>VXAA01001703.1:171511-333811 GCA_013399115.1 Anseranas semipalmata
TTTGGGTGGTCTTAAGCCTATATTCATATAATTCTAAAGACCAAGAGTTAGAATAGCTAGGAGGCCCTGGGAATCTTTTTAATCTACAGCTGTGCTGTCACAAAGGCGTTTCCTTCCTTGAGCTTACAACTTAAGGGACTTAGAATAGAGGTTTCAGGAACTTCTTGAAATTGTTATTTATTTCTTGACTTTTGTCATGAAAATGCTTGTTTAGCAAAGACAACTGGTGCTCTAAAACCACTGCACAGATGTTGGGATGATTGTTGTCGTGTAAAGGTAGCAGATGACACAGGCTGGGAGCATCTTTGATTCACTGAACTGAATTTTGAGGAAAAGTGGAAAAGGTGCAGTGTGATAATATTGGGTCAGTGAAGTTTGGGCAGGCAGGCCCTGGACATACGCGCTAATTAGTTTACTTTCTCAATTATCAGCTTGGCTAAGGTTAGAGTCTGGGGTCAGTTAAGCCAGGAAAAGAAATCAATCCTTTCTAATGCTTTCCTTTAAAAATATACCCTTCCTTCATGGAAGCTTTTACACGTCTCTAAAGGTCAAGCCAAAACTAAAGGCTAAAACTTCTTTTGAAGGTTTATATGAAAAGAAATCTGTATTCTGTGTTTTAAAAAAAAAAAAAAAAAAACCTTACGTAGTCAAGAATTAGAATTCAGCATGTGTATGAGTGTAGTGGAGAAAAAAAAAAAAAATTGTAGGAGATTATCCCTAGACCAAAAACCGTTGATGTGGCAATATGAGGAATTGCAGAATCTAAATAACCTTAACAATGCATACAAGATAACCTTTTATTATGATTTTTTTTTTTTTAAAGCTGTTGAGCACCTTCAGTTCTAAGCAAAGTCAATGGAAACTGCAGATTTGCAGTACTCAAAATCAGGCTCAAAAATCCTGTTTGTTCCCCCGCGGTCACTGTTTCTTCCACAGGAGAGGTTTCAGTACAGTAGCTAAGCAGGGAAAACCTGGGGTTATGGTGAGGTTATCTCCCAACCTCTTTGGATTCACCTCTGTTTCAAGGTTAGGAGAATTAAAGGTTGCCACCCTGTGGGGACGGTATTTCATCATGCCCCAGCATAATTCCCAAGAGGTTTCTGTAACTTGTGACCCAGGATACAGATACATGTCACAGGATTCAATTTCTGTGATCACATACCTGGATTTTGAAGTAGGGATGTAAATATCAGAACTCACATTCATAATCAGATTTTCATAGTGCTCAGCACTCGGTAACTTTCAGAGAAACAATGGAGGCGGTGTTCAAAAGCCTCCTTCATCCTCTGTGCTGGGCTCTTCTGAGAATCTGGCTCTGTGCATCCACAGAGGCAGAGCTAAGCACAGCAGAGTGAGCAGTTTCACAATCCTGTCTTTATTTGCTGTGCAATGAGCAAGGAATTTTCTTTTCATTACTACATCATTCATGACCTGATGTGGTGGCTCCAAGAATCACATAACCTTATCCTGCACTCACGTTAGCGTGAATAGTTTAAATCAACATTTCTGTTGGGGAAAATTGTTGTTTGGGAAATGGGGAGCATCCAGTAGGCGTGTCTATGGTATGTTTTTCCTGCTGAGTCTCTCCAGGGACTCGAATACCTGTCTAAATACAGCTCCCTAACACTAGCTAGGCTGTTCCTTTGGGGTGGGCAGCGAGTTCAGGTCACTACATCACAAGATACAGTACCAACCTTATGTTGTGCATGTAGATTTCTTCAGCAGCAGAGCTCTTGTCTACATACGCAGTGGTACCACTTTAATTAAAGGTGAGATTTAATTCAAAATAGGTTGAAGGCTTAATTTTAGTGGAAGTGAAATTCTTAAACATAGGAGAAACTGGGCCTTAGCCTCTGTCTCCAACATGGAGGTCCTTCCTGCCTTGCTGGCTGCTCTGTAGGACACTGGGATGTTACAAGGAGCGAGGCTTTGAGAGAAGTAATACTCATGGTGCTGCAGTACCTCAGAATTTTTTTTTTATGGAAGAAATGGCATTTGCAAATACAGTCTTGTGGAGATGTCAGCATACAGAATGCATTCTATTTTGGGATATTGAGATGATAAAGATGCTTAGGGTGTCTAGTGAAGTGCTGTCAGTGTGTGACACTGGCAACTACTGCTTCTGAGATGACGATAATAAAGATAACTCTTTTGGGTAAATCTGTCTTGGAATTTGACTGATAAAGCTATGTCACTCCATTCACATCAGTGATATTGATAGTGGTAAAATTTGATTCGTAAATGTCAACCTTTGTCTGCTAGCAACACGGTAAGGAAAATGGATCATTTTGATCATTCTAAATGCAATTTGTTCAGTTCTTTTCAAGCATATAATCCTGATACAAAGCAAGGATTTTTGTTAGGGCATTTTTCAATTCAAATGGAACAAAAGCACAGACCACTTGGAGGTTGAATTATCACTTGCAGCTGCACTGATAAAAGAGCAAACACTAAATGCCTCTACAGTTCTGAATGCTTTAGAAGCAATGAAGTTTCTCTAAAGCAGCTGCTTTCTTCACTGTTATCTGTTTTCTCATTGAAAGCAGTATCTCCCTCCTTCCTAGGGCATTCCTACATCTGTCTTATGCACGTAACACGGGCAAGTATCAACAATGGGGAGAAGATCAGTTTAGTAGTCTGGTATCTGTTTTGAGAGAGATGTCATGCTATTATCATTAGGCTATAGCTTCTGGCTCAAGTGTTTTCAAAACAAGTCAAATTATCAGTTGTAATTTGTTATATTGTCTAGGGTTATGGACTTTCAGTATCTTCATTCTGGATAGTAAATAGAGAATAAATCTGTTCAGAATAGATATATTTATCTTACGGAAGAAGAGATCAATTGCATGGGGAAAATGGGAAACTTCCCTGCTTTCACACTACTTGGAATGTGTACCATACCTCCAGCCTCTGCTGTGTTTCTGCAATCCAGCTTGTGTCTTGGTATGGAATCAATCAGTTTTTTAGTATTGATGAATTTCTTGGTGTGGCCACTGACAGAGATAGCGAACTAAAAAAGCATATGTGAACTCAACCTCCTGGAGTTCCTGTAGAGAAGATCTCGATGGTCAGAGGGAATCAGAAGAGAAAGGACTCCTCAGCAATCTCAGATGCTGCTTTCCTGAAAGAAGGAGTAGGGTAGCTTCTGTTCCACTCTCATTCATTTTCACCTCGCTGCTGACAGTCGCTATCTCCAGCCTGGAGGTAAGCCAACACCAGTGCCACTTTGTGAGTCAAGTGTCAGGACATGGCATGGCGTGATAGGGCCTGAAATCTTCCTGAGCCCTTAGAGATAACAAAGCCAGGTGCTCTTGAGAGCCGAAGTTCAATTCCCATCACCTTCCGTCAGGCTTGGAATCTCAAAAGGGCGAGCGGTGAGGCAGCGTGTGTTGACAAGTCAGAGGACGGGCTTGCTCTGAACATTGACTTTCTGAGGAGTGGGAGAAGGTTGGCTGTATACACACACTTGCTAGATACTATTCTTACATATGTAACTGGTTTGAAGAGTCCACTTCTGCAGTATCTGGGCCCTGTAAGCGATAGTCATTACAGATAGTGAGGACCTGGAGCCCAGGGTCCCTGCTGATGTAAATCAGCACGGAGCCGGGCAGAGGTAGCCCAGGCTGTGGCATGTGCTTTAGGGGACAAGCATAAGTACAACCCCATGGAGGGGGTTAATAAGCATTCAGACCTCTCATTAGCACCAGTCCACACGCACTCCCGTATGACCAAGGCCCTCCTCAAAGCAAAGCTGCGTCCATCATGTCTCCACATATGTTATATTTTGTCAGTTATTGACAAAAAGTTTATGTTGAAATTGCCAATATTATTTTTACAGATAGGCAAAACAAATAGTCACTCATGTAGTTTATTTGCTGAGAAATCAGACTCAGTTCAACTGAAATTGTTTGCAGTCAACCTTGTCAAACTTGGCAAACAATTGCAGCCAAACTTTCCCACCCTGGAAAAAATGACTGAAGTGAAAGCTGTCATTTCAGCATTTTCTAAGTGAAATGTTTAGGCTTTGTTTTGAAATGGGGTTCCAAGCTCAGATTCAATAAAATAATAATAATAAAAAAAATCTGAATTTGAAGAAGTGCCCTCAAATAGATGGGAAAAAAACCTTGCCAGCTCTGAATGTAATGAAACACTTCTTTCAGTCTGAAATGTGTTCTCTCCCAAAGTTACCTTTTGACAAGAAAACTGACACTTTTATTTTATGACCCTAAGGAATTAGAATGAATAACCTGGAGAAATATTTCCTCCATCACTCCCTGATCCAGGCTCTGCTAGACCATGCACATGTGCTGATGCGAACGGATGAGGTTTTGTGGGGGCTTATTTTGTGCTGAGGAAGTGGCGTTATCTAGTCCTAACTATCTCAATGTCACCAGCTTAGTGCTGTAAATCACTAGCAGGACTCCAGCCAGTTGTAATGGCAGTGCTAGGACAGTGATGTGGTGGTGCATTTTCTTGATGTCCCAGTTGTTTATATTTTGCATGAGGGAGTGAGGGTGTCCACAGCATTTTTATCAGATAATGCCATGAAGCAGGATAAATGAGGGGAAATGGAAGAAAGAAACATTTACAGCCCATCACCACAACAGAAATTTCCTTCAGTGAAAATGAGACCCAAGAGACACGTATAAAAATAACTTAGGATATGTTTAGTTAAAATAAGACTAAATCTCAGCATTTTGGCCAAGCTAAGTGGAAGGTTCAGATACTAACTGTACATCTGCAGCCAGAAATATTTTGGACAGGGACCTGTTAAATGATCAAATGCGTGTTATGTGTGGAACCTTGTTTAAATCTGAATGTTAATACCACTCAGAAAATTTACAGAAACTGTTTGATTCTTAATACCTCTTCTAAAGATATATCTCTACAATCCAAGTGTGTTTATTGCTCAATAATAAACAGTGTCGACAGGAAACTCATGCAGAGTAAACATCATCCTTATGTTATGTTTTACTTCTGCGTTTTCATAAGAGGTCAATGTCCTGTTACAGCTTTCTTCTCCAAATTCTTAGTAGTTCAGTTTAGATGTTTCTTCAGTGATACGTGTTATCAAAGAGTAGAAAGGGCTTAATCTAGTAATACACTTTTTAGGCCTGTGAAATATTTAACTGGTAAATAATTCTGTAAAAAGACCTTATACAAACAGGTCTCTTTTCTTTAATACTTAAAGTGGCTAGCACTAGTTTAATTCCACTGACACCAATAATTCTTGTACAAATAGTTTTTTCTAATGTTAAACACGATGCTAACTAAAGCTAGATAAGGCAAATTGGAGTGTTGTCAGTATATCTCGCTCACATTTCCTGTTCAAAACATTTCTGTGATGAAAGATTGCCTTCTTACTAGATTAGAAATAACACATTTTGCTTTTTCATTAAAAACAGAAATGTTAATCTTGTGGAATTTTGATACTTTAATTCTACCTCTTTGTTTTCTCCTGTATTGCTACTGAATGCAATTGAACAAGGGCACTGAAAAAGATGTAGAAGACAAAGTGTAGAAAAGTTATAAAGGGTAAGGAAAAGCTGAAAAAGAAAACTAAACCAGAAAAGATACAATCAGTAACAATGATGTTAGACACAATTTCAAAAATAAGAAAGGATGAAAAAGTAATACTCTTATATTTTGTTGACATTTAATTTTTATAGGAAATGTTGTTTTCTAGATATTTTAAACACGAAATAATTCCACTGTGGACTAAAAATTGCCTCAGAATCCCACCCAATCTAGAATTCCTGTATACCATAGATGTCCCAACATCTCTTACTCAGGACTGGAAATACCAAAGTTTAACTAGGGAAATGTGTCTTACCATTTTTTCCTCTTTGTTAACCAAAATTGTTTTCTTTTCCATTTTTAATTACAGCATTATAAGTTTTGTAGGTTCTGTGAATTCTTAGAACCAAACAAGACTCATATCTACCCCATGTCCTGATGGAATTCTTTGAACCCTAATGAACAATATAAGTTGCGGGAACCACTTTATAAGACCAACAGCTCAGGACCTTCTTTATTACATTTCTTTTTCTTGTATCTATCAGCTTTGAGAAACAGAAGATTTGCTACTTTTTTTTTTTAATAGAGATGAATATGTATCAAAATAATCATTGTTTTTACAAACTTCTATCTTTCCAGCCTTACAGAATTAATATTAGTGTAGGCTATCTTGGTTGGACATCAGTAGAGCCTGTTAAAAGACTGTTTAAAGAAGAAAAACAAATGAAATAGAACTTTGGCTTATAAAATCCTTATGTAAATTTACATCAGGAGAGGGTCTTGCCCTGCTTATTTTTTGGTGTTTAAGTTATAACACGCTTGTCTCTTAGCCTTAGAAGCTATGTCTGCGTTAAGGGGTGCAGCACAGTATGAGTGCATCTGTAAAGAGAAATGATGCTGAAGAACAGATGTCCACACTGCATGTGGCTCAAGGGTTTCACTGCAGATGTAGGGCCCATGGATTTAATATCCTTTAATAGTTGGAGCACGTCTTCTGGTCTTGCTTTGTGAGAAAGAATTAAGATTTTGTGCCCCGAGTTGTCTTTGTGATAGGAACCAAAACACAGCAAATAAAGATAAATGAACTGTATTACTGGAAGATACTTGCTGATTAGAATTAAAATGCTAATATTAACGCACCCAAGTTAGTTGGAAACACCAAAGATATTTCCTTTCGGTCATCTCTGTAATTAGCTAGGTTCCTTTCAACTGCAGACTGGTGGTTTTAGGATAAAATCCAAACAACCTAGTTTGCAAATTGATATTTCTCTGGCATTCCCTGCTGAACTTTCTTGAATTTGGAAGTCGATGGTCTGTCTTTCCACTGTCGGAGCTGATGGCTGGGGTAGCAAGCTGCAGGGGGCTGGGGAAGGGAGATGAAAGAAATGACCAGACCTGAGATCCGAACCTCCCAGTGCTGAGTTTGTTCTGTTGCTGAGACCCACCTGTAGTACCTGAACTGCCGTACAGCTGAGGCTGTCAGGCAAAGGCATCGAAGTTTTATTATCATGTACTCTACAGGACCTTTATTTTTTTGTGTCAGTCCATGGGCTGATGTGATGGGGTGATTCTGAGTAACCTCTCTCGTTCCTGCATACCTTTGAAGCAGCAGAACTGCCTTTTCTGTATGAGCTCACTAGTTGGAGCCCACTTCTTATGAGTGTTTTCTTCTGCCAGCAGGGAGTAGTTGTGTAGGTAGTGCCATGTAGCAGGGTGTTTTGGTGCTGGTGAATGTAAAGCATGCAGGCAGCCCCCTCTTTGGGGGTGTTGTGACCTGGGTTGGTGCTGCAGTTTGAGGGGAAAAAAACAAAAAACTTTGTGCAGATATTAAAAATCTTGTGCTCTGTAAGTGCCATTTGTGATTCTTTAACTTAAAACAGCTGTATGAACTCCAAAGTCAGTGATGTGAGTGAATACAAGTGCTCTTCTCCAAAGTGCCTGGGAGCTCGTGCTGCCTGTAGTGTGGCCTCACCACATGAGTTTTTAGAGTCAACTAGATTGTACTTAGGGGAATGTGATAGATACTTCTCTAGACATGAGCCAGCAAGTGGTGAATTCTCACAGATTTGTGCATTACACTGCTATAACATTGCAGTCGAGACCTTTTGTCTGTATGGTTTTTTAGTAGCACTCTTTTTTTTTTTTTTTTTTCCCCTGTATTTGAAGAAGGGTTGTGCATGAATTTTCGTCCATGTCTTATTTGCTCACTTGCCAATAAATGCAGCACTAAGTCATCGCCACTCTTAAAACTTACTCCGACGTTTAATATTTATGCTACTCTGGTACAACATAGCTGTAATCTGGGGCCTTGCAAGTCTGTTGCCAAGTGAAGAGAGATCACCGGTGGACAGACCAGCCAGATGGAGGGCATATAGCCTTCATCTGATACTTATTTATGGTTTAATCAGCAACACAAGGAATCTGCCTGCTACAGCAGACGCAGGTAGGTCTGTAACACTGATCCACAGGCTCACTCCAACTGGAAGGACCCTCAGGAGATCTCTAGTGCTACCTCCTGCTCACAGCTGGGTCAGCCATTAGATCAGAGCAGGATAACTTCCTCGGGGATACTGGGAGGATGCTACTAGGTCCCTCCAAATCCTTCCCTTCTCCAGGCCTCATGTATGGTATATGACATTTTCTAAAGTATTTCTCAAGCTTCCACGCATTTGAAGAAATGTGTTCATAGTTGTGAGCTTTGCGATGACACCTCTTTGGGGGGGAACTGTGGCAAGCAGCAATCGAGACTAGCTTTCATCTCTGCCTATAGTCCTCTAAATAAACTCAGTTTTAGAGGTAGTTAATGGGAAATGAGTGGCGGAGCTGTGCTGATATTGGTGAAAGACGGTTTTGCCTGTGCCCTGCTTGACCATCTCAGTTCCATGATGGAGTTTAACATGTACATGAGTATACAAATAAACAAGCATTTTTAAACATACATCCTTATCTCATTAACTCAGAGACACCAAAGGAACTGTGGCTCCCCCAGTCCCTAGGTCCCAGGCCTTAGTGCGTGCTGACATGTTAAAAGCGAGATTCGTTTATTCTAAATGTCTCCTATTTTTTCAATGACAATTATATTGATCTGAAATTTAACTTGTGCCATGCCTTGATGCTGTATTGTTTTTCAGCATCTGTGTGATAGTAAGAATCAAACTCCTTTACCAAGAATTTGATATATGTGTACATTTGCCTACCCCAATAGATTGATTCCAGCAGGGCACTGTGGCGTAGAACATCACTGTGTTTGGGATGCAAAACCCGAG
This sequence comes from Anseranas semipalmata, assembly GCA_013399115.1. Lineage (NCBI taxonomy): Eukaryota > Metazoa > Chordata > Aves > Anseriformes > Anseranatidae > Anseranas > Anseranas semipalmata. The sequence continues at coordinate 180,295 of VXAA01001703.1, forward strand.
CCAGTTAGCATCAACTGAAAAGTATGGCTTCTGAGCTTCTTGGGGTTGCCTGGAGGGAATCACACACACAATTCTCATTAAAATGGCAAGGTTAGCTTTGAAAATTGCTTCTGCCTGAATATTTTGTAAGACGAGTGTATTTTGGAGATGACTGTAATAGAATTAAATTGAAAGAGGGAAAACATTTCACGTGACATGATAGCTCTCTGTGGTCACTTTGCACAAGAGTTAGCTAACACAGAGGAAATCAAGATTGGTGATTTGGGTACAATTGCAGCTCACCTTATCCCATCCCTGCCTTAGGCAAACTAGCGTGACAGTTTTTGGGGAGAGGAGGAGGAGAGCTTGGTCAAAACACGTTAACCCTAAGCTTCATGCTTGTCTGGTATGTACCTGCAGCTGCTGTGTTCACTCTGCCCTGTTTGGCTTCTCTTGAATGCCAAGGTGAAGCTCAGCTCTAAGTTTTGAGCTCTTTGAATTTAGAAGATGAGTGTGAAGGGCAGTATCCCTGTGTGTCCAAAGAAGCAGGTAGCTCAGCTGACAAAGCCTGTACCAGGTGGTCCCCCGAGTCACTGAATTCCAGTGGAAAATGCTTCTCAGAAGACTACTTCTGTCTCCTTTTCCATGGTTTCACTGTGGAGCAATCACAAGCTCTTCCTTCCCGTTTCATTTTTCTTTTCTGATGAGTGTCTTTATTCTGTAACTCTGCATCTTTCCAGTTCCATTCTTGCCCTGTGAGAAGCTTTGGGGGGACGTGACTTTGCCTGATCCTGCTTTTCTAGAGATCATTCGGGGTAGCATTACCAGGAGCTTGGTTCCTCTTGTTCTTTCCACTAACAGAACAGCAGTTCGTGGGGCCTTCATTGGAGAGTGCTCTTTCTTCTTGGCATCTGCTGGGTGTTCCCCAGCCATCTTTTAGCTTGGTGCTGTTAGCCAATGAGTGTTCAGCAGAAGTGGTCTTTCCTTTGAAGAAATAAAGAATTCCTTGTTCTGGAGTATGGATATGAAATGAGGATATTAAGTGCTGAACATGGCATTTGCTTACCCTGGTAGATTGCTTCCAGCAGGGCGCTGTGGCGTAGAGCATCAGTGCAACATATGTTGTGGCATCATGTTGAAGTAGAGCCTTTGAGACTGGTCTTTAAGGGATTTGCAAAAGAAAAATTAAGGTGTGTTTAAATGTATTGTTTGGCCAATATCTCCTTTGCCTTGTTTATTTTAGGTTTCGGTGTATAATTGCAAAGTTTTTGAATTGCTTAAACAATTATTTGCTGGTCACCTTTAACACACTTGCTATTCTTTTGCAGTTGAGAGGCCAAATATCATTACCTTTCACTGGTATGTATTTTTTCCCCACATGAAATGCTAAAAACATTTCTACAAAAGGGGGCCTGGGAACACTTAAAGGCATTTATTATTCAGATCTATTTTTAACCAACTAATACCCTCTTAAAAGAAGAAAAAAAAGGGAAAATAAGAGCTTCATTTAACTCTTTCAAACTGTCCATCTTGAAAGAACTTTTTTTTTTTAACATCAACCATTAAATTTATTCTGGGAGAAGTTGTGACAGCTTCTTAGGTGGGTGCAGTTTCCAACATTGTCATCTTCTCAGATAATATGGTTTCTACTTGAGAGGTAACTGGTTCAAATTTACTGTATTTTGCAAAGGATTTAAGATCTGGCATTTCTCTTTCATTCTGGTCAGTGAGTTTATCAATATGAATGTCTTCTGAAAGGGTAAAATAAATTGAAGGTGTCCTCATTGAGAATCTGTGGATTATTTTAAAAGTGGCGAAGCTGAAAACCTCTGTCCTTGTGCATGAAGCCCGGAGCCTTGTGCTGGAACTCCGAGTGCTGAGGTCAGTCCTGGCCTTATTAGAGTCAGTGGCAACGTTCCCATTGACTGCAGTGGAGCCAGAATTTCACCCTTTATTTTTATAATTCCTTAAGGGGATCTTTGGGGAGGGGAGGCAGGAAAGTATGGCTTTAATGCTAGTGAAGGGAGCCCGGAGTCATGCACAGGGCTCAGCAGATGGTGGAAGTCTGGCCCATTCAAAATGGTGTCTGGGGGTAGGGCATGGATTCAGCTTACTTGCATTGAGAGGGCTCCATGCAGAAAATTATTGGAGGGGAATGGCTGAAAGAAAACAAGACAATTGTGTGTGTGTGTAGCTGGGGAGAAATATTCAGAACATAGGGATTTTGCTGTAGACTATAGGAACAAGATCAGGACCACCAAATGTAAAATTACAGAAAACATGTAGCACTCTAAAAAGGGGAGAGAAACTTGGACTGGATGTGACATTGGATATAACTGTTCAAAAAGTGACTTCAAAATTGCAAGGGAAATGTAAAAATGAGTACAGACTAAACTACAGTACAAAGCTGTGGGAAGAGAGCTTGCAGCTCAGTGCTGCTTGGAGGTGTGCAGATGATGCTGTGGAGCCAGTCCGCTTGATATTGAGCCGAAATTCTCCAAACATGGAGTTATATGCTAATCCTCGATCCATTGTGTGACTTCCTTGTCCTGGCCAGGTAGTGCAATGTGCCAGTCTCAGTATGAAGCCTTTTTATTCACTGAAATTCAAGACTGGACTACGCAAACATATAAATGGGATTAATGAACGCAGCTCATTACCGGCTCTTGATTGAGACCACACATGATGATAATCAATCACTTTGGAGTGCTAATGGCTTTGGGTGACTGACCCCTAACCCAGTCTTTGATGGCCATCTTGTCAGGGACACTGAGCAGAGAGCTCTGGACAGCGTCCACTGCTCTGTAAAGCAGTCCAAGAAACCCCGGCCAGATGCACGCGTTGACTAGAGAGATGATGTATGTTCGTGGTACAAATTACCTCCGCGCTGAGCTTTTTCTTCCTGCGGCGATAGAAGACCAACTTGGGTTGTGCCAAGGAGATTTTGTTGAGGAGGTCCTGTGAAGAAAGAGATAGGAATTGCGTAAAGGAAGGGGTGTTAGGGTAAAAGCCCAGCTGAATTTCCCTCGGCAGCGGGGTCTGGCGGAGGTGTCGGTGAATTACTTCAGATGGCAGTTCCTGGTGTCACACCGAGGAAGGATGTCAGACACAACTACTGGCTGCTTGGCAGTGTCCGGTCTGGCTGTGACCGGTTGGGCCACACTGTCTCCATCTTTAGTAGATTTTTAGGAGCATGGTGTATGTTCTTGTCTTGTCCTGACACTGTGCATCCTACTTTCCAAGGATAATTCATTTTTTTAATTACATCGAGACTGCCAATAAAGAAGCTTCCTGAAAATATCTGTTCCTTTAGATGTGACAGATCCTAATGACTAGTTTCAATCGGCTGTACTAAAAAATGAGCAGATAGACAATCTTAGATTGTCTGTGACAAGCAAAAATATTCTAAGTAAGATTATTTAGATGGCACCCATCTTAAGCAGAATAGCGTTGGACTCGGAGAGGTAGGAAAAATAACTGTGGAGAAGAGCTTGCAATGGAAATGTGTGGTGGGCCCTTGCATCCAGGGAAGAGGGTGCAGAGCAGCAAATACACGGGCCGCAGGCCTGGCTTCTCAGCTGCGATTCCCTCTTTGCTGCTGCTTGTTAACCCTGACTTGTGTGCTGGTCAGCTCGGCAGTAGCTGAGGGTGAGCCAGACTTCCCTCCTCCCTCCACCTTGGCCCCCAAATATAGGGCCTTTTGTTCGGACTAAAAATTACAAATTCAAGTGGTTCGTGTTGAATAGTGAGGTAAATTAAAAACAGCTGGACCTCGAATGGCTGAAGCGACTCAGGTTCCTAGAGCATTTGTATTCATGGCTGGAAGTAGGTTTTTTGGAGAGTCCTCTGCGCGCAGGTCTGTCCCACTGCGGAAGGGAGGGTGTTCGGAGTAGCAGCGAGTGTTTTCTAGCGGTTGCCTGTTTCCTGCTGAGACATTACTGTCATTTGGTTGTATCACTTACCTCTGATTATTTGTCCATTTGCCTCTATTTGCTGCTTTGTCATATATAATAAGAATCACGAGGAACTGGAGACCAGGTTGAATTAGAGTCCCATAGCTGGCATGTCGACACAGGAAGGCACAAACCTCACCCCAAGATTTTTGAGTCTGATGGTGTGATTGCAGGAAAACCCGTTTCCTACAAAATTCAAGGCTAAAAATGAATTTACCTTTTGAAGTATACTAACCCCCCAGACTTAAATACACTCTGCTCACCTAACATCATTTTCAAATGATATCTGATTCACGTTGACACCGCTCTTCAGGGAGAGATTTCCCCTGCACGAGGAGTGTGGTGTCCTGGGCTGCGGATCCTTGCAGGAAGGAACGTTTGCCAGCAGCTGCTCTGGAGTCCGGGAGCAGCACAGGCGATGAGGAGTGTCTGGTTTTGGAGAGCTGACAGCAGCAGGCCCCGAGTCCAGCTCTCACAGCAGGTGACTTGTCTCTGCACTTAAAGCATTGGTATTACTGGCACCATGTCACAAAAATACAGGAGTTCAGAGTGGGATGACCACAAAACCTGCATCTGTTCCCTAGTCCTGCTCTTCCAATGAATCTGCCACCTTGTCCCTCCCTAGCTCTCTCCCATCTCTAGATGTTCCTCCAGAGCTGTCTATACCATCGATCCACTCTAAATCCCAAATCCAGGTGCCCTGTCATTGTCAGGGGCTGGGTATGTTGCCTTATAGCTTAAAACAGTGCTGCTGGGAGTGATTATACTTAGTATAGACTATGAACACTGATCTAGAAGGGTTTAGGAGCTAGAGTTTGATATCCTTGCTTGCATTCAATAGCATGAAATAATCTTGGGGGCTGTGGTGGTTATAATGCAGAGAGTGGTTGTGGTTATAATGCAGAGAGAAGCAAGACTGGGACTGATGGAAGAACTGCTCTGTCTTTGTACTGGCAGTTCTCCCCTCCCGATCCCTTTGGTTTCGCCTGTAATATTTTGACATTTTGGATCAGTTTTAGCCCATTAAGAGACGTCCTAAAGGAGACGCTGAGGTTGTGTGTTCAAGGCAGTAAGTATCGTGATATCATGTTTGGGGCACAACAGGAACTAGTGTATCTGCATATAATTATGAAGCAGTATGGAGCATGCAGTGCAGAAAAGACAATTCCCAAAACAACCATATTACTTGTATCTTGTGGATTTCGTGCCTTTGATGTTGCTCTGGCTATCTTTTATTATGGGTTTCCTTCAGCAATTGGATTGGGCGTTCAGTTTTGACAAGCGGCCAGACGTTTTTGGTTCTCTCGGAAAGGTCATTGAAAGTTGTTCTGGCTATCTAGCTGGAGATCTCGTGACTCCGGGTCTTCTCAGGAGATTGCTTACTCTTCAGGTTTTCACTTGGCTGGTTGGAAATGTTAACAGCTGCCTTTGTTTCTCTACTTCTGGACGTAGACCAGCCATAGAACCAGAGGCGTGTATGCTGAAGATGACTATAAATGTACTGTATCATCCATAGAGTCAATCTGAGTGAGAAAAGGATCGTAGCTTGCCAATTTTATCTCATAATATTAGGCACTTTACTGGGAGTTGCAACTGCAAAAGCTGCATGGATGCGAGAAAACTTCAGCATCTCTTAAGGAAGAAGAAGTGGGACAGGGTGTTCACAGTCCTCTAGGTAAGGAGAAAAGAATTAAAATATGTGCATAAAGCAAGGAAAAAACCCCGACAGACCTGCATGAGAGCCTTGTGCTAAAATAATACCACTTGGCAAGACACTTCAAAGCAAATTAAGAGTAGAATCAACACCTTCTTGTTACTATGTAAAAAGATCACTATTGCTACTGTGCATTAGTGAATTTATCAATTATGTATTGCAGGCTAATCAGTCAGTAATATACAAGAAAAACAGAAGGTCAAAAATATAAGCTGAAAGTAGAGCTTAATTTTTAGAGCTTAAGAAGTAGAACTTAATCCAGTAGAGCTGGATTGTTTTTTTTTTTTTTTTTCCAAACAGGAGGAAAAAAGAAAGTTTTATACACCAGTGAAGTTTTCAGCAACATCTTGTTTTATACCTGGAATGAGAATTGAAGGTGGGGATTAGAGAGGACTTCAGTGCACACACCTATAAAAATGGCATCGCAAAGATAAATATGTAAGACTTCATAGATTCTTTTGCTGCCTATGTTTTCTATGAAGACTACATTTTTATAGTTGCAGATTTCATTGAAAAGGGTATAATGGAATTAGGCAATTCCCTTCGTGAATGTTGAAACCTGAAAAATATTCCCAACTCCTGACTTGGGTTAAAGTTTTCAGTGGAAACAAGGGCTTCCAGCAAAATTGCAGATTTAGCTATGGTAACGGTTTCACAAATACATGGCACTTTAACCAAATTGTTCTTCTCACAAAAAAATAATTAAAAAAACCAAACTAACAAAACCCCCACAAAAATCGCCTAAATCAGGCAGATCTCAAAATGTTAACATTTCAAGGGGGAGATTGTTTCAAAATTGCCTTTTTAAAACACTTCAAAATCAAATAAATCCCTTAAGATCAAGTTAATGTTTAGTTTGGACCCAAACTAACTAATTACAATTTTCTCCTTTGCTGGAATTTTTGAAAGATATTTGGAATGAATACACCCGAAACAATGTTCTCCAATTTTTAGAAACTGCTGGAAAGTCAAAATCAGTTATTTACATAGTTCAGCTTCTGAATATGATCCTGCTCTTACTCAAGACATATAAATCCTTTCTCTGACGTAGGCTGACTGTCCTCTGAGCTATTTCTGTCACGACAGACAGTATTTTGTGCAAGCATAACATCTTGTTGCCAGCAACAGCTAGAGCCATGAAGTGGAAAGTCAGCTCTTCCAGCTTATTGGGAATGCCCTTGCTTTATTTCATTACATTAATTAATCTTTACTTAGATCCATGGTTCTGATGTGTTTTCTGATACTCTCAAATATTTTCTATTTGAGAAGATGAGTGTTCGTGATGCTCAGAGTAGTCCCATGCATGGATTGTGCTCTCCCTGTGCTGATGTTCCTTGCTTGGGTACCAGCCAGTGTTGACTTAAATATGAAGTCTGCTGTTGGGGTCAGCAGTGAGGACTGGCTTGCAGATAGCTTTAGCCATCCTACTGTCTTGCAGACAGCGCTTTGGTTGCTGCTCAAGCACGTATCGCCCTTATGGGGTACAAATTCATAAAACCCTGTTGCCTGAATGGAAGTATCTGCCATGGTGCGAGGAGGGGCCTGCTGAGGCTTTCTGGAGGCAGTGAGTTACCACAGGGAGCAATTGCAGATAGTTGCAGTTTCTGCCTTATTTGTCTTGCCAATAAATGTCATTAAGACTTTTTTATGAAACAAGTTTAATTCACTTGAATTTAATGGCCACGTTGCAATAGTCTGTCACCCATTTACAGCGTTATTTTTTGAACGTATGCAGCCCTGTTTAAAGATGAGAGCTGGCTTTGCTAGATCAAGTTGTCATTACATTTAACTAGGTCTTTAATTATAACCAGATGGATGAATTATTTTAATCGCTGCTATATATCTTAACAGTAGTTTGTACATTGACACAAAGTTGAGAACATCAAACAGAAATTAAATGCTAGAGCAGGAAAGCTGCCAACCTCTAAGGGAAGCAGTTGATCAGAACCTGTCATCTTAAAAGGCTCAAAGAATGCAAAACAAACATTCAGGATTAGTATACTAAATATGGTTTATCAGCCCCACTCTCTGATAATTCATCTATATCATTTATTTTAATACTTTGCTGTGCATATCTCAGACTCTGTAATTAGAGAGCTTCAGGTATTCACCTCTTCCTGCCTTTGAAATAGTTTGCTTTGAGGCTCTTCAGAGAGAAAGCTACAGTTATTACTAGGCTATTTGATGCATAGTAGAAAAGAATTTTCTCATAAAATTGTCCCTTTGTATATAACAATTGACTAGAGTTAATACTGGCACCTACAGTGATTTTGGCTTTTCTGATCAGCCTTATAGAAACTGAGGAAAGGGCTTCCAGGTTGAAATTGTGTTGATCTCAGGACTAAGACTACAGATAAAAGCTGGCTCTACGCAAACATGTCACTGCTTACTAATGTTTTATTTAAAGAAAGAGGGAAGGGAAGGAACTGTTGGAGTGGTCGTAAAGCCTTTTGCATACCGCATACCATGAAAAACTTCCTTGTGCCGGGTCCTGCACTGAGAACATGCAGTATTGGAGAAGATGCCAGGAAGCTTAAGTTTCCATATTTCCAGGGATATCCCTCACTGAGTGGGAGAAGGCATAGATCCTTTTGCCTTGTTAGCCCCTATTTTCTGCTTCTCAGTATGGTGCTGCAGTCCTCCATTCTCTAATTCTGGGGTGCGAGGTTGAGATGCGTCGATGGCGAGCGGTGCTAAGCTGGCGTGGCAGAGAGCAGCGCTGTGCTGCGGTCTGTCCTGCCGTGCACCGATGCCAGCTCGTGGGCCAGCAGCTGTCTGACCCTGCATTTCTGCATCTCCCCTCCTGCTGAAAGGAAGGAATTGGGAAGGGGCTTCAGGAAGGCTCAGGACTGTCAGCTGTTGAGTAAAGCCTCCGAAGGGAGTAGAATTGAACTGACACCAAGTGATTTTGTTAGAAACACCCAGGGTGATTTTGTCTGTTTGATGTCTGATTATACAGCAATTACTTTCTAATTATGATGTTGATTTGAATTAGATTATTGTGCTCGTGATCAAATGCAAGTGCTGTGATAAAACCGCTGCATTTGTTTTCTTGCCAAATAACAAGGATGTATTAAGCAGGATTATATTATCTCTTGAGAATGTTTTACATTTATCAGCAATGGTCCAACTGTAACCTTTGTTGAAAACACTGAGTACATATCTGTAAAAATCAGTTATGCTATAATATTTCAGAGTTTCACTTTCTCTTGATTGTGACTGATCTCAACTCTGCTAAATAAAAGCAATAATTTATACCTTATGTAAAGCAACATTTTATATGTTAACAAAACAAAGAATACCAACAAACCCTTGAACTTAATGTACTTTTCACACAGTTTGAAATCTTCTTTCTTTCCAGCCAGAGCCAAAATGATGCTTTCTGCGGGAGTGCTGTAGACCTACTTTTCAAAACCAGCTTTTTTTCCGATAAACATTTTTCCTCTAGAAATTTAGGCAGTTTAGAAAATGCTGATACTCTGAAGCTTCTTTACCAACCCTGTAACAGGCTTCCTACAGGGCACTGGATGGATCTGGGAAAGTCAGTTCCAAAGGGCATTTCAGTGACCAAAATACCTTTCAGATCTGTTGGTCAGACTCTGTGCCTAACACCCCTGACAGGATAAGCTCACGGGGTGATTGGGTAATATAAGTTTTGCAGGTGGGAATCATAATAATATCTAAGATGGGCTAAATGCTCTTTTTATTTTGCTTTCTTGTTGTTTCCCAACTTTTTCAAGCTTAAAGATGGCTTTCTTTCCATAAACTTTACTCATATTTGTTGCTCATGAAGGTAAGATTTCAAGTCTCAAATAACCATTGCTTCAAAAGTTTATTTTTCTTTCCTAATAGCAGATGTTGGAAAACAGAAAGCAAGCAACGTGTTCTTAGTGGGTTTAAATAATTGCAATTGCCTTTAGCTCAAGAGATCTCTTCTTAAAGTCTGAAGCTCGGTAAAAACAGAGTAGGTAGAAATCTTTTTTGACCTGTTAAAATTTAAGTCTGTAAGCTGTGTAAAGGAAATAGACTTGTACAGATGCTCATGCTCTACTGATCATACTGTCTTTTGCAAGCTATGTAATTTTGAGCTGTTGAAAACTTTGATCCAAAATTTAGACTTCCTAAATGACCTCCTGAAGAATCCATTAGAAACAGTGTAACTAGGGAAATGGCTTGTGGCTGCTGTTTTTAACTGAAATAAAAGAAAGTTATAAAAATATCTATTAGCATTAGAGGCGAGTGGTTTCCAAATTTTGGATCTGCACTAACGGTGATGGCAATGATGGGTAAAGTGGTATTCAGCACGTGCCCAGAGTGACGTTCTGCTGTGCAAATCACAATGAAAAATACCAGCAGGGTTTACCCAGAGAGAACTGCAGCTCGTGCAGGCAGAAGAGGCCGGGCAGCTGCGGGGTGAGAGGAGGGCTGGAACACCCAAGCAGAATGACCAGTACGAACCTAGCAAATGTCATGTTAGTTATCTAAAAATTCATCTCTCTAATGGGTGGTTTAAAAAAGCCCAGAGCTCAGCATGCAGGAACTTGCATCTTTGACAACTAACTCCTGAAAACTGAGAGCAGCTTGCCAGCTGAGCACTTGCCTTTCCAAAGGATCTTGTAAATGCTTTCTCTCATTCAGTTGTCCTTCTTCTGTTCTTGTGGTTTGTCCACACTTGAAGTCTGAACCTGTTCTGCTTTCCTTGCTTAAGACTTGAACACTGAAGCAAATGTCAGCTAGCTAGTGGATGTCTGGAGAGAAGAGGAGAGCTTAATGTACTTTTACCGGCTGCCTCCCAGAAGCCAGCAGGGAGAAATGAGCTGAAATTGGAATTTCCATTCAGGGCATTTCAGTATTTACTTTGCCATCTACCTTCACCGGATCACAGACAGTTTTAGGTTGGAAGATGCTTCTATGTGTCGTCGGATCTACCCTCATACTGAATGGAGAGCTGCTTTCGGTTGGATCTTTTTCATTTGGAGTCAGAGAGAAGAATCAAAGTTTATGTACCTTTAAATGTGGTGTTTGATATCTGTAAAAGGAAGCGAATAAAAAGTTCTGGAAAAAAACTTTGATCCAGGAGTGATGAAATATTCCTGATCAAAGTAGAATATTGTTGACATTCCTAAATGGGAACACTTCATTAGTATCTGTTTGACAATGAAATACATCTGCTTGTGATACCATAGCCTCCTGTGGAGGTTGTAGTTCTAGTTGCCGATGCTTTGCGTTTCCTTGTGTGCCGTGCTTCCTGAATTACGCTTTTGATGATGTTCCTTCTCCTCATGTCTTCCAACCATAGCTATACTATTTTCCAAAGTTAAATACGTGCTCTTGCTAGTCTCTAGCCCTACTTTAGTCTTTGATCTGTCCTGGCTTTTCTAAAATCATACAGGAGCTCCATAGTCTGTTTCCCACACACATGCAGGTGTGTGTTTTTAACATTTCCAGGCAACCAAGGAGTTGCCCTTTGCCTAAAGACATGATTATTGTTGTAGATGACTTCTCTGCTCAGAGGCAGAGATTTTTTGTAAGCTGTTCTACATCTTCTGTTGGATAATTGTGGTGGATGGAAAGAGGTTTAAGGAGTTAGCCCTTTGTCTTTCATAAGAAGGTGAATGCTTAAGTGCCCGTTGTACCCATAAGGACATCCAACAAGAGGAGTGCCTGGGCTGGGCAGCTTCTGCTAAGGAGAAGTATGGGAATGGAGCGGGCGCAGAGATTTTCCCCATCGGGCTTAGAAGTTAGTCTTGGCTGTGATGGTATTGATGTCACTGGTAAATAAAAGCAGCTTTGAGATTCCCTCTTTTCTTGAGGATTTACACTTGCATTGATGAGGTGCTTGCTGGAGTCCCCCAGCAGGAGAGCCCTGCCCTCTTCGCACTGCGTTGTGTGTGGTGGTCAGTGCACTGCGGTGCCCCGAAGGGCGGTCTGTGTTAGCTCACCTATGGAGCAGCGTGTGAATTTACACCCCCGGGCCTCAGTGTGTCTGTTGAACGATGGTGGCTTCCTTATGTCTTCTGTCCTGTTTTTCGTTTACTGTTCCTGGACCTGGCCAGATTTGCACACTCGCAAGAGGCATAAGGGCAGCAGGACAAAGGAGCTCCTCCTGCGAGCTGGGCCAAAAAAAGAAAGTCAAATAAAACCTCCATTCATGGGATGAAGGACGATGAAAGGCAGAGAGGAAAGATGACACAAAGCTGACAGCTGTGGCACACGTCTCCTCTCTTAGCCAGGAAAGCTGACAAGTAGATTGCTTAGGACAGGCACTTACAGGTTACCCTGTCAGCTACTTGAATGCCTTGTCTTTTATCTGCCACCTTCATAGGAAAGAACAGAGCGCGCTTGTGCCCATCTGATGAGCCGGTTCATGCTGGCACATCATCAGCTTTAGCAACGCATGAACGCAGCATAGTCCAAAAGCTGCAGTTGGGTTATTGAAATCTTTCTCTTCTTTTCTTGTTACATGCATGCATGAAGACACGTACCTGCCCAAGCAGCTGTATGCCACTGAAAAGTCCTATTCATAGAAGTAAAATTCTCTCTTCAGAACTGATCGGGTTTTTTTTGTCTTCTAAAGCCCCGCTCCTTTAGTCATGGCTTAATAGCCTGACTCTGGGTAGGGTAACTCCTGCAATGTGCGGAGCTAATTCAGGCTATGTGAGATTTTGGTTCTTTTGCCTGGCTTCTCTCTCCACCAAAGAGAAGGATTTCTGCCAGGTGCAGTGACGCAGTGAGGATTGTGGCTTCTTCCTCCTAACATTTGTTTAGAGCTTCCTGTAAAAGAATTTAGTTGTCTAACCTCGGAATGAGGGAGAAAGAAGTGAAACTTGCTTTTGCCTATACCTGGCGCAGCAGTCTTGTGGGGGAACAAGTGTGTGACCTTGTCATAAAATGCATACTGGTGCAAACTGACGATGCAGCTGAACAGAACCTGCCCAAGCAACCTGAATTCCAGCATTTCCTAACTTTGGTTGTTTGACGTTGCTGTCTCAGATGTTGACTTAAGATGGGGTATTTGTTGGAGGTGATGTAGATACTCGAAAATTTTACTTCAAACTGTAGTCATTGTCTTGTTTTGTAACTCATCCATATTCGGATTTCCCCAGAAAGAACATTGCTTCCTTTGCACAATTTCGATTTATTTCTGACTGTGAGCATGATAGCTTTCTTTGACCTGGCAGCAAAGTTGCTTCATTCTCTATACTTATTTACAGAAATGACTTAATGATAGCTCTGTGAAAATTCAGCCTGAGATCAATATAAAACATAGAAAAGATCAGCGTTAACAGTTGCAGCTGAGTCCTGTTCCAAACAAGGATGTGCCAGGTAACGTTAGAACAGGGTTGCCTACTGTTACCTTTAAAATTGAAGGCTTATTGCGTTTCCTGTTGATGTCAGCAGTAAAGATAACCACTGCTGGTCACGGGAGCAAGAAGAGTTTTGAGACTCTGCTGAAGAAATAAGCGTGTGTTATTTTGAGTGGGGTCAGGCTTCAGTGATGCACGAGCCTGAGGTGTTTTGCCTGAGTGGAATCTAGTAAGGTGGACACTGACTGTGGCCCTAGGTACGTTGAAGTGCTATCTGGGACTTGCCTGTAAACCAGGATTTTTAGTTCCCTGTTGACTCTCAAGGCTCTGCAGATGTTAGTAAAAACAAATAGTAAGTAGTCAATCTTTCAACAAATGCAGTAATTTCTTTAACACATCATCCCCTCCTCCTTTCCTTCCCCAGAACTGTGTAGTCAGTGCTTGTGGAAGACTAAACAGGCTGCGTGATACAGAAGCTTAAAGACAAATTAGTAAACAATTAGGATACACTTTGAAGAGGAGAAGAGCTGAGTATGATTGTGATAGAGATACAGTTGTGGGCCATAGGCCATTCCAAGTATTGCCAGTAATTAAAGATGTGTTCTCTACCGCTTCTGTAGCGCTCTTTTAATTAGCTTGTATAAATGTATACATCTGCGGTATCATCAAGCAATTTTCTTGAGCATACAGGTTTTGTTGTTACAGATTGTTTGAGGTGATTGCATACAATGTTTTTTGTGGTTGCTCATTAAATGAACTTAACAGCCTACATTAGCTATTTCTCAGTTGCTATAAATCACTGCCACTCCAGGCTGGGGAGCTGTGCCGATTCACGCCAGGGCAAAGCTGCCTTCAGAGGGATCTTCTGCATGTTGAGATTGTTTGTTGTCGGTCAGTGGAGCGTGGTCAGGCTGGCAGACTGTGCCCCTCAGCACCTGAGAATGGAAGGAGAAGGCATTTATGTTCCTTGGGGTCTCAGTACTATGTGCCTTTGGGTGCCGATCATATTGGCAAGGAATAACACTCATTTACTCATTAAAACATTCAAGAACAAAACAGATGGTCTGTTGTCTCTGGAAATCTTGGTTTTAACTCCATCCCTTTTACTGCTCTCCTTGAGGAACTCGTTCACAGCTCAAGTTATTTTCATGTGGAGGACTTTAACTGGACGGTAGTGTTGATAAATAGTCACAGCAAAGCTGTGGTTTGTGCTGCTTGAGGAAAACAGCATATGGACCCAAGCTAAAAGGGAAGAAGTGAAGCTGTGTTGGAAGGTCAGCAGCTCCTGCTGGCAGCACCGCACCTTGGAGAAGCCTGGCTTTGGTGGTTGAGGTCTGTGGGGGGGACGCAACCTGCTGAAGGAAGGGAAAGCAAGACTCATTTATTAAAGTATTTAGCAGGAAAAGCGTGGTGAATCTCTGCCAAGGGGCAAGAATTTAGATGACCTTGGCTGCAGTAAGAATATATTGTTCACATTTAACAGAGAACAGAAACAAGGAGCTGTGCTTACTCCAGTGTCAGGAAAAAAAAATATGTTTCTGTTCAGTGTGTTGGAGAAATGTCCAGAAATAGTTCACCTTAGTGAAAATATTACTTCTGGAATATTACCAAGGTCAGCAAGACCCTGACTTATCAATCCTGTTAATGTTCACATAAATTCAAGCTGTCAAACACTAGTTTATCCAACCAAGATATTATAAGAGACTTTCATCTACGTTTCCCTTTTCTGTATTTCTTTCCTTTTATGCACACTTCCATCCTTCTCCCGTTGCAATTTAGAGGTCCAGCCTGTCTGTGGTAAGGCAGGAATTCAAGGCTTTGGATTTTCTAGGTGTTAAATGAGGCAGAAAAGCTAGATTTTGAAATGTCTTAAAATAATATGCTATTCCCAGAGTGTTCTCTGAGTGTAGCCACGTCTATGAGCAGGGTATCAATGTCTTAACAATGAACTGTTGGCCATAGTTATTGCTCAAGTGAGTAAGTGTAATAGGTGAGGGCTGAGCACGTGGGATGTGATCCTCTGTTGGAGTTTGCTTCTGCAGGGCACTGAACGGTTCGGCCATCAGGTAGCAAAGCAAGTTAATGGTTGTTTAAAATAAGGTATACAGTATGCACAACCCATGCGGATAAAGGAAACCCGTCAGACTTTTGAAGAAATTGAGCCTGGCGAGGATGTAGTCAGGACAGCTCTTGGGGTTTCACAGCGTACCCGTTTACATCTGTGTGAAGCACATCACCAGTCCGCTAACGCTGTTACCCCAGCTCACCGCTTGGGCCTGACAAACATCCCCTAGGCCACCAAGGGGAAGAAGGGCCAGTGCTCCTTTAAGCTCTGTGGCATCGGTTTAGGTTTTTGGGCCTCGACCCCTTGGTCTCAGTGCCAGCCCCACTGCAGCAGGAGTCTTCAGCTGCCTGTCTGCAAGGAGGCTGGACAGGCAGTCTGCAGCCGGAGGGAAGCTGTCGCAGGTAAAAGCTCCCTGTACAAGTATAGCCCACAAATCTAGCACAGTCTGTTCTATTTTTAAAAGTTCAAAAACTGATTTGACATTTATGGAAGAGGCAATAAAGGACTTGTGCTTTTCCTTCTTTGCTTCTCTCTCTCCCTGTTTCATACTGCTTTAAAACAATAACTACGTATATCTGAAAGGCTGATAAGAAATGAGAAGCCCGGGGGTACTGGTGACATTTCACAGGATGAAGTTAAGAGATAGCTGACCTAATGTGACAAGTGTCTTTTTTCAAGTCTTTGCTAATAGCAGTAACCACTTAGACTCCTTAGGTGTGTGTCAAATGCCATGGGCGGTCAACTGAATCATGTCAAAAGGCTGCCTCTCGTGACTAAATAGTCTCATATCAGCACAAAGCCCTGTAAATCCACCAGGTGGACTTTAATCATTTTGCTTTCAATGGGTTTTGGTTAGCAAGAAGTGACTAAGAGGCTGATATTTCACCCACTGCGGCTGTGAGTTTTTCATGACTGCTCTGCGATGCTGACTGTTCTTTTAGGTGTACGGCCTCGTCTGGTTTTCTGTCATTTGTACGGTGAGGACCAGAGCTAACAACAAAGCTGGGGAAATTTGTTGTTGATTTCACTGGACTTTAGTCATTCTGACCAGCAGTGATTTCTGAAGCACTCTGTAGCTGCAATCCTCTTTGGAAGAATCTGGGGCTGGAGTCCTCGAGCACAGGGCTGGGATTTACCATAGGCTATAGCTGGGATCCTGACTGTGCTCATGCACTGACCTTATAGTGAGAGCACTTACGACTGGCACTGGAGAATTTATGCTTGTGTATCGATAGCTCTGGGATGTTAAGCACGAGTGGTAAATCTGAGGTAGATCAGCGGACAGCTTGTGCCTGGGTATGATGGTAAAGTATTGTGTTGTCATTCTTTTATTTTCTGAGCTCAGATTCAATTAGTGCTAGACCAGGCCTCCATTTTTCTTGGTGCTTTACAAACACGTAGCAGGAGAGGCTAGTCTGTTTATATAGCAAGAAGTATGACAGGTCTTATTCTAGGAGCAGAAAGGAACTAGCATAAAAAATAGGACAGTAAAGTGAAGTTTCAGATTGCTATGCAGAGTCATGCTTAATGATGAATGTAGCAAAATGATAGTAAAAAGTTGGAAATATGAAAAAAACGGCAGTGAAAATGTTCATATGTCTCGATTATTGATATAACTCTGCTGTGGAAAATCATTCCTGTAGCACTTTCCCTCCTCCTCTCCATTTCCACTCTTTTGCATACTGCCCTCCAGTCCTTGCAACTTTCCCTAGAAGAATGATGATGCTGGCTCTTTCTGATAATGCTAGAGCAGGAGAATCCAGAGTTTGTTCTGGCTGTGCTTCAGAAGAGGGTAAATAATAAGAAATGGCAAGAAAAATCAGTGTATGTTCCTCTGTTAGATACACCAGTGTCCTACTTGTAGCCTGGAGGCTGCATTCAACAGTGACACTCACTCCCCATCTTTGTTTCTCCTGGAGTCTGTATTCATTGCCTGGCCTACGGGCTGCCCATAGCTGTGAGTGGATGCTTTCTTCTTTTGCAGCTGAATAGCTGCACGGCAGTAGAAGTCACTGCTCACAGCCTGTCCCAGCTTCTGGTCCCTGCCTCTCTGCTGGAGCTACTGATCCAACAACGGAGGAAGACAGCTGCTCGTGTGCACAATAGTCCATTTAGTTTGTCTTTACTAACCTGGTTCATTTTGAATGTAGTAGCTTAAGAAGTGTTCATGTAAGCAACACCCCCATGGAAGCTGCAACCTTTAGGAGCGGTGGTGGTGGACGCTGAAGAGGAAGACACGATCACTGTCTTCTGCTGTTAGCCCAGCCCGTGTCCCTTTTCACTCTAAAGGTCTGCCAAGTGCTCCCTCCTACACCTTGGGGCCACGATGTGCTCAAAGTCAAGTGTTTCTGTAGTCACTGGAGCAGAAGAGAGCTTGAAGGGAGGGATTTGAAAGCTGATAGTAGAATGGATTTGACTTGTTTACAATGAATCCCTTCCATGCTTGAGAAGCACTCTGCAAGGAAGCATGAGGTGCTCCTGCGGAGCAGTAATAAATAGGCATGAAGGCTGTCGGGAGCTGGAAGCTGACTCCAAGTCTGTGATATATGATGATGCAGGTAAGAACAGGCCAAGAAGAACCTAGAAATGAAGATAAATAGTCTGATGCAATGTAAGAGGGGGAACCAAGAGCTTGTCCACAATGACCATTTTCATATTACTTTGTTCTTAGTGCAAGTGCTTGGGATTTCAGGCGCTCATGTACTATGTTTTGGTCAATGCAGGCTTTATGATGGCCATCTCTTTTTTTGAAGTCTACTCTTATTGTTTTAAGGCTCATTGTTAGAGAAGGTTAACAACTACATGGACAGGAAAAAAAAAAAAAAAACCCTTCCTTTGACAAATTGGAAATCTCCAAAGACTTATAAGCTAGCATGAAAGATTGACTTAATGGAGCAGTATATTTTTGATACAGCAAGGAGCCCCCCGATCCTCTGATTAGACTGATATATAGATTTTCTAGAGATTAGCAAAATCTGAAATGCATGAAAAAAATCCAGTGTGACAAAACAGTTTTGACAGCATAAATGAAACCTAAAGCAATGTAAAATGTAATTACTGCAGCTATCCCTGTGACCCGTCAGTATGTGCTGCCTTGCTCTGGCCTCAAGAGAGCTGGGCTTATTTTCCACCTATTTATTTTTCTGCATGTTTGGCAAGAGTATCTTTAGTTTATTCATTTGCTTTGCTTAAGTACCCCTTTTCTGGTTCCTCTGTATTCCAGCGTGGGTTTTGGTGGAAAGATTAAAAAATAAATAAGAGATTGGATAGTTACGAGGAGGGTACAGGAAGTTCAAAGACCCACCAGAATCAATCCCTTACTGCCTTTTCGCATGCTTTGGTGGTAGGGCTCTGTGATTAATTTATTTAGCTTACAGAGCTCCAGGAGAAGTGTTGGGTTTTATTTCCATTGGAGTGGAATAGAGAGGCCATCACTGGTACTAGGAATTTGTTGTGCTGGGGTCTGTACCTCTCAGCAGTAACAGATGATTTCTACTTTGAAGGTGTGAAGTGACCAAACAGTGGGGAGGAAGAAAAGACTCGGAAGTCCCAAGGTCAGGCAGAAAGGTGTAGGAGCGTTGGGCCAATGCTTTACCCTCTTAACAGCTCTGCCTTCAAAAGTGAGTTGTCCTGGCCCCAGCCACACAAACCCTGGGGAAGCATCTCTACCTGCCAGCCCTTCCTTCTGCGCCGTCACCCGGTAAGCTCGGCCTCACGTTCGGGTTAGGCTGCTGAAGGGCTGGGCCAGCTGGCATGTGTGTGCGACAGCCCGTTCTCAAACCGGCCCTGCCTGCGGAGTCTGGGACAGGGCTTGCAGCTGGTTTGGGTTCTTCTTTCCCCACTTTCTGCCTCCTGGGGCCTCAGGTTGAAGGTCTGTCAGCAGTGCCAGGTGAAGTGAGCCTCGGAGGCCCTGCCTCTTCTGGCGAGAGGGAGTTTGTCTCTTTTCTTTTTTCCTGGAAGCTAACACATAACTGGTGTGTGAGTGGAGGTCGTGCATTCTCCCTTACGGATGACACGGAGATCACAAACGAGTTATGAGGTAGCCACCTTATATCAGATAGTGACCTGGTTTGAGCTGGCAACCGTGAGGAATGAGCTTTTGATCCTCAAGTCACCTTGTCATCCTAGACGTTGTCACAGCGGAGAATGCTAACTAAATCAGTCAGCAGATAGGTTTTCCCATCTGGAGCTATCTTTTAAAAATGACCCTGGGGTCAGTTATTTGGTGTTTTGGGGAGTGATCGTAGATGCAAACGTTATCTGGCTCTTGGACGGCATCTATCTTAGGTATTTGTATGGCTTCCATTACCACAGGATCCAAGCAACCTCGTAATCGTCAGTACGCTTATCCTCGCGGTGTTCTGCAAGGAGGTGAAATGCTGCTGCTGGTGTCAGTCGGAGCAAGCTGCTGGCTCGTTTGCCCAAAAGCGCGCGGGAAGTCTGTCAGGGAGCGAGAACCTGGCGGCCAGGCGCTGGCTTGTGTTCAAGCACACAGAAGCATCCTCCGACAACACAGCCCGCGCAGCTGGGGGCTGTTCACAGGGTCTGCTGGTCCTCTGGGCAAGTCTCAAGAAAACCCCAAACTGCCCCGATAGTACCAGCTGTGGACTAAAGCCCAGGTTCCCCAGAGCTTTCTGACCTCGGGAAGGCTGGCAGCCGTCTGGTTTTCATGGGCCTTGCTTCCACTTCCACCCCCTTGTCACAACTTTAATTAAAACCGCTGTTCTGCGTGGCTTGGTGGTGGCAGATGGCATTGTCTGGCCTTGTGGACCGTAGCCTAGCCCAGGGAAAGGAAGGGCCGCTTTTGGGCTGTATGAAAGGATTTCCTATTCATGGCCCTGCACAGCCTGATCTGACTTTGAATTTGGCTCTACTTGGAGCCGGGGACTGGAGCAGAGCAGCTGGAGCAGATGCTCCTATCTGGCCTAAATTATTATATGGTTCTGTGGTAATGAAAAAGTTGATAATCGGGCATATAGGGCAAGATGCAGAGTTCTTACGAAGCTGCTAAATAGGACTCTCAAGTCCAAGGGGTATTCCTCATCAAAGCTTGTCACAATTCTTACAGTGCAGGTGGCAGCATTGTATAGAGCAGCAGGAACTGAGCAACAGAAGTAAAAGCACTGAACACTGCTTATTTCATGCTGGTTAGAGTGGCTCCCTTTGGGATGGCACCTGGTTCAGAAAGGTGCCAGAAAAAGTGAAGGCGTGTGAAATTGCCTTAGTAGCAAGTGCTGTTTTCAGCTGCAAAGACTGGCAGAAGTATTTGTCTGCTGAATGCATTCGTCAGACACCTGAGACATTTGCCCTCAGCTGCAGGTTGGTTTCAGAGCTGCTTTACTGGTCTCCACCCTATGACACTTAACACAGATCCACTAAAAAAGTGGGGAGAGGAAGGAGAGAATGCAAAAATCCGTCCGGGCCTCAGAATGAAGTTGTTGGTAAATGCCGAGCACAACTTGTTTCTGGTACTGACATCAATAGGTTAATGGTCATTTCTGTGAGCACTTACACTGTGACATGTGATTAGCACATCTACAGTACAATAAATGCAATACCGTGAATTTAATGGAGAACCCCTAAATAATCAGAGCTCACAATAACTGGCAACACTCGCTGCATTTTGCATAGTTTTACATGCAGGTATGTTGTTGATACAGTCAGAATGGTTTTATTGCCCTGGAATTTAATGCATTTCAGATTTGCTAATCTCTCTAAAAACTATACATCAGTTTAATCAAAAGATTAAGGCTTCTTTAGTAAATCAAAAATATACTGCTCAATTAAGTCAATCTTTCACATCAGCTTATAAGTCTTTGGAGATTTTTAACTTGTGAAAGGGGATTTTTCAAGTAGGATTTACACTCTTACAACGATGCAGGAAAACAGAAACACAAAATAAATAGACATTACAATTAACTAATGTCTGTGGAGAGAAGCATGCATTTTTTGGCCAAAGTGTGTAATTTTGGAGATGATGTTATAGGTGAGGTGCTCTGAATCCACAGGGACTCGTGAACCTTTTCCTTAATTTTCTACAGCATAGGTTCAGCCCAGTGAGGTCTGAGATGAAATTAACCCAAACTTGATATATTCCTGAGTATATTTTCATTATTTGTAATAGCTTGTTATATCTGATACTTTTTGAATCACTGGTAACGGTGTTAAGAGGAGAAAACCCTCAAGTTTTGGAAGATACAGAAATCCTTATGGGGCAGGGCACAAACTCAGTATGAGTAATGGGGACCAGGCAGAAATTTTCTGTAATTCCACAGTCACCAGTGATGGGTTTTTGTTTGTGAGGATTCATGGGAACTAATGATCATCAATATATTTATTTCTCCAAACCTTTCAGATGTAGGGCAAATATTTCTTACCTTTACAGGTAGAGAACTAAGACGCTTTAAAATAGTTGTGCTGATGTGGCTTGCCCAAAGCCACACAGGAGCGTGGTAAGCTGGAGAACTGAACACCAACTCTTCTGAGCCCCCACGTAGCAGCCAAGCTCCTGGACCACCCATTGCACCTCCCTCTGAAGCAGTGGTTGTAGACTGCTCCTCAAGACAGGCTGAAGCCTGAAATTCTTGCACAAAGCCATCAAAGTCAGTGGGGACTCTTTTCAGGGACAGCCATGGTCTAGGTACCAGCGGCTGCTGTTTTGCTCCTGAATCGAGGTCTTCCAAGCAGCATTGCCACAGTTCACCACGTCGTTGGTATACATCAGTGTTGTTTTATTGTGGTTGTGCTGCAAAACAGGTAATGCCTTGTAGAAACAGAAAAGCTTCTGTAAACTGCCTTAGAACTAAATTATTTATTTCACGCATATCTGGGAAGGAGAACAAAGAGCTAAGTCCCATGCATAGCAGCCCACATAAGAGTCGGTTATTTGTGTTGTGTGCCAAAATAGTGCTGTGTGAGATGGGGATGAGGTGGCAATATGCAAGTCAGTGCACACAAACACAGTGTTGCTAAGTTTGACTGTAATGCCTTAGGAAAATTAATTTGCTGTGCAGCCCCTGTGTAAAAATTATTATAGTTGTTGCAATAGCAAATGCAGTTGTTAAGGCAGAGGGCTAATCCCCACTCTTGGCTAATAACTTTTACTAATAACTTTCCTCAAACTTTTTGCTCTGAATTTTTCCGTGCTTCTTGTTAGCCCTAAGGTGAATTTTTTGGAAAGTCTGAGAGGATTTTGAATTATGAAAGCACGAATAAAGTACATTTTCCTCCTCGTGTTTTAATGAAACTTGCATTCTGAAAAGTCTCTGAAGAGAAACTTCAAATTTGTTTTGTAGCCCTGAGTAAGGAAAGAAAGAAGCATAATTTATGCTCGCAGAATATCCTGGTTCATAGAACTGTAAAAGTTGTGGTGACTGTGTGTGGTCGCAGAAGCTTTAATGAAGAAGGATGACCTTCTTGGAAGTGTCTAATGATTTAGACCCTTCTCATAAGTAACTTTGATATTTAGGAGATTAAATGGCGTAGAAGCTTGTAGGGTAGAGGCACCTGCATGTCTGCCACTCTTGAGAGTGAAAGGCTGTTTTAACAGAGCAAAGCAAGGAGCGTTTCTTTCTTCATAAGGCATGGGGTCATTTTGACCTTCATGTTTTGCCCCAAGTTGGATCAGGATCAATAATTCCCTGCAGCTGAGCACCAACGCAGTGAAGTCCTACAGAAGAGCATGCTGTGATGCTGGGGACGTGTGGTGAGGCATCCTCCCGTGCGAGGATGGGAGGCCTCAGCTGCAATGCCTGTGAGGCTCTGTGTGCTTCAGGTGTTAGGGGCTTGGTTTGAAATATTCTCTAGTCCTGACAGAAAACCGAGCCACGCTGATCAAATCTAAACCTCTGAGTCAGAGTTTTTGAAAGGTTGATCTTAAATGCGATGGGCAAGTAAAACAAAGACCTCTTAGAAACAAATCTTTATATGGGAAAGTGTTACGATCTACGTCTGTCCTTTAGTCTTTATGTACACCGTTAAGCACAGCTTGTTTTTAATTTCAATGATACCTTCAGCTGAGCTCCACTTGAGCTTGTCTGTGAGAGCCCTTAGATGCCAGCAGTACCAGAAAGCCAGCAAGTGCTGCTGCAGTGGCTTCCATGGACTTCCCATGGCTGTTGGTGAGACTGAAAAGTCTTGTCTGTGTTGCAGAAACAAACCTGTAAGTGGAGTTACTGCCTGTGCCTGCTACTGTCTTTCACCATCCTGTTCTCGGTTTGTCTGTAAGTGCTTTTCCATGAGAGGTCTGTTGGTGAATGTTCTTAGAGGGGCTGAATTTCCCCTGGTGTCTAGAGGAACTTGGTGACAAATCGCAAGAAGTCTTGATCTGTTAATGATGCCCAGGTGAAGGCTGCTAGAATTAAAGATGCTTCATTTACTGGTAGTTCTGTCAAAGCTCATTAGGTGTTGATTCCTAAAACAGTGTACTTTTACAATGAATGAAAGAAGTCATTGAGATTCCACAGTTCTTAGAAATTGTCCTGTGCTTTACATAATTGCAAAAATAAGTGCTAGAACAACATGAAAGCTGAGGAATCCAAAGTTCAGAGCAAGGAGAGCTCAAAAATGTGTTTTATATCGCCAGCCCAACCACATACACAGTGTGAGACTAGAAGGCATTTTCCAGTTCAGTTTTTCTTGTTAAGTGTAGTATGTTACTGTCTATGATTTAATCTCTGCTTTACAATATACAGGATGTATATTGTAGCTGAGCTAATACTGTGGCTGGAAAGTTGATTTTTTGGATTTTTTTGCACTTCTACACATTTTTTTCAACTGGATTTAATGACAACTTTTGCATTTTCATCTGTATCGTGCAGAAGCACAACAATTGTATGGCTTGAATGCACACTGGAGTGCCCACCCTGGGACCAGCAGGAAATAATTCTCTTCCTGAGCCCCCCACAAGTGCTGCTCCTGACAGAATTAACTGAATGAGCCTTTGATTGTATTCAGTTCTTTTGTTTTCTCCCTCATCTGCAGGGTGGCTAGGGTCAGCTTCATTTCGCTCCCTAGAAGCAGGTTAAACGCGATGGCTTTGCTGGTGCTGGTTACTCTAGTCCAGAATTAATGTTAATATGCACCTCTTAAATTGGTCCGGTGACCACTGACTGGATGATGGAAAATTTCTTGTCATTTCTGGGGGGTTTTGGTCAAAGCCGTCTTTTGAATCAGCTTAGGGGGAGCTGAAAAAATGATCAGAAAGACAATTTTTGGGAGGGGACTCCCACACTAATTGACTAACTCTTTGTGTGTGGTATGAGGAAAAATTCTTGTCTGAAATTTTGTGACAATAAAAGTGATTTTAAAAAGAGCTCATAAAGAATGTATAAATATCAGCCACTGAGAGAGACAAAACTGAGTTAACATTTGGACTTTTTTTTTAAACCAATGGCTATATGGCTTCCATCTCAGCAGATCTGTTCCTTTAAAGTTTTAGTATATAACACCTTCCTTTCCTTGCATTTCAAGAACTCTGTATGGCATGCATGTTTTGGCTTTGAAATCCTTTTTTTATTTATTATTATTTTTTATTTCCCTTAAGATAGTTTCCTCCAAGACCTTTGCTGTGAGTCTGGTATGTTTCATAGCTGCCATGTACTAAGCAGCTAAATTGCATTACCAATGGGAGGAATAATTATCAGCCTCAGATTATGGCATTATTAACGCCTTAATTCTGATAACTCTTAGCAGTTCACAAGACCATCAAATGTTTTCTTTTTAATACGGCCGTGGATTTTTCAGCGAGCACTGGAGATAACATGACAGCCCAATAGAGTTTGATGTATGTGTCTGGAGAGGGGGAAGGAAAAAAAAAAGAGTTGAGATCCTCCAGTCAAACCAATGTCTTTAATGGCTTCCCTAGATTAAAATAATCCCTATGGGAAATCCACTATGACAACAGTTCTTACACAGATTTTCCAGTCACTGCTTCTGTGCCACAACCATTCTTTGAAACTGTTTATGTTAGTGAGAGGCTGCATTCTCAGACACTTTCTTTTTTTTTTTTTTTTTAAAAACGTGTTTTAACTCCATTAAGAATGGTTTGAAGTTCTCACTTTCTTCCTTGGGCATTAGTGTGCCTATTAGGTCTGTATCTTCTGAATGTTTGACAACATAAAGAAATGCAGAGGTCAGCTCTGACTCTCGTATTGAAGGTCATCGTAGTGTTTGCACTTAAGTACAGTATTTATAACGTGGATGATTTCATGCATCAGCCCTTTAGGGTGTTGAGCAATTAGACTGCATGGCAGAAGGCAAGGCAGTAACAATGCTAAGACTTAAAATCAAAATGAGATAAAAGACTTGCAGGCTGGAAATCAGACATTCTCTTATTCTTGTTTAGATGCAACTGCAATAGGAATTGGCACTGGACAGGCTCTGTTCCAAAACAAGAACCAAAGCCAGACTCTTAAACTGGGGCGACTTTTTAAAGAGCCCAAATTAATCCAGCAGTTTTATTGGAGGAAAAACTTGTCATTTTTAACAATGACAAGAATTTAAATCTACTGGGGAAGCTCAAAACTAGTGGGGAAATGAGGGAGAGCAAAAGGCTGGGGTAGTTTGGTGGGCATCTGCTGGGACCCAAGATCCTACGTCTGTAGCACCGTTGCTCTTCACCCCTTGCACCTTTCCTTCATGTTGTGTGACCAGGTGAAAAAATTGAATGGGAAGAGCATCCCAGTGTTATTTGTGTACCTGCCACTAAAATACTATTGGAACACATTGCCATGGCCACAGCTCGTAGACTGCCAAATCAAAAAGTACGGTTAGATTTGTCCTGCCCGCTACCAGTCACGTGGCACTTGCAGCTGTTAGCCCCTTCGTTACAGCTTACCTTGTTCCCAGTTTCGTCTGATTGTTGCAGCAATCAGATTCAATCGTGTGTCCAGGACCCGTGTTTCTGTACAGTAAGTAGCTCCGAAATGCACAACAGCGTTTCTGCAGTGTACTTTGTTATCGTAGCACCCTCCTCTGGCTCTCTGGGAGGCTGTGCCGGCGCTGAAGCTGTCGGGGCTCGCTGTGCCCTTGGAGTCAAAGCCCCGCTTGCTGGTGGGGGTCCTCTTGCTGCTGGTGAAGGGCGCGTGCAAGCAAACCGACTTCGAGGGGATGAGCTGAGATCTGCCGTAGTGCCTTGGAAAGAGAAAGTCAAAGTTACCAAAATAGCGTTCAACCGGAGTGCCAGTCGGGGTCAGCGCTGGGTGCAGGGACCTCTCCGGTCTGACTGCTGCCCAGGTTAAAGTTCAGCTGTGCTGATATGATCTCAGGCGTGTTTACATGGCTGGCTGTAAAAACAATGTTGCTCCAGCAAATTTTCACAGTTCAATTTGTTTGAAGAGCTAGGAAAAAAAAAAAAAACATTTCATAAATTCTTTTCCTCACAGACAGGTCTGCTTGAATGAAACGAGCAGTCCCACAACTTTTATTTGAAGCTTCTCAGCTGCTTTTCCTGTTTCCCACACCCTGCAGTCAGCAACCTTCGCCCAGGGCAAGGTGACCGTTGATTAACGTGGAGGACCTGAGCCCTGCCCGGAGTGGTAGGGATGCTGCAGCAAGTAGGATGTTTGTTCCACTTGCAGGCCACTTGTGGGCAGGTGCAGGATGTTCATGGTGCTGAAGCTCAGGTGTGCTCCTCCATGCCACGGAGCTCCTGCTGAGCATTGGTTTTCTGGAGGTGTGATACAGGCATCGTCACTAAGAGGTGGTGGAAAAGCCTGAGTGTGGTCATAGAGGTGATTGCACAGGGCCTCCTGCAGCTTTCAGTCCCTCTTGTCAGTCACCACGGGAGAGCCATATGCCTGATGGTATGTCCCCAGAGGGGGGAATAGCGTACCAAGGATATTTGCTGCTCTGGAAGCACCTGGGAAGTTTGCTTGCAGCGATCCCAGTTCAGCATGTGAAATTGCTGGTGAACTGACAACCTTACAGCCTGCTCTTCAGAGAGTTTGTGTTTCACTGTCATATTGGGAATGCCGTGAAATGATGACTTCAAGGCCAATGGCCCCAGCCCAGTCAGAACACAACATACTGGGATAAAGGCAGGACATCCCTGTGACATCGAGGTTTTCTTCCTGCTGAAATGAAAGGTCTGCTACAATTAGTAGAAATGTTAGTGCTTCTCCAAAAAAGTTACACTTTGAAAAATGTTTGGTTACTTAAATGTTAAAGTTGCTACAGCTGCTTGTGGGGGAGGACTCTCCTGGATTCCGCTTTCATGCCATCTATCAGAAGTCAGGAGACAACCGCAGCACACGCTTAGACAAATTATCCTAAGGAGCTATTGTTCCAGCCACATCCACAAGACATTTCTGATATGTAAAACTGCATCGCATTCAAAATTAATGGAGGCCCATGTCTATTTAGAAAGTAAAACTTGCTTAATTTCACAAAAACCTCCAAAAAGTAACAGATATCACAAAGCCTTCTCTCTTACTCTCTTTTTGCAGAGCAGGATTTTCCAACTGCTCTGGACTTCTCTGAGAAGTGTCCTGCTAATGCTGAGCTTTTGTGAAAACCATTCCCTAGAATTTTGGCTAGGGATCTTCTGTAAGGAGGTTGAACCTTACCACCTTCGCTTTAGAAGAAGTAAGCCACAAATCCAAAACAGAGTTCCGCCTGCACTTGGATTTCTTTATCTCATTTTTTCCCCAAGATTTTGTGAAGTAAACCAAGGTCATCTGCCAGTTGCTGATGGTTCTTAGTGGACAGACAATTTGGAGTCATGAATCCTTTAGCAGCAGTGCTTTGGAAGATGCTGTTAGCAATTATTCCTTGTTCCATTCGAATTTACATTTGTGACCTGAAAGATACCCAATTGTATTTATGCTCGAAACAAACCTTGTCCGTTTGTTATCAAATCAAATGCCTCTGTGTTTGTACTTTCTTGATGTAATTTTTACAAACTGACCCTTCCAACCTGCTTTTAGTGCTCACAGTGCTGTTACATTCATTTAATCCTTGCCACCTTTCATTTGTATAGTTATATAGCAATGACAAGGGTACACATTACAATGGCGCTAGCAGATGGGGTTACCCTCAGTGTTGTTCAGCTGAGATGCACAAGTCCTGTCATGTCACTTCTCCAGCATCTCGGTATCATTATACACCCCGCCGGTTGATGCATGGTGGTTTGCCGACTCGTTCCGGATTTATGCATTCTGGAGCCCATCTCTTGAAGAATAACATTGCCAGGGTTGTGAATGGTCATCGAGAATACTGCAGTGTTTTCTTCTCTGTAAAACCCATTGCATCCAGGAGGACGACAGGGGTTGAGGAAGAATTAGCTTTGGCTGAATCGGATGAAGCTGAAGTAAGTGTGGGAAGAGCAGAGTGCTTCGCAGAGATCTTCCTCCCACTGTAACCCAGAGGATGACAGCTGAAATCTGCAGCTTGTTTTCTCTCTCACCATTAGGCACATAGACTGGTGGAAAGAAAAAGATTTCTATCAGTATTATAGGACCCAAGAGTGCTGGTTGTATATACAGTGGTCCATGTTTTGGGGCATTTGGTTATTCATAGGCAAAAACATATCCTCTGTCTGTGTATCTCACCCTATCCTCATTCCCGCCAGGACTTCAGTGCCAGTATCCGAAGGACATACTGCAGGAAAAAGTCTGTCAGTTGTCTTCAGATTGTGCCTGCGCTTGGGGTATTTTCACAACTTTTTAGCTTTTCAAGCTTTTTGTTGTTGCTGCTGTTTAAAACACAAGCCCTGTTTCCAGCTTGTTTGGGTTGTGGCAGGTTAAGCAGGTTGCCCCGAGCAAGTCTTCCCTATCTGCCCCTCCGTCTCCAGCCCTGTGCACTGTGCTCCTTGTTCCATGGCTCCCAGGGCAGTTCAAGGTTTCTGTTTTAATTTCTTGGATGAAGCTGATCAAAATTGCTCTCTTTGTACTTTGAAGATGGGATGTTACCATGGTCTGCAGAGGGAAAGAGTGATTTGAAGGGAAAAGATAACCTAGTAGCTAGCTTCCATGGAAGGAGAAAATGTAACTTTTTTTTTTTGCTAGTTTTGCAATCTGTTGACATTCTTTCGTAGCATATATGGGGAGATTGTAGTTCCAGGAATGGTCTCCAAGCTTTATTTATAAGGGAAATAGCAGAAGAGTTGCTCATAGTGCCCATAAACAGGCTTCCAGGGCTTCAGACTGATTTGTTTGTTCTGTTTACGCCACGGCTAAAACAAAAATGAAAGTCTCAGATGTCGATCAGCTGATGACTTAGTCTCGCTTAATGTCTTTGGGCCAGGACAGAAGGACGAGAGGGCACAGAGCAGTGCTTCGGACCTGCGCCTGCCATTCCCCGTGCGATCATCCCGAAGGGATGACCTTACCTGAGCCACGTTTCTCTGTGCCTCCATTTCCCTGTGAGTAAAAAGCTAGTCATGATCCCGAGTTTTTTTTTTTTTTGGAAGGCATTTCGACCCCTGCTGCTGAAAAGAGCCAGACACTCTTCTTCGTGATTGAGCCAGGTGCATGGGATAAAAGCAGGCTGCCTCGGAGGAACAGGCTGCCTTCTTTGGGGAGTGGAGAGCTGGTGTTGCTGGAGGTGCATGACTGTCTGAAGTGTTTACATCCTGGACTTCTGAAGTAATATCTGTAGGCCATCACTTTGGGTTGAAAATTGATTTTATTAGGTGAAAATGAACTGAAGAAATGAACTGCAAGCCACATTGCTGTGCTGTGCTTACAAAGTGCGTTATCCAGCCTTATGTGCCCGGACGTAATGAATACACAGAGACCACCTACTTTGAACACTCCTCTGATTTTTCCAGTTTCTTTAAAGTCTAATAATATTGGCAATGCAGGATGAAAGCAATTGTGAAAAGTGAAAAAGTCCTTGTTTGCCTATCCTGTCATCTGGGGTCTGTTTCACTGAAGCTGAAAATGAAGGTAACTTGCCTTAATGCAGCAGGACAGCTTTTAGTCTAATTGAACCATGCATCGGCAAGAACCCAGTATTGAGCCTTCAGTCTGGGGTTAATCCCTTTTATTGGCTTGGGTGCAGGTTATCATCCCTTCTTATCAAACAAGGACCCCTTTCTTCTCGCTCAGGATCAGAACTAAAAGCCAGTTGAGAAAGAAATGACAAATTCAAAGCGTTAAGCCTCCCCCCACTCTGAAACAGCCCTGTGCACCCACGAGATGCTCCGTGACACACACACGCTCCAGCGGCAAGGCTCGGGCGCGTTTTTGTTGCCAGGAAGCTCCCTCCCTTCCTCCCCTTTCAGCTGTGATTTTTGTAGCAGCAGCTTCAAAGTGCGCGGGCTTGGTTCAATTGTGTTGCCCAGCATTTGCCGATCAGCATGTCAGATTAAATTTATGGGCAGTTGACCAGTGCTTAGTATTTGAACACCTGCTTCAACCTCCTCGTCTGGCACAGCTTTGTGAGCAGAGGTATGTTAAAGTCATCGATAGTGTGTAGTGTGAGGTGGTAATATTTTTTAAGGAAAATAAATATGGCTTTTGGGGAAAAAACGGTAAGCAGTCCTTTTGTGTGAGGCAGCTGGTCAAACTCCACGATCGCAATTGTCCTTTCTGACCTTAAACTCTAGGAATCTACTTAAATCACCCTGGCCAAAAATCCCCCCCGTTTGTTAGGGAGCAGTTTTACCATGATTATAGGTCAAATTATTGAGAAGGAAAAAAAGGATATACTCTGCCTATTTTAAACCCAGGCAAAGATTTTAAAATGAATTAATGTGAAATCTTCCACAAGGACCGTTCTATACATACTTCTAATTTATCCCATGCTGGCTTTTGAGAGTCACTTATTCCACCACTGTATTGTTTAAATACAGTAAAACTACCAAAAAATCCTACTTTTTTTCCTTCAGTGCCTGCCTTGACCTTTTGAAACAGCTTCTACAACGAGAGCAGTATTTTAACAGGTTTTATGACAACGGACAGGAGGAGAAGAGGAGGAAAAAATAGCTCTATTAAAGGTCAGGGCAGTCTAATAGGAGATACAATAAAATAAGAGCTTTATAAAGGCCTGAGACCTTCATGCTTCCCCAGTAGGGTTTCTCGCACTTTCCTCCGGAACATCTGGTGTGTGACTCCCGAAACAGGATACTGCGCGAGATGAACCGGCGGTCTGATCCACTTTGGCACTTCGGTTCCCCCTTGCACACTCCAAGCTCCAGCAGTCAACAGCAATTTGAGGTGTGTGAGAAGTGTATGACCCAGCAAAATTTTGATGCCTCTGAAAGAATCCGATCCTTTGTCTGCTTCTGGGGTGTTCGGCCAAATTCTTCCCCTCGTCGGCTGCATTGCCTTCACGACGCTTTCCCTGCAGGCGCTCTGAAAGAAAAGCTTGCAATGTCTTTAAAAACTTTCTTTCCCTCCATATTGTTCTTTGGTAAAAGCATAGCGTAGCTGGGATTGTTTTTTTCATCCAAAACAGCACAATGCCTGCTGGCCTGGGTATCCAAAATATAGTTTTATTGTTGTGGAAGGGCCTTAATGAGGAAAAAAAAAAACCCTATTTAATAAAGTGCATCAAGTGCCCTTGGGAAAAATTAGCACACAATGACTTCTTGTGCCGCCAATTGAAACAGCAGATTGGTGTAGTGATAGGCTTTACAGGAAATATTAAAAAAGCACAGATGGCTCAAGTTTACATGTTTACAGTGGAGTTGGAACAGCAGCTAAAACCTTCCAGTGTAGTATAATTTACTAGAAGGTCATAGACCTAGTGGTTAAGAATGAACCTGAAGACTATTGTAAACACACTATTAGGGTTTGTAGAGGTTTAATCCCAGCATTTTTCATTCTTTTCTGCAATATTAGAAGCAACTGGCTGCAGTGTTAGTGAAAAGAGATACTTAAAGCATGGAAAAATGTGACATTCCACTGGCGCATGTGGGGCTGAGCTGTTGCAGGAGCTGGAAGAGGGTTATGCAATTGCTACTGTTACTATGTAATTAGAAGCTCTTTGGCACTAATCTATGATTCAGCTCACAATGTGATTAAAAAAAAAAAACATCCTGAAAAATGTAGCTAGAAACAAGCTGCTTCAGCAATTAGGGGAGTATCTGCTGTGCCCTTAAGAGCTGTGGTTCACAGCTCTGCCAGGGAGGCTGGCCGCAGAAAGAGAGAGCCCGGGCTCTGGTGCAAGTCCTTGCTCTGCCAGAGCTTCCTGTAGGGCCCAGGTCAAGCCGGCTGGGATGTCTTCTCGTATAGGTACCTGGATGAAATGCTCCATTCGTGTGTTTGTTCATTTTAAAGCTTGTTGCATCTGCGGTGGGATCTAGTAGAAATGTGGCCACAGCAGGTAGCAAGGCACTCAG
Organism: Anseranas semipalmata; assembly: GCA_013399115.1. Lineage (NCBI taxonomy): Eukaryota > Metazoa > Chordata > Aves > Anseriformes > Anseranatidae > Anseranas > Anseranas semipalmata. The sequence continues at coordinate 212,600 of VXAA01001703.1, forward strand.
CAGGGATGCTTTGAGCTTCCCAGGCATACTTTTCATCATCTGTCACCTCTTTTTCTCTTTGTTCAGACTGTCAGCCGTTCAGGACGGGGATTGTAACATCCACAACCCAGGCAGGAAATGGGTTTTAGGAAGGCCTCTTGCAGGTTGTAGTGTGGGTAATAACACTGGGTCACCAAACAGATGGGTGGGCCCTTGCTAGCAGAGGACCAACTGCCCTTGGTGACAGGTGTCCTTTAAGTATTTGATTTACGTGGTTTGTTCCCTACGGAAATTAGCAACCTGGGTTAATCAGGCATCTGCTTAACTTAATGACAGTTTAACGTGGAACCATGTTCTGCCTCCCCTGCAGGTTGAGCTGTTTTGTTTTCTTAAAGCAATACCTAACCTGTGCAAATAGGACAAGCAGCTAGTGTGCCCAGACACTGCATGTAAATCTGAAGTTGTAGAAAGCCCTAAACAAATACATAACAAAATCTAGTTCAGTATTGTTATCCCCTTCCAACAGATAGACAGATTGAGACACAAAGAGGTGAAGTGATTTGCCAGAAGAGTGAGAAAGTTTGGACTCAGAAATAGGTTTCTTGATGTCCCAGTCAAATGCTCTGTCCTTTGGACCACAACCAATGGGCTGCAATCGGTGGAGTGCTCATCTGGCACATTTAAATGTCACCGATTTGAAACAAGACATAATTCCATTTGCTGTCAGCCCAGGAGCAGCTGTTTTTTTTTTTGCCTTGCACATGTACATGCAAATTTGAACAGCGTTATTTTCATTTAACAAGCTCCTGTAATATCATTGAAATCACTTGATAGTTAAGTCATGTTAAATTAAAACTGGCTGCTGCCGTGTCATCAAATCAACAATACAATAGGTGCATTATTAACTGAATATTTACTTTGCAGACTATTATCTTCCCCATCATAAAGTTGACTTCACCTGGGAATGTTAAAATAGGTGAGTTGAAGCTGGAGTTCTCAGCTAATCTGGTGCTGATCTAGATGGCAATATCTCCATGTGAATTTTACCAAATGAAACCTGCATGACTCACCGTACAAAAATCTCAACCAATAACATGAGCTCATTAAACACAAATCAATCACCATAGCGACTAAAACCACAACATGTCAAGGAGTACTTCAAAAACCAGGAAATTTGGGTGAAAGTGTCCACCGTACGCAGCTTTTCAAGCAGAGCTCGTTGCTGGAGGTGGTTAGGGGCTAGAGCAGATGGCGAGGGTTGTTTCAGGACAGGTGAGCGTAGTGATTTTCTGACAAACCAATGTTTTATTCACTAGGCAATCTCTTCCCTCCCCTTGCAGCAGAACTCATTTCAGGAGCCAGAAGCCTGGTCCTGAGTCTTGCAGTTTAACATCTGGTGGCATTTTAAACCTCTCTACTTCTCCACTGGAGACTGTGCATACCTGGTATGTACCACATCATGGTCTGAAAATACTTGTGTCTGTATGCAGGAGAGAAGTGGAGTATGACATGCTGTTGCCCTTAGCTGGGTCAGAAGGAGTCCAACTCCCTCAAGCTAAGGTCAAGAACCAAGCGCCCTCTGATCATTAGTTCTCTTTATTCAGCAAGGGCAGGAATCCGTGCTGGTGCTGAGCACAAAAGTGAGGCCATAGGCTCGAGCTCACCGCTGCTTTGGCCTCGTGCAGCCTTTCTGTGCCTGCCCTCAGCTTGCTCTGGGAATTCTGCCAACCAAAATTCCCTGCTCGCTGTGTGAGTAGCTTTTTAAACATCTCAGCCTAATCTGGGGGTGTACTGTGCCACCACTTCAATTAACGATCTTCTATGAATCCTAAGATCGGGAGCCATTTCAAGTTGAGTATCTTGCAGTTGAACAGGTTTTCTCTGTGGGTGCTTGTTGTGCCAGCTGTGAGAATTGCAGGGTGTGCACCAGAGAATGCCATAAGCTGGAGCTGAATGTCTTCTGGGTCCTAGGGTCAGTGTCATCACCCTGACAATTTTGGTGACTTTGCTTTGCACATCAGTTCAGTGCTGCAGAGCATCGTGAGCTTCAGCTAATCTGCATGGGGTTTATACGTGTGGGTGTATGCAAGAGGAGAATCAGGTTGATGATCTGCTATGATTCTCCTACTCACTTCTGACCTGAGAAGACAAAGGTTTAATACCAAATTCATGTTGTGGTGTCCCATGTGAGGCAGCGTGCCTCACCAAGGCCTTGTTGTGTGTCTCAGGGATCAGCTTCCAAAGTAGTTTGAGCTCAGTTGACAATGACTGATGTTCACAACCTGTTGGAGGACTGAGAACTTCCCCACTTGTGAATGCAATCCTAATCACAGAATCATATATGGTCATCATAATGACCATGAGAGTTGGAATACAGAGAAAAGATTTCTGTTCTCCACTGCAGCGAATGATAGATCCCCTATTAATTGCAGTGGGATCCAGACTGGATCATGCTGTGGCCACTATTAATCAGTTATGAATTAATACATGTGATATTAACCCAGTCTACTAAATCTTCATCCATTTAAATTTCATGCATAATGTACACGTGCATATGTGTATTTATACGCACAGTTATAGAAGTTCATAACCCTCTTGTGCCTCTTAGCAGTAGCTTTAGTTTATAGAAAGAAACGCACTGTATCGGACCCCATCTGTCTCTAGATATGTATGTTTATATGGGCCAGGGTTCCACATGATGTAAATCAGTGATAGCCATTAAATTCTGTAATGAATATTAGCTGACGGTGGACTGTTGCTATTTATAGTACAAGCCCTTCTGTGTTCTATGTTTTGATAAGAACCTAAAATAAATTACAGGAAAAAAAAAAAGTTAAAGCTGCTCAGCATAGGGACTTCTTAAGCAGAAAATACCAGCATTAGAAGTGCTTTAATTTCTGAGAAGAAAGTGTAACAGGGAACACTGGGATCTAGGACCGATCTCGGCAAATTCAAATGAGAAGTAGCATATTGTTATATTATAATGTTAGCTAGAGGGACGAGTAGCAAACCACGGAGGGAAGCAGTGGATTGGCCATGTGAAATGGTTTCTTCTTCAAGAATGAATTATTGTTATTATTATTATTATTATTTGAAAATATTCTCAAACCAGACATAAGTTAGTGGAATTCACATAGAAAAACTGGCCTGTGTTAAACAAAAGCTCAGGACTAAATGATCTAAATCATCTCCTGTGGCCCTTATGCATATGGACCTTACTATGTTTACATAAATCCTGGCACAATGAGTTCTTGAACTCAGCTGTGTCTTTGTGGTGTAATAATTACTAATAGCAAAAATACACTAATAAATTTGGAAAGTGAAAGTTTGTCTCCATACATAAGAATGCAAGAAAAATCTTCATATTAGCCGTAGGTATGAATTCAAAATGAGTAGTTAACCTGCTTTAAACCATTGGTGAACGATCTATTTCAGAAATACAAGTCATTTTAATTCAATTTAGCTTAATTTGGAAGTGAAAGAATTAAAATCTGTTTGAGGTCACAAACCCAGCAACAGTCTGTTCTCACAAGGTTTTAGTACAGTTGAACAAAGCCTTCCTGAGTTAATTCAAATTCATTTCCTCAAGTGTCCCTGTGTAGACAAGTCTGTGGTTAGGATGCTCCTGCTTGTGCATTTCAGAGTCTCCACACTGAAGCTAATGTTTTCCTGACCTCTATTTGGTGATAATAAAACTCTGTCCCTTGTCTCCTAGATGACTGTTATATTAAATGCAGGATACATTAAATTGGATGCCTCTCATTTTGGATGAAATTTGTTACTTCAGGGCTTAACATTTCATCTTGGCTTGTGATTAGGAGGGTGAACGCTGTTAGGGTGTTGTCTTCATTCTCCAGGAATGCCGAAAAGGTAAACATGGTGTCTTGTTGAACGTAATTTAGACCACACAAGTTGTTGATCTCGATATTTGTATTTCATATATTATATTTATATATTCATATATATGTATATATACACACTATATACATTTAGAGAAAGATTAAATATAGGAAGCGTACTTATCAAATAAGGGACAGAAGTACAGGGCTGTTAATGGGCATGATGCTGAATGGTCTACACCCTTTGCATCTCATGTGGGGATGTTGGCTTCCTCATGGTGTTAGCATATGCAGCAATAGATTCGATGATTAAGGCTTTTCTGCTGGGGCTTAAAATTCAAATTTGCTTTCTGTCATACAAATCCCGTGTGAAGTGAGAGATGATAATCTTGTCCAGATCCTGTTAAAAGTAAGGAGAACTTATCTGCCACATCTACGAATATTGTTAGTTGTTTTTTGTTTTAGACTAGATTGTTTGAGGTTGTCTCTCACAGCGTCTGTGCAATATGTGCAAGGATGAGAGTATGTAAAGAGGGGCTCACACCTTTTACAGCTCTTAATACTTGAGGCTTCCATTGTTTAAGGAGAGTATCTGTCTAAAAATCCAGAAGAGTAAATGCATTGTGCTGGGGAGGGAGAGGACTTGTTCTCCCTTTTATTCCGCTGAGCTGAAGTCCTTACTGGCTTCAGTGACGTCTTGTGGGGGACAGAATTGTCCCAGTGAGTGTCAGTGGCTGCACTGGTGGGCGAGCATACCTACAAACTGTGAGTGCTTCCTAAAGGAGTTGTGTGCCCTCAGCTTTCAGGCGCTGATTCTTACACTCGCATTTCATGCAAAGATGTTGAATCATCACCTTGAATACTTGATGATCAAAAAATGTCATCTGTTTTTCTGCCCCTGGTTTGGACTGCAATAGATTACCTCACTAGATTAAATTTCAGTGCTTTCTTTAGAAGAAGTCGTGTTAACTTGCCTCAAGAGACTGGAAAATTCAGGAATAAAAATCTGCCAAGACTGTTTTATGCGAAGACACCATCTGCGGCTCAGGAAATTCACCAATCACAAATCCACAGATGCTGGGAGAGAATTCTGGCTAAATATCACTGCATGTGTACCCTGACTATTTTACTGTTCTCTAGGTACCTGTTAGTGGTCGGGGGCAGAGTCAGGGGTTAGATGGACTTTTGCTTGGACTTGTTACACCATTCTTATGCTGAAATCTGCTTCAGCAGACTTGAATTTGAGTGGACACTCCTGGTACTCTGCCCATAAACGCTTGCATATGGATGGTGGTGATGGTGTTGCAGTCATCATTTTTATTTTTATGATCTCCCCCTACAGTCCCCGCTGAGGTCCATACCAGGTGCTGTACAAGTCTCTGCAACAACGGGCGTTAAGCCAAAGGGTGGTGCTTGCATCTTCATTTGAAGATTTGAGAGAAGTGCTTGCACCACTGAATCCCTAAGACCCTCATAAATCTCTCTTTCCCAAGTCCCAAGGCAGACGTTCAGTGGGAAAAACAAATAAAAACTGAAGTGAAAGGATTTGCCCACTGTCACAAAGCAGTTCTTGGCACAGCTAAGCACGGAATTCAGGTTTCTTTAGCCTTAACGTGCTGTCCTGTGCACTGGGCAGTTAGTTCCTCCACTCACACCCATTCCTTCACAAAAATGTCATTGTGAAACAAAAACATCTTAAAGCTTTGATTCAAATACTTCCTCTCTGCAAGCACCAGCTGATGAATCAGAATAGTAAGCTGTCATTTCCATCCCTAAATCCTACATGTTCTGGCAGTTCCAATGTGAAAGACAATAGCTTAGGACAAGTAGTTGCAGTGGTTTCCATTCTTGACCACTTTTCATCACTTTGGTGATCAGAGATGCTCTCTTTAACCCTAGCTCAGCCTCTGAATATTCCCTGTTCTTCATGACAGTGTTTGCTGCTTGCTGAAGCTTCTTTGAAGGCATAATTGAGTTAAATCACCTATAAATCCTACCTGACACAGTATCTGTTTCAAGGTAGTGAAATATACATTTGACAAAATCATTCTCAATCATTAGCTGGTGCTGGGAGAGAGGAAGTATTTCAATCAAAGCTTACAAGCATTTTGTCTTACATTAGCTTTTTGACAAGACCCCAAGGGGCTGACTTTTGTCTTGCTAGTGTCAGATGCATCATACGGTACTCAGAAGTTAGGATGAAAAATTCTCTCCTAAGATTTATCAGAAATCATAGATGCAATGGGATATATGGAATTGGAAGACATTTATCACAGGTAAGTAGTGGCCAGCTGTATAGCTCTAGGGAGGAAGATCTTAGTCCGTATACACTGACCTTATATAGTAGAAATAGACTGTAGTTTTATCAGTAATTTGCAAGAGTAATGGCTCTCAGTCGTGTTATGATGGGAAGTGTATTTCTTAGGAGCATGTTACATGTGTTTCTACTATTACTTTACAAATAGTTTAAAGCTATTTAACAGTCTGTTTTGAACATCTAAATAAGAACAGGGAATATTTTTTCCAGATGATTCTGCTATGAAGGCAATAACTCCTCTTTGAAATCAAGCATATTTAAAAACAATAATTTGTAAAGATATGATCAGAGGGTTTGCCAACCTATCACTGTTTCTAGGTGCAGGGTTTTTCAGGTCAAGACCTTTATTCCTGTACAGTGCCGAGCCCTCTGGTGGCGTTTAGCAAACAAAAAATAAAGTGCGGACTCTGTAGGAGTCAGCCAAATTCATCTCTGGTGTAATGGCCTTGAGGCTATTCAGGATGCATCAGGAAGGAATTGTCCCTTTTAGTGAGAAGTGAAAAACTAGCCTTCTCTGGCTAGTTCACCTGGCTGTGCTATTTCTGTATAACTTGGGCATAGGAAAGCTGTGGTGAGGGACAGAAGACAGACCCATTGTTCCCCTTCTCCTAATAATGTTCCTTGCTCAGTATTTTTTTTTTTTAATATATCTTTGAAAAGCTTTCCAGTTGTCACACAGCTGTCATGTAGTTGCTCCAAAGTCGCTTCTTAACCCAGAGTATTGGATCTGTCTTAGAGTGTGAGCAAAACCACCCTTCTTTTCAGTCAGATACAGCAAAATAATCCCGATCTGGTCCTCTCTGGGGACACTTTCCCACCTTTCTTTCTTTCTTATGATACACGACCAATTGAAGATGACTGCTATAGATCAGTATGTACAAGTACCAGTATGTTAGCATACAATGGAGTCTGTACATGCTGCTGCTTATAGGCTTGTTTGTTTGCGATGGAGATAAGTGAAGGCTGTAAAAAGGGAAACAATAGGCAGCGGAATGCTGATGAGAGATGATCAAAAATTACATAAATGTTTCTTGCATGCAGCTTTATGTTGAGTTTGCAGATTTGGAAGCTTCACTGCTCATAATATTGGATACTTCTGTCAAATGAGGGCAAGAAGATTTATCTTGTGTAATTGCCTGCAGGAAACTAAAGATGATAATCTATGCTACCTACAGTAGTTTAGTGCAACACTTAGCACAGTGGGGTCTGGTCCCTGAATGGGTTTTCTGCAGTGCCTAGAGCTTCTCCGTTTATTTATTAGCAACTGTCAGTAAAATCTCTGTCTTCTCAGTGCCATATCTGAACGCAGTTACTAAGAATTTGGATTACGTGCCAGGCAAGCTGTTGATGTAAGACACCTCTGTGCACCTGTCCACTTAGAAGGCTGATCTTATATCGGTCTTAACTTCAGGAAGTGGCTGTTGCTACTAATTTATTGAGTGCTGACAGCCTGTTCTTTTCTGTCCAAAGTACCTCCTCCCTATGAAGACTGCATACTGAGTAAGGCAGACAGTGCCCTATAAATCATGATCAAATGCAGCCATGCTGCAGTGATTCAATATGTGATTCATTTAAGATTGGAGGGGAGGAGGAGAGATGGGAAAAGATGGGATAAAAGCACTTTCCTGAAGAATGCTAAGTGTAGATCACAGATTATTTTCAATTAGGTTTGCTGGCATGCAGCTTTTGCATGCAGGCAGGAACTGGTAGTCGTGTGAACTGTCTGCTTTATTCACGGGAGCAATGCTTAGATGTCCTTCTTGAGAGCTACTTAAAAAGCAGTTCTGTTTATCTGTAAAGGAAAAAAATTATAGATGTTGCTCTGCTTTTCAGCCCTTAGGTTATGTCTATTTTCACCAAGTTCTTGCTAAGCATTTGTTCTTGAATCAAAAGATACTTTCGATTGATGAAAGCAATTAAACAATTTGGAGATGGTTGTCTGCGTTAGGTCTGTCTTTAAGGATTTTGGTGTCTCTCGGAAATTCTATACCGAGAGGTTTCTGATGTGTGTCAAAGAACTCAATTTAAACTCCGATTCTGGAGCAGGGTGTGTGTGTATGTGTAATGACACAGGAAAGGAAGTCTGTCTTTCAGTTTTGCTGTCTGAAGAGGTGTTCAGAAGACTCCACAGCTTTTGTCAGACTTGCTTTCTTGTGCGAATGACTTAAAAGTTCAAAGAGACTGCTACACAGACCTACGTCTGAGATGCTGGTCTCCCTCAGGGGTATCAGCCATCAGCCTTTGTGGGTGATGACTGAGTTATTCTCCTGGCTAGTACAGAAGAAGTCAGTGGGACAAGGAATGCAAGGTTGGTGGTTTGAACCCAAGTCGTGTCCTGGGAAGACTTGAACTCTGACGTGTCCAGTTCTGGGCAGACGTGGAAACAAGGTACAAAATTAGCAAAGAGCAGGGGCCCTTCTGGCGTGGCAAGCTCTGGTCTCCTAGAGGCCAGACTTCCTTTGCTCTCTGTGCTGGCGTAGGCACCGGAGGTGAAGTTTTTAAAGCATCTGCTTGCCTTGGGAGTCTGTAGGTTCTGACTGACATACGATGGTCAGCTAAAACCAGGCAGCTGAAGCTCGCTCACTTCCCCATGCTTTTCTGTGAGATGCAGACAATTCAGTCTCGTAAGCTGTGTCTGTGTGGCTGCTGCAGGTGTGCTGAGCATCTGGACTGGTGGAAGATAGCGGCACGCTTAGCTCCTGCCTGGGCACCCTCATCCCTCTGAAGCCACCAGGGAGTGAAGAAGTGCATTGCTGCATCTCCAGGGCTGCAGCGAGCTCCCTTTCTAGACCCGGGATCCTGAGTCTAGGAACTCCCCTCTGCTTTTTGCCTGTGTGGGTGCCTTGCAGGTAACCTGTTCAGGGCTGGACAAATGCAGCTCCCCCACAAGCTCTGCAGGGGCCTACTGTACAGGTGCATCTGTGCTTCTGTTTGGATCATGACTGAGCTTTTGAAGTGGATCTTTCTACTACTGCGCTTCAGTTAACATCACGAAGCGGTCCTGGATTGCTTTTGGATGAGACTAGGCCACAAGATGTGCAGATAACGTACTCCAAATGCTGACGGGCATTCTGTTCATAGGGTAGGTTTAGGGCCAGGACAGATCTTAACACTGTTTCTCTGTAGATCCTCTTGTATTGCTCCACAGTATTTGCTAATGTAATTGTAGCCTCAGGCTGGTCTTATGGGTGGCTCTCAGATGCGGTGTACCCTAACACCTAGGGTGCTTTTCCAAACGCGATCTATTTTCAAATGCATTCCAAACCAACATCCCTTGTCATAAACTGTGAGAAATCTTCACAAAATCAGAAAGCAAGAAGGGGGGAAAAAAAAAAAAGGCAAGAACTTCTAAATTCTGCTTGTTAAATCAGGGCACAGACCTGAAAGACTCGGGGACACTGGATTCGCCTGTCCCCTCTCTTGCACCATGCGTGGTATTTTGCACCAGCACATACGTGGTGGTTCTCAGATCTCCAAGCCACAGCAGCAGCACTTGCCCTGGGCTTGCAGAGGTATGAACAGGGTGAGGTGAATCTCAGCTGCTATCAGGGAGGTGGCTTGGGGAGATTATTCCTTGGGGGACCCGGGACACCATCTCAGACAGGACAGCATGTCAAACCCTTGCCTTGATCCCAGGTCTCTGCACCCTCTTGGGCTGGTGGGTTCATCTCTCCTCAAGAGGGCAGCAAGGCTTTAGGGAGGGCACCTGTACTGTGAACCTGCAGCCCTTGAAGAGAACTAGGGTTATTTTAGCAAGAGGCTTTCGCAAATAGGTGAATGTCCAGCTGACATGTCACAGATCTATGTCAAGGTCATCTCTGGGGTCTAGGTGGCTCACATTAATCTATCTTTATACCAGGGTTTTTACCAAGCTTCACTGCAGCAATAATTGGGTTCTGTGCAAAACGTGTTGGCTATCTGTACAGCTGGGTGGACAGGAGTCCCTAGGACAAAGATGTCCCAAGATTTTCAGCAAGGGAGAGGGCTCCTTTAAATTCAAGGCACCAAGAACAACTTAGAAATGGGTAGTTTTCATCTGTGAGTCACCGGCACATGTCAGCTTGGGTTCCTCTCCCATTTCCAAAAACTTCCTGGTAGTGAATTCTAACAACTCGTCGTATACTGCAGCAAGCCAGTGAAAGGTTAGGCGCCACTCGTATTGTTAACCTAGACATGCAACATGTATCAACGTATTCCAAACTGTAATCAGGAGTCCTGTGAATTCCCAGCGCTCAATATACTTGTCAATACACATTTATTCTCACTAGGCTTAGAACTTAGGGTTTAATTAGGATTTATTAGAAGGTACATGATACTCTGAACAGAAAATACGATTTAAACTGATGAGGGTTTTGTATAAACACACGCTCGCACACACACGTTTGTGTAAGGCTCTCATTCAAGTTCTTGTCCTCTTCCGTATAAGCCAATATTGTTATCTTTTCTAGTGAATCAGAGAAAGGAATGGGTTGGTTTTCTTTTTCTTAGTCAAAGTATATTTTCAAACAAAATGATTTGAGCGCTGCTGGTTTTGTGCCTCAAGGCAACGACCATTAGAAAAACAGTCTCAAGATGTGCTTCGTGGACCATTTCTTTGTCTTTTGAAGAACTGTCCAGGCAGTGAGACAAATGGACCAGTCCATCCTTGACTCCAAGAGCGTGAGGCAGCCTGTGTTTTGGAGCGCTCCTGGTATTAGTACTTAAATGACTAAGTCATGCGGTAGCCTTGGACACCCTTGTGCAGCGAGGTCCCTGTGTGGACACGAGGTGGGGCAGGTTTGGAAGCACATCGTGCTTTTGGCCTTTCGCACTCTTCCTTACTCGTGGTGTGGATATGCCCTGCAGTACTCTCTGTGACCCAGAGAGCAGGCAGCTCAAGCCAGACCATTCCCGTTGCTCTAACCAGCCCTTCCCACGTACGCTTTGCGTGTGGGAACAGGAGGGGAGATGGTTTGGGGCGGGAGAAGGGGTGGATCAGTGCGAAAGGCTACTAAAACACGTCCTGTGCAGGAGAAATACTTCACCTAGGCAAGGAGGGGAAAAGAGGGAGCTGGCTGTATCTCTGCTAATAAATTAAACAATGCGCAGGAATGTTCCTGGGCCGGGAGCGTGACTGCCCGCCCTGCTAAACTGTTAGAACAGTCCCCGGCGAGGTTTTGGCATGCGCCAACCAGCGCTGCCCCGGGTAGTTTTCGAGTACGGTTTGGCAGCGGGCGCGTTGCTGGGACCGTCCTCAGCCGGCTGTTTGCATGCAGCCTCCCTCTTTTGGAGGCTGAGGGTGTTTACTGGCGGAGGCTCAGGCCCTTCTGTGCCAGCTGGCCTCCGTGCCCAGGAATGTTCCCAGGCACACTTAATTTACTTGTAGAGATAGAACCTCATGTTAACGGTTATCATCTCTCCCTGAATCTCACATCCCTGTGCTGAACTGGTACTGTGCTGCTCGTCCGCGTGCCTCTTCCAGCGGTGCCTTCTGCTGCGCAGGGCATTAAGTCTCGCGTTGCGCGTGTGTGAAACCCAGTCGAGGGGTCTTCGCTGGGAAGCCCTGCGCTGGCAGCAGCTTCGTCCAAGATATGCTCCTACTGTTAGGGCTCCGAATAGTGCTGCTTCTGGGACTGACCTCCCCCTTCTTGGTAGTTCCTTTCAGTTCATCAGCAGCTTAGGTTGCCATGCCACTTTTTCTTATTTACTTCTCATTAACGTTGAGTTTACTTTGGCATTATAAAGGAGGAATCCCAACCCAAATCAATTAAGTGGAAAATTCTCACTGATTCCGCAGGGATAGGATTTTGCTGCAATTTCCTATATCCATTGAATCTCTGTATTATTGGTTATTTTATTTTAGATGTATTTCTTGCATTCTTACTACTTATTTTCTTCCCATATTTCTCAGCCTTTTGAGTCCCATTGTATTATTCCTCTTCCTTCTTTGCTGTTTACAGTTCTTTTCCTCCATGCATCTCCAATCCATTTCATTAGGTAAGAAATCTTTGGCATATTCATGATATAGTTACTGAAAATGCATTTGCAAATGGTTTTTAGGTCAGCACAGATCACAGAAAACAACAGGTCAATTGGAAAAACATTTTTGCATGGCAGTGTCTCCTTTTGCATTGATAACAGTGAGCGATATACTAGGATGCCTAGATGTGTATGCTTTCTTCATTAATGATCTGGAAGAGAATTGAATATATTTTAGGATTGGCACACACTTTATATTCAAAGAGATTAGTACAGGCTTCAATGACATGACATCAAATTTAGGAGAAAGCTGTTACTTACAGCTTAGATAGTCATCAGATTTTGTGATGTGAGAGCAACAGTGTATATTCTTTATTAGGTTTTGCTGGAGATCTTTGTCTCCAGGCCAAGATGAGCAAGGTATTTTGGTTCATTATAGTTTAATTGTAGGGTTTTGTTGTTTATTTTTGAAACCTGCATAATGATGTTGCAGGCAGATAAAGCTGGGGGTAGCCACTTCCCAAAGATGTGGAGAGAGCAAGCTGGGCTGGGGAATACTTATGCTAAAGGTTATTAGCTTTGCTCTGTATTTTTAACTAAGAATCCAGCAGTAGTTGTTTGAGAAAATACTGGTATCTGTCATATAGTTTCTGTAAATAAATCTGGCTTTAATACTTAACCTTACTATTTCATGCCATATGTTTATGCTCAGTTACTCAAATGCTTGCTGCGACTCTCTCCTCCCTTCCAGTGCAAACAGGCATATTTCAAGAAATCTGCATTGTTTTACCTGGGGGTTTCTCCAAGATTGTACTGACTCGTGTGTTTCCTTGTAAAAGATTGTATTCAATGAAGCTTTCGGCTCTAACTATGAGAGAAAAGAAAAACAAACAGTTTATAGACTTCTCTGAGATGCATCAAAGAGCTGAAGTCAGTGAACTATTTTTTTATTAAAAAAGTAAGCAGGTATGTGGCATGGTGGCAACCCTCTTGGACACAGAGCTACCACCTTCTCCTCCCGTAGTCCAAAACTGGTAGAAAGGGCACATTCTCATGTCTTCCCTCTTGGTTTAGTTTGCCTAGTTAGAAAATAATCACAAAGTCTTTTCTTTACAGAAGAACAGCTCAGAATGACGCAGGTGACTGGCACATAAGTGCTCTGGAGTGATTTTGCAGTAAATAAAGCAGCAAGTAGCCCCCCGGTGTCTTTAATACTATTATTTATATTCATGACAGACCGCGTTTTTGAAGGTAAAGCTGCCTCCTGGTTTTTCATTGGGAGTTGAACATCTGAAATGCTTATGGTATTAAAAACTCAGAAAAACAGTTTCATTTGGATACAAAACGACAGCAGTTCAGAACAGATGCGTTACCCTTGTTTCAAATTCCGATGTTGTATATTCCAGCGGGACATATACCCATTTTGATCCAGTCTCCTAATAGGCTTTGGGGGATACATCTCAGTAAAGACAGAAGCAGTTAAAAAGCTGTTGTAATGCACATCTCCCACATCTTCTTAAGAGGTGCATTTTATTCTCCTCTGGACCACCAGCTCCACAGCCAAATTGGCCACTGCTAAGAAGAAAAGGCCAATGGCCTGAAGGAAAGTTTTATGGTTTAATGAAACAGTAAGAAAACAAATATTAAGTTCTTAATGAAAGAAATGAAAATGAAAAGCACGTAGTAGTCAGTACTTTATGATCCATGAATTCCTTTCTCTTGCCCTGCAGAAAGCACGTGTTCTGCAGTAGTTGGGCTGATCCTACTGAAACTATTGGCAAATCTTTTATTCAGTGTAGTGGTGCAGGATCGGGGATTTGGGAAGGAAGCTAGGAACAGAAGTGGATGGGACCTGCTGAGACAGAAATCCAGCCTTCTGCTATCATGGGTTCTGCACCATAAAATCACTTCCATAAACTTTTCAAACCTCTATCGCTGATTGTCAGAGTTCTCTGTCCTCACAGCTCCCCTTGGCAGGCTGTCCTAGTGACTCACCTTCTTCTAATCTTTTTGCCCAAATTAATTCATGGCTGTAGATGCCGCTTTGTTCTTGAGCCAATATTCTCCTTTAGTTTGCATGGATCTCCTTTCTTCTATGCATCCCTCTGACATACATGGTGAGAGCAGCTACACTCCCTCTGCGTTTCCTTTGGAAGCCGTAACAGCCAGACTTTTCTGGTCATCTGCCACGGGACAGCACTTTGATCATACTGGCTCCTTTGCCCTGTCCCACATCTCCAACATATTATGAAGACCAGAAAACAACATAAGGTAACGTCAGTGTTAGTGCCACTTAGGAAACCACCCCCAACAAACTCTGGTGGTGCCAGCAAGTGAGAAATGAACTGTGGTGTCCCACCAATATCAAACCAAACCCATCGACTGCAGATTTCTTTATGTGACTTCTGTGTCCAGCACTAAAGTTTCTGGGGAAACCCGGCTGTACAGATGTTGTGAACTGCATTGCTGCTGCACATGATGGTTCCTCTCCCAGCTAGCAAGAAGGATGGTGGGGGTCACACCACTGACATGGGGCTTGGGATCTGATTTCAGTGCAAACTGTGAGTGGATGGAACATTTCCTTGTGTTCAGTTTTTCATCACTAATGTCACTTTTCTCTGTGTTTTCAATTATGACTCCTTTATCTATTGAGTTTGTAAAGTCTTGAAGGCAAAATCTGCCAGTTTCTGTGGGCAAATTCATCAGTGAGCACAGAAAAATTATGACAGCCAAAGGTTTTTAGACAGAGAACTGTAACGTGAGTAATTGTCATTAGATGAGCACTTTCAAAGTAGTCCTTTTCAAATGATTTTATGGTTTTGCTAGCTAAGTGCCACTGTACCCAGGTAGGCTCAAATCAAAGTCTTTCAACCTCAGTATGTTTGAGTGGAGCCTTTATTGATGGAAATTTTCATGGAACACATTTTCTCATGGAAATTTAATTTTCTACATTTAAAGCTGTATTTCTTGCAGATGAAGTGAGTGTGCTTGTTCATTGTGAAGATAACAATACGGTCAATGAATTGCATATGCCTGAGTAAACTCTAAACACACCAACCTAACATGGAATATAAATCTAAATGTCTTGCACATGCTATGCAAATTCAGGAGTCTTCAATAGGGCCCTGTTTCACCAAGGAGCTGATTCCAGAAAAGTCTGAAAAAGCAGTGGAATAACTTTAACATTATTAACCCACATAAAGACTCCCGAATATAGTACAAAATCACTCATGTTGATATTGGCTCCCCCCCGGAAAAAAAAAAAGAGATCAAAGTTTTTTTTTCCCCTGAAAATATTAGCCTTAAGTTTGTTTTCAGATCTTTAGTGTAAAATTGCATTTACTTTCTATGTTTTCAAGACTGAGGCATTATTGTTACTCCAGTTCAGTAGGCCTTTTATAATCAGTTCATACACTCACATTTATTTAGCAACTTCTGAATGGCAGAGAGATGATTTTCCCTACAGAAATGGAGGGGCTTTTTAAACATGGAAATATCTTAAAGAATTGCACCTTTACGATTATTCATGGACTTGTTTATAAGGTTAGAACCCCATAAAGCATTCAGAAGTCATTTAATTGGTAAGCTAACACTGGGTTGAAATAAATCACTGAATCTTGATGATTTGTCCATTTCTCTTCTAGCATATTGTATTTTTATTGCATTGTAATGTCGGGTTATTCAAATAAACAAGAAGAAGAATACTCATTTCAACAAGAGCAGAACTAAACCTGTTATTTAACAAAAGAATATTATGTATTGTCTTTTAATGTTACTATTTCAAAATGGTGCCTGAGTATTCCTGTCAAAGCAGAGAGAATTATACTGTGTCTTAACAGGACATAAATTTTAATATCTGCAGGGGAAAAAAAAGTAACTGCTTGTAACATCTCTTGAGTTTCTGCTTTTTATCTTTGCTCACCAGGGACCACACTGACTCTGGGATTTTGTGCAGCCTTCAGAGGTGTATCGTGGCTGACTAATATACTACAGCTCAGTGTATTGTTACACTCCCTAGACAGGCCCTTACATGAGGCAAAGGGATATGAAAAAAAACCTTTCAATTTCAGTTTTTTTAGCTATACTTGTTACCTCCTTTGCCCACCAGGACTGGGTGGGAATGCCTTTATCATAAATTGCTGGTACTGCAAAGGTGAGTAGATGCAGTCAGAGTGGCCTGGTTCCTGGGTGACAGTAGCACTTCTATTTACCTCTGCTAAGAAGAAACGCTGTAAGTTATCCTGGTTCCCCAGAGACTTAAGAGACAGCTAGAAAAACACTGGACAGTCTGTTTTTCATGTGGCTTGAGAAGTGAGGGCAAGCAGTTCGGTCCAACCTTTGGCTGTTTGTTCCTGCCTAAATGAACCAAAATAGCTAATGTGGAGGCAATGACAAGAGCCAGGATGGCTTCTTTCTTTCCTTCAAAATTAAGACCATCTCCTGCAGCAATGATGTTAGAGGGGAGGTCTTGCCTGATCAAGGAATGTGACACAAAATGAGTTCCTTACACCAGGACATTAATTGCTGTTGAGAATATTTACGAACGGTCTTCTTTGATGAAGTGATTTGTTGGTCATAAGTAACTGCTTTATCTCATCAAGTCCACAGCACAGGAAATCTAATGTGAAGGTTTGGTCCCAGCAAAGTATGCTTGGCTTGAAGAAAAGAATCACGCTTTGGAAAGAAAGGAATAATGGAATGTTAGATTAGTAATGGCTTTTGCAGTTTGTTTGCAGTTTGATCTTTCTATTCTGTAAAATGATTTTAGTATTTAATTTCTGCGGCTTAATTTGTGCCTTTGCTTGGCTTGTTTTTTAAAGAATGTCTTCTGCTTGTTTCTTACAACAAAAGAATAATATTACAATAGGTGGTTTGTATTTGGGTGCCAAAAGCCCCAGCTGTTGGTGGGGGATATTCTGAGCAAGTGTGTAAACAACATTAAGACTGACCAGCTTCCTTGAATCTCCGAGAAAACATGTCTTACCTATCCCAGGCCTTCCGTCCAGGAAAGCAATTATGTTTATATTACCTTGACTTTTATATAGGCCTGTTCACATGCTCAGGAGTTAGATAAACGTTCATCTACTTGGCTGGGTTGGAGTCGCACAGCGACGTCTGCACTGCTGTGGCTGCAGCTCATGTAAGCATACCCGAACCATCTTTATATGAAGTCTCTTGGGTACGGCTGGTAATATGGACCCAGGAACTTGGAGCTCAGTGTGGATCTGCTGATGTGCACTGACCTCCACGCTGCATTAGCCATGCATCTACACGTCCAGCCTGCTAGTTAATGATATGTCAACAAAAGCTGTACTCCCAGCTTGCGGGTATGTTCAGCAAGCTCGAAGCAAACAAGGATACTGGTTGAACGCTCACTGTTCGATCCTGTTGCAGGGGAACAGACCTTATTGGGTCCACAGTGGGAGAGTCACACCTCTGAGATGGTGCTGGTAAGTGTCGCCATGCAGTTGCCTCTTCTCTCACAGACGCCCCTGAATTTCTCCACACTTGCACTCATTAGATTAGATGCCTACCCTATGAAAGGGAAGCTGATGTCCAGAGACATTAAATGATTTGCACAGGGTCAGGAATGGTGGAGCTGAAGACTGAATCCAAGTCTCTTGAAACCGTGCCAGTACCTCAACCACAAGGCCGCTGTTCCTTCAGAGCATATTTTCCTTTGACTCTAGCAGCTTTTGCAGCTGGCTGGCTTTGTAGAGCAGATCCAAAGGCCACTGAAGTCAGTGGGACTCCACTTACTGATTTCCAGCAGGCTTGGGATCCAGCCCCATTAGGTGCTTTTTTCCTATACACTAGGAAGTTCTGTCTTTTAATGCTCCCTTTACCTGTGCCAGGCATGTATTAGGGAAGCTGCTTGAGATTCAGTTGTTTATTTTACCTTGTAAAGACCCCTGGCAACTGTTTGAAAACAGTGATAGAAAGCAAGGTTATTGCTCCCATCTCCTCACTGGAAATTTCTGCTCCCTCAGAGCACAGCTACATAAACAGCTGATTTGGCATTTAGCATGAGGGAAGGATCGAAAACGCCTGGCAGGCTGGGAGTGAGTTATTGGAGGTGATGGGGAAAGGCCAGCGGCTCCGAGCAGCGCTGGGGCCAGTGGAAGAAGCTGTGCTGGGTGCCGAACCCACCGTTTGTATGGCCGCAGTCTCTTTGAAGAGATGGCAACTATCAGATGTGTGTGGGGAGGAATCTCTTCATGTGCTAATCAAATGCTGTAATTGGTGTGAGCTCTGATCAGCCAGTTAGTATTTAACAGCTGTATGCGAAGATTTCCTTGAGTTCCCTAGGGTCACTGCTACTCAGTGCCATCTCCCCAAACTCAAAAAATGGTGGGTGGGAATTCACTGCTTTGTTTTTACATTCCCATATTTTCCCATGTGGGCTCATGCCCGTTTTTCTCAGCAGAAGGATTCGATCCTGTTCTTTATGAAATCAATGCTTAAGCTGCCATTGGCTTCTGTGGTGTGGTTTCGTGAGGTTTTCTTTGTGAGGGAGGGAAGAGGCTGACCAGAGCTGAATGCAAAGCTGACATGCAGCAAAGCCTACTAAAACTTTAGCTGTTTTTCTGTTGATTTTATTTGGCTTTTGATCATACCCAAAGACCACTCAAACTGTCCTTTAGATGAAGCGATCTACTACAACCGCAGTAGTGTTATTATCTTGATTTAAACTTGATATACACGGGCTAGAATTGTTCTCCTAGCGGGTCCTCTGCTTGTTTGCTGGTGCTGCTGAGGACCCCAGAGTCTGGATTCATCCCAGTTTTCATCAGATTCTTATGTAATTGCTTAAGTCCCTCTGTGGGCATGGGATCTCTGTATAATCAGTGGAGAAAAATAGTTACTTCCAGAAAACAATTCAGAATTTAGATGGGATGAAAGTACCCACAGTCTTCATGGTCCTGTAGTCATTTTTACTGACTACAGGGGTAGTTCAGTGCAGGTAAACTTCTAATTCAAGCAGTTTGGTGAAGTGCCTTGAAGTTAGGTGAGATGGATTTGTGGGCTGATGGCTAGTGATTTCTCATGGACCTCACTAAACTTTCATGGAGCTGCTTAAATACAGATATATTGTTTAATAAGGAAAAGAGAAACCTGTGGGAAAACAAAGAATATCAATAATCACAAGTACGTACATCTGGCAATAAAGTTTTTGGAAAAAAAATCAGTACAGCAGCTTGTTGCCTTTGAAACTTAATGCTATTAAAATGTTCAACATGAAGTTTCTATTTTTAAAATAGCAGTTGAAAGAAATGCCCAAGATTAATAAGAAACTAAATTGAAACCACGTTGGTTCGTAGGTAACACAGACGAACACCGAGTTAATGGGGAAGCATTCTTGGGGAGAGCTATGCGTGCGCTCCACTTCGTGCCACTGCTTGTTTGTTTTTTATTTTGTCTTTCTTAGAAAGCAGAAGGGGGTAGAAACACCAGCCTGTTAAATGTTTTATTTCCTTTTTTAGTCTGTTGTTCAGTCCAGTTTATTAAGCTTTCTGAAACAGCAGACTATGAGAAGTTAGACCTCGTCTACCACCCCTGTACACAGGGAGCTGCTAATATAAACCATTCTCCAGCAGAACTGGACAACAGGCCTGCCCATGGAAAACCTCTAGGACAAATGAGGAGGTGTAGCAATTATGTGGAAACTGATGGAAGGGAGATTTGAGCATTGCGCTATTTACCTGGGAGGGAGAAGCCACCTGACACAGGTGTCCAAGGGAGCTGTACATCCGCGTCTCTCTTCGGCTCCATCAGAGAAGCTGCAGCTTAGAATAGGCACCTCTCTTTCATCTGGCCAAAAAGCAGGAGAAAGGGAGTGCACTTCTAAGGAAGAGTTTACAAAAGCAGTTGCAGATAGAAGATTTTTCCAAGATAACCACAGCTTTGTGGTTATCTTAATATTATATGTTAATACATCTTAATAATGTCTTAATTATCTTAATAACCGTAATTACTAGCTCAGAGGGCTGGATGGACTCTAGTACTTGATATTAGATAAAAAAAAAAATGAGCTTGAGCAGGGAAGTATGGTGTTGGTAGGTTGGTCCCTGGCGAATAGCTTTGGTTTCATAGGCACTGTGATCATTTACACCATGTAAAGATCTGGCCCACTGACTGCTGGGGAGTTAGGATGATTCATGCCAGCAGCGAGAGCTGTCCCATATGGTTTTTATTTTCTCCCAGATTATTATTATTTTATTATCTTTTTTTTTTTTTTTAAAGTCCAAAGGGAACTGACTGTGTGGTAGTAATAGAGAAATGAGCACTGGAGGACCCTGTTAGCAGCCTGAAGGAGAATGTGCAGATAGTTGTTTGCTTCATGGATTGTTAGCAGAAGCAATGAATGTTACCAGCAGGCACCGCATGGAGCTGCGTATGGAATAACCTGCAGTGAATAAACTGCACAGAGCGTCCAAAGTATATTTACATAAGGGAGGCGTCTGTAAAATATTGAAGTAAATGTATTTATGTACATTTATATGTGCATTATTTCCTTATACTAATACTTGAATGTGGGCTTTGTATTCTGTTATGAGTTTGCATCAAAATGTATCTTTAAGGGGTTGAATTAACGTGGTATTAAGGCCTGATCAACAGCATACTGAAGATAGCAGGGAGCTTTCTGTTAGCTGTGGTTTGTATTAGCGAAGTGCCCCAAGATACTCACTGTGTTCATGAAATCAGTTAGAGATGGTTCCTGCCTTGCACTGTTGCCAGTGCCACCAGGATGTAAGACATGGGCAGGGAGAAGCAGACTTGCCCATGCAGTGAGGTGATAGACATGAGAAAACCAAGAACTTATTGGAACAGGATAAAGCCAGGGCAATTTCTGCTGCCCCATAGGTTGAGGTAGCTCTCAGGCAACTCTAGCAATGGCCTCAGCCTCCTTCCATGCCAAAATGACCTCTAGATGTGCTTCACAAGACTAGGTTTCTGGCTTACTGCTCTCAGATGTTTGATTTTCAGCTGAACTCTGCATGTGTCCTAGCAAGCTTTAGGTCTTATGTTTGTGCTCACCGTTTGTGTTTTATGAATCTTATTGGTTAGATGATGGAGATTGGTGATGGGGGTAGAGCCAGTGGTAAAAGAACATCAGGGAAGTCCATGGATATCTGGGGAGGGATCTGCTAGTGTTTAATAACGAAACATGAAAAGCTCTCTAGCTTACTGTTATGATAGCTCTGCTTTTGTATATAAGCAAGTTGCATAAGTTGAAAAGCTTCAATAAATTAAGCTCTGCAAAATGTCCAGATGAATGACAGTAACACAGGTACAAACTGCCTGATGGTAGCGTTGCTAATTAAATCTTTTTTTTTGTCCAGTGTTGTTTGATATTAAAAACGAACCAAAAATACCCTCACAATTTTGAATGTTAGAGGAAGAAACCCCTGTTTTTTCTCATTGACTTCATGTCTCATTTTCACAGATGCTGAGCTATTTACTTGAGCACTTCAGAGTCCCAAAGTGGGCATTTAGGTATTACATGCTGTTGGTAATGTTGGTTGGAAACTAGAACTTTGACTGTTGAATTAAAATTTGAGGTTTCAAAATGATTTTGCATACCCCATCAGCACGTCAGGTGGCAGTTTGTCACTCACTGTGCAGTGGATATTCTGAGTTTAACTTTGGAAGCATCAAGCATTTTGATTCTGAAACTTGAAAATAGTACATTTGGTAGTACTGATTTTATATTATTGTATAGTATAATAGTAATAGTGAGCAAGGTATAACAGTATACACACATGGTATATATTAACTTTTTTCGTGTAATACATGTATAAGTTGAAACAATGAAATACAATGATATGGTGAGAATAAAATATATGAGTCAAGATTAACTCAGAAAGGCAAAACATTTAGCTGAAGTCAGTTTCTGTAAAACAATTTGGTATTGAAAAAAGGGTGTTTATTATGTAAAACTACTGCATCAAACTGCTTCTAGCTTTCAACCGAGTTTCATTATTATAAGTGAAACCAGAGATGCCCAACAATTTCCATTGTAGTAGCCTCTAATGTTGTTAAACTTTTACCACGCATGCTGAAATCATACATGCTGAGGTCTGCTTCGGGCTGAATTTCTTTGGAAATGATCAGCAGAAATGGTTCAGCAATTTCTGAGACTGAGCACAAGGAAGAATACATTATTTTGCTTGCATAAAATATGTTACAGCTGTTTCAGAGAAGAACCTTAAAAAGAAGACTTGAAATCAGGATGACACTGGGATCGTCTTTGGCCTCCCTTGTGAGCATCTGCCCTGGTTTGGCCAAGGTGCAAGCCTGTGGAGTGTCTCAGGTGACTTGTTCTCTGTGTCAGAACTCAGCAGCTAAACCCTGTTGGCTCAAGGATGGTCTGGTGGAAGCAGGGACTCGCATCTGCTAGAGCCCCTCCAGCAGCTGGGGGAAGAAGAACTGTCTGGAGCCTCTGCAAGTGCCACATCGCAAGGATCAGTTCTGGGGCAGGCAGGTGATAGCACCCAAACCACTGAGTTTGCCAGAAGCCTTCTGCAAGGCAATCAGCGAAAGGAGGCAAAAGCATTGTTTGAAAGGCTGTGTATCCACCTCGGGAACAGCAGACACAACTGCTTTCTCCTTTAGTCCCTGTTCTGCCTCAGAGTACTGGGGGGAGAGGATGAGAAGCTGGTGACTGACAGCATCCAAATACCAGAACTCTGACAGAGGCAGGAAAGCGCTAGTGCGTGTTTGGGGAAGAGCTGTTGCTTTTCATAAACATCACTATTTTGTTAAATTAGATGTCAACCATCACCCCTCTCTCCTCTCACATACATCCTTGGTCCATCTATTGTGTTATTTTTTAATCACTTTTACTGTTAAATATGTAGGCAAAGAGAACAGTAGCTGCAGGAACCCCACATTCTTGATTGATCTCGTTAGTTAATCAGTCCTTTTTACTAATGAAAAATAAGCTGGCCTGTAGCAAAGCAAGTTTGCGTTGTGGGACATCTGCCATTCCTTCTGTTCTGCCTTAAACCTCAAATCTAAGTTTTAATGCAGGCTCGCAGACTTGGTGAAACGATGGTGTCCTTGTTGCCAAAGAGGAGCCAGTGGTGCCAGAGATCTAATCAGGTGGTGACACCAAGGACTAGCAGAGATGTTTATGAACATGGAAAAGGTAGTTCTCATGGCTCTCTGAGCCAAATGGCCGGCCAGAAGTAAGGTTTCAATTAGAAGTAAAGCTAAAGTATGCTTGCGTTAATGACAGATCCGTCAGCTGAAGCGCAGGTACTCTAGTGAGAATGTGTGTAATGGGATTATGTGCACGCTGCTAATTCATTTGACATAGCTGCTTACTTGAGTTTAGTAACTAAGACAGATGATCTCTGTTGGCTGAGGAATGGCTTCATTGAAACTAAATTTCTGCTAAAAGTTTAGAATTGAAGCATTTCCTGGACTACCAGGCACCAGAGTAAATCCAGAGCATTATACTGAGGGTCTGTATGGAAAGGGGTCAGTGGCAGATAACAGATCACCAGCGCTAATGCAAAATGGGGTGATTTGCGAAGTCAGATCTGATGCCTGGGAATGGAGTTTCTTTGAAAATCTTCAGAACCCAGAATTTGGGGTTAATTTCTCCAGAATCTTCAGAATTTGTGGTTAACTCCTCCCATTGTTGACTGGAGACACAGCTGCTCCCTGTGCCGGGTGCTGGTGCCCAGGCCTCGGCCGCGGGGGCCGCTGTGAGGAGAGACCGGTTCCGGCCGGTTCCAGCGGGCTGAGCCGCCTCACGCGTCTGTGGGCAGCGTGCTCGCGAGGCGAGGTGGGTTCACCTCGGTGGAAAATGAGCCCAGTAAGTGCCAGCCAAAAGGCTAGAACTGAACGGCAGCGGTTTCTGTGTGCGTCAGGGCGTCTGTGTTTTCACCAAGTCCCAGAAAAGCTCCAAATCAAGAAAAACTGTCACACGGCAGTGGCAGGGTGGAGGTTATGCTCCGTTGGGCAACGTGGATGCAAGGAACAGCTGCTGGATACTTTGTGTGAACCCTGGTGCCATGCACACGTGAACTCTGTTCTATAATTCTGCTTCCTGAAGGAAGAATGAGCTTAACTCCCATTTATTTTTAGTCATGCTCACAGCTCGAAAGGCATTGGGGCTAACTTTCTCCCTTTGGGTCACATATTGTACCAGTGGCCTCTCACTTGTGCACTGGCTCTGGATGTGGAGTGGAATGTAACCTGGTTGTCCAGGGCTGGCTGCTAATTACAGCTTTAATTTTATTGTGTTTAGGAGGAGACAGATATCCAGCCTTTTCTTACTCCTAACTACGGATCTGAAGAAAGGCATGAGAGCAGATAAGGGGTGTTGACAGAGCGCATCGCACCGATGGCAAATCGCCCATCAGGTGAGTAAAAACCTGCTATTGATGAGCTGTATGAGGTGATGACTATTACTACAACAATACATGTAGATAGATATAGGTATGTACCTACAGATACAGTCATTACACACATAAACATATTTGTTTCTATGTGTTGTTAACAGAATCAATTAAAAAAAACAGAAAAGAGAAGGAAAGGTGTGTTTTATATTATTCCTGTGTACAAACTTCCTTATGTAATGCATGCTTCATTTCCTCTGGGGATTTCTTGAAGAAGTTACTAATATATTAGCAGTGGAACTTAAAAGAAACCAACTGGAACCTAAATAGTTTCTTGTAATGTCTACAGTTTTGTAAGAAGCAAAAAAATTGCACTTTGAGGCAACAGAAAAGAGCTATTATTATACAGTAAGAAAGTAAGAGCAAGGGTCTTCTCTTAGCTGTAAATACTGCAAAAATTGTTTGTGTTTTGAAAATGGTAGGCTGTAGTTTTGTTGCAAATTGCAGCCCCTTTGCTTTAAAAGGGAAACAGCCGATTTATATCAGTTGAAGATCTCTCTGCATTGTTGGTCTTTTATTCAGAATTCTTGGATCGCACTACATTAGAAATTGCTGCGGTAGATTGTACCATAAATATTCAGGTTCTGTGGTGCATTATTCCTTGAGTAACTCCATTGATTTCAGGACTTTAAAAGTGCTCAAGAGGCCAGATTCCTGTGGAAGGAGGAAGAGCTGATCAGTCTTGAAATATGGTTAGTAAGAGAATTACCACAGCCTGCTCTGCAGTGTGGCGATGAACTTAATTGCTCTAGCGTCAGCTCTGTTCCTTGTTCCGTGCACTATTGTTTGGCAATCGTGTTGGGCCCTGTACAGCACCTCTTGAAATTGATAGGAGCCTTTCCACTGACTTCATCAGGTATTGGGTGTTTAGGGATCTTGAACTAGATCAAATAGCAGCTATTAATGTAGCCTGGCCTTCTTCCAGCTTTAGTTATTGCCTGTGGTGTTTATGCAATCTGTTTGGTATATAATTTTCTTGCATTTCATAAAAGAAAGAGAATGACTCAGAGCTGTGCTATGTCACTTGGTATTTTTGTTTGTATATTGTCACTTACCTCTATTCAATGAAGATAAATCCAGCAGCCATCTAGCTACTGAACCTTTTTGTATATGCTGATGTTTCTGAAGGCTGGTGTTACATTTATATGATTGGCTAAAATGATTATGAAAGTTCAAAGCCATGTTCATGCTCTTTAAATACTCATTTTTCAAAATTGGGATAGATGTTTGGTGCTGTTGGAAGAAAAAACACAAGACATTTACCCATGCCTCAAAAATGTGCTGGAAGGCTTGATGGAAAGAGCCTGTCTTGGTGCTAAGGCTGTTTCCGAAATGGAGCTGGCTGAAATAGTTCCAATTTTAGGACAGTGTCAGCCCTTTTCATTTAAATTTCAGGCACTCTGTTATGAGTTGAAGAGCAAGGACACAGTCAATAAGGTGCCTTCCAGTGTCACAGGCAAGTGAATTTAGCATTATAGATGCTGTGTGTGTTTTCTGCACTACTGACTGAAGAAGACCAGAAGACCACTATCCAGAGTTTGCTAGCTCTCAGCACACTACGGGTTTTCTTTCAGCTCCATTTCCACCAGCAGTTTGTCCTGCTCTCTGCTTTTTTCCTGTGGTTATTTGAATGAAACAGGTGTTTCACAGAGAGACTGAGTGCTCACAGCTCTAATCTCTCTCTCACAACTGGATCTTTTGTACTGTCTGGTGGATTAATAGGGGGTGAGGTGCTTAAAAAAATAAACAGTGAGTGCAAACAGTGGGAAGGAAGGGGGAAGGAGTGAAGCCGCATGTGGCTGATTGAGAGAGATGATGTCATTTATTTAGCAGAAGTGGCACGGTAGTCAAGAGATGCTATAAGAGGAAGGGCTCCTTTGAAGGAAATAGTGCAGTATACCACTGAGGGCAAGTATACCACCAATATAAACCACAGCCTATCTGTTAGTGGCCAATGAAAAAAGTTCATTGGTTTTGAAGCCTTGGAGCTCAGGTGCAGTGAAAGAGAATAGGGGCTCATTGTTAAGGCAGGGATCAGCACTCCCTTCTGTTCGTTCCCCTGCCCCCTCCTCCCTTGGCACTACAATAATAATATCTTGTCACTCCTAAGACATGCTGGCATAGATCACGTTCACTGATGGATGTTCAGTCAATGAATGTACTAAAATGGTTTGTTTCTGTTGATGTATGTCTTTGTAGGCTCCTCTAATGGGAAGGTAAATAAATGAACCCTTCACCAGTGATTTCTTTCACTGTAGTCCAGTTTAACCCCTGAGTGCCCCGTGCTAGGAGGGAGGCAAATGCTTTACTGTCTTATGTTGCTACTGCTTTTGCCTTTTTCCTGAGTTTCACTTACTCACTTTGCTGTCTGAATGCGCAGGCAACTTTCTACCTGTAAGTGCAAGTCACTTTTTAAAATCAGTATTTAGTAAAGTGAGGTTGAGAAGTTAAGATGGGCAGTCAAGAAGGGTAAGGGCCTAATGTCTGTTGAGACCACTGAAAAGATTCCTCATGACTTCACTGGAAACCGTAGGGGTGAAGACAAGCTTTTGAGATTCACTTCTTTTAAGCTGTGTGCGACACCTGGTTTGTATGAGTTTGGGAACTGTAGAACTGGAATGGTTTTTCTGTGGTCAGTTCTCATTGGTGTACCACTACAGTGGTACTTGTCCTTGAGACACCAGAACTCAAAAACATCTTCAGAAAATATCTGGAAGGAATCTATTTATCCTTAATGATGAACCATAAATAGCTTTTACGGAGAAGGTAGACCCTGATGTATTTATTCTCAAGACATTTTTTTCCCCTGAAATGTACAGGAAGGAGAGTTTTGAGAGATCTGCATAGCTTTCATAGGTCTGTTCTGGACTTTAAAGTGCTCATACTTGCTCATACTTTGCCTACAGCAGTGGGAATGCCATCTTCTGTAACTGTGCGTTCAAAGAACCATTTAATAACCACTGGCCAAACCTCATTTTCTTAAAGTCTACTCTCAAATTAAGGGGGCTTGTTTTTCAGAGAAATTTGTACACCAGCAGTAATGAGCTTCTGGAGAAGATGGAAGATGGTGAAGATGGAAGGTAACAGGGCTGATGCTGTCAGTGTAATTTCAATTGTCATTTGGAAAAATTGCAAAACTGATTACAGTTTCCCTCCAATTTCCATAATCAGACAAATCAGTCATGGAATAGGATATGTATGTGCAGCAGAGATTGAGAACGGTGGAATATCATATGCTCATGCAGAAATGCTTGAAAGTGCTGGTGCAGAGCACTACTGGATATGATCAGTGTAACCTTGTAACAAGTTCATGTGTGGGGACAAAAGATGGTCCCTGTATCGTGTATACGGCACAAAGGCAATTAAAAGCAGCCTTCTCCCTCTTCAGCCTCTTGTATATAGGAGATGCAAATGCCAGATTTTGCCAGGAGACCAAAAATTGACAGAGATCATCCCTTCCTAAAACGTTATTGCTAAATCTCCTCTGCTCCGTAGTTCTAAGTGAAAATGTACTCACTGAAGGAGAAAATCTTTTAAAACATGCTGTTTAGCATAGTTTTTAACCTACATGCTTGCTGCCCTGATAATAAAGTGCTATTTAGAAGC
This sequence comes from Anseranas semipalmata, assembly GCA_013399115.1. Classification (NCBI taxonomy): domain Eukaryota; kingdom Metazoa; phylum Chordata; class Aves; order Anseriformes; family Anseranatidae; genus Anseranas; species Anseranas semipalmata. The sequence goes on from VXAA01001703.1 coordinate 240,712, forward strand.
CCTATTCTGGAATGGGGAACTTTGTGCCACCACCACCTTCTCCTGTATATTTATTGTAGTGGTAACCTAGGGATATTACTGAATACTTGGCTATAAGGGCACTGGAACTGAGCATCCAGTATCTCCATGTCATTTCTTTGTTATTTATGGTTGCAGTGTAGTAACATGCAGCACCAGATGTGAGTAAGAAGAAGGAGGGGTGCAAAAGAGAACTTCAAATGACTGTGATGAATAGTTGAAAGTGAACAGAGGGGCTTTTAAAACTCCTTTAAAGAAAGCCTAATGCTCTGCTTCCCTAAGCAGCAGGCTGCTGATGATGGAAAAGTCACAGATACCTGCAGAGATTTGGGAAGCTCTTGTTTCAGTAGGTCTTTATGGCAGCTAAATTTTTTTTTCTGTGCTCCTGCCAACTTGGTTGGTGTGTCCAAGTTGCGTTTCTTTGCATTTTGCTATAGGGACAACATGCAACAACTTGGACAGTGCCGACTTCCAAACTGTGTTTATTCTTTATACTACACCGTGAGCAGTTAGCTACCCCCACCAAGACCAGGCTCTGCTTGTGTCTGGTACAGTGTCAGGATGGGTGTATTGTGACTAAGTGAGGTCATACAGAGCGAAGAATTTTGCTGGTAAAATAGCTATTTGTCATCAAGACCATTGCCAATGAGACCGAGTTCATACTGAATGTGGTTATAATCTTCTTGTCCAATGCACCGTCAAGGTGTGAAACTGCACTGCAAGCGAATGGCAGAGCGTTTCTCCTCCCCGTGCCCACTGACGCTGAGCTACAGCTTCGTGCGGCCCCCGCAGGCTTTCTCCCTCCTACCGTGGCGTGCCCGTGTTCTTCAGGGACCGTGTAGATGCGCGGTGGGTGGCTGAATTCTGGAGGTGAGGGCGAGCTTGTGGAGTGGAAGTGGGGTCACCGAGTGCCCGTGGATATGACAACATGTGGGCAGCAAGGCATGTAAAACATGGCGTGTACAGCTGCTCCGAGTGTCAGTGCTGCCTTAACCCGTGATTTCCTTGGTTTATGCTGATTGCATCAATAGGAAAATGCACTCAAAGAGCCTTAGCTCTTAAGTAACACAGTTTTTGTGTGGGTGAGCTAATTCGCATGGCAGGCCACACCTCCTCACACAGACATTTAGGAAATGGTAAAGCAAATAAGCCCAGTGGTGCCAAAATCAGAGCGATAGCTGATGAAGCCCTGATGGGGAGAACAGCCAAATAGTGTGAATGGAATGTCAGTAAGCACAGAAGTTAAAAATATACATCTCAAACCTTGAGGACACTCCGGGGACCGAGAAGCTGTATTGATACTGGACTTCAAAAGATCCAAATAAACAGCAGGTTTTTCTCAATGCACAGAACTACATACTTGTGATGTCAGAGAGATGTTATTTCTGTGCTGCAAATCTCAAGACAGATGCCTAAAATAAACAGTCCAGACACATTGCTTCTTATTTCATTTACATTTATAATTGTTCTTATTTTATTTTCATTTATCTTGGAAACTTAGTTTTAGATTCATACTGTGACTCCCAAATTTCCTTATTTATGGCTATAACATTATGCTAATGCTTGTTTAGGGGAGAGTGCATGGCCTGTGTGGTTCTGAGCAGCATTTCAGAGCGCTGCAGTTCAGCTTGTGTCTGTGCTGGATGACCTTGGACAAATCAATCAGGAGTAATAACATTGATCTGCTTTCTGAGATGCTTTGAGATTCACAGATGAAAAATGCCAGAGAAGAGTAAGGTGTAAATCTAAAGCCAGACTTTTCCTGGATACTTCTCGGTATTAGGAAGACCGATATGTCCCTTGTCCAGTGCAGGTGGCTTCCCAGTTCTCTTTATTCTAGACAAATAATGGTATATACAATGCTTGGGTGGAAACTGCTAGAAATATCTACAATTCTGGTATTTCCATCTGTGCCACTCACCTGTGAAGCAACTGGGAGTTGCTTTTGCAGATAAACTTTAACTCAGTTTGAGCTGTCTAAGAGAAAAGAGAAAAAGAGTAAGGTAGGGAGAAAATGTTGCTATTAGCACCCTGGTTGGTCTAATGGACAAGCTCATTCAAAAGCAAAGGCAAGACAAATACAGACCAAAAAAGAAAATAAAGTGCACCACTTTTAATAGTAGAGAGAATCTCTGGAATAATTCACTGTGATATGAAACCTTTGAATCAGAGCTGTAGGCTGGATTAATTGATGACTATATTCTGTGAACAGATCAGATTGGGGATTTGTAACGGTACTCTTAGAGGGGAAGAACCAAGCAGCGCTGTAGAGGAAAGTGAAGAGCCTGTTGTTGTTATGACAAGGTGTATTTATGATAAATGTCAACCTGTAACTGGGTTACCAAATCACATGATTTTACAAGTTTGAGACAGTTGCAGCTAGTTGCTGCAGGAAGAACAGCGTCACCCATGGCAGTACAGTTTATACAGGTTGACATGAATGACAACAGCAGCATCAGAATATTAGGAATCTGCACATCTTCTTATAGAAGCTTGATTATCTCTGAGAACGTGAAACTCCTGTGTTCCACACATGTTGTTTTGCCCAGGCTATGTTTCTCAGCAAAAACAGAGAAAATGTAAGAAAAGACATAAAAACGGTGTTTTAAAAGATAAATGTTAAAGCAGCACCTAGATTCACAAAATCATGGACCGCTGTCCGTGCTGCTGTGCAAATACGTAGTAGCAGGCATCCCCTGCTGTGCCAACACTTCAACACAGAGGGAGCAGCGTCCCACTCTCGTGGATGGCTCTGGCCACGTGAGTTGTTCCAGTGTGGAAGGGAATAGTTGCGTTTGAAAGAGAAGACCATTTCTGTGCGTTTCATCTCTTTCTATTTTAAAGAATGCCGTAGTCATCAGAGCTCGAAGAAAAATGCCCTCTATAACCTGCTTTGTATTTTTAACACATCCAGGCTATTTGTAGGAGAACTAAGCTGAGATTGCTGAGCTTTTTCTATGTATCCCACCTTGCAAGTGCCCTTAGTTAATCTTGTAACTTCTGTGCTTCAGTAGTGCGAGAGGGCTCTGTAGCACTAAGTGAGCTTCGGCTGGGGAGCTGCTTTTAGAGCTGGACTTGAGCTCTGTTATTGAGAACGCATCGGAGGGCAGCACACTACAAAGTGGGACACTTGAAAAGCTACGAGCTGGGGAGAGGGAAAGTGCTGCATGAGCAAGAAGTGAGATTACCAACTAGAATTCAACTCGGTGTGTTTGGAGCCACATAAATAGATGAGGGGGTTGTAAAAGAACACCCTCAAGGATTCAGAATTGCAGCCAAAGAGGAGGGGAAACGTAACACTTTCATACCCTGTGATTTATGCACCAAATAAGTTTGAATTAGTCACTAATGTGAAGTGGGTTTGGAAGGATTAATAAGCCTTACCCAGCACTTATTGTATGATGATCAGCTATAAATCTTCTTTGAGTGAAATAGGAAGTAGTCAAATCCCTTCTCTCTGGAGATGGGAGATATTTGTGCCATTGTTCAAGGGGAGCCCAGTTTGAATTCTGCTTTATTTCTCAGGGTGAGGCTGCAGATTGCTCGTGGCAACTTGGCCGTTTCCAGTTTGCTCAGAAGACACATGCTGCCCAGTGGGCCTGCTAAGGGATGGGACAACAGTGTGAAACCATGAACTCCCATTTGCCTGGCTTATACAGTTCACTTCTTGGGGTGGGTATGCCTGGAGAGTGAACAGAAAAAGTGTGAGAATGCTGTAGGTTGCAAAGTCCTTGTTGTTGCTTTTCTTGCTCTGTGTCAGTCCTGAATGACTTTTAAGCTCATTTTGCCTACTTGTTGTGGTTGATTGAAGTGGAAAACTTTACATTAAGGACTAAAAATCCTGTTCTAGTTGATGCTTTGCCTATCTGGATTTGTGCCCAAAACAGTATGACTTTTGATTTCTTCAGAGCACATGTCAGCTGGTGACCCACCGCGCCTTCCCTTGTGTGGCCTGCGTAAACCGACGCTGACTGAAGCTTCAAAGAGTGACTTTCCTCCCCGTAGGACTCTGCCTCGCACTTACTTCTGATAAACTGCCATCCTCTCCATTTTCCACAAGCAACAGTATAACTGAGCAGTAACCTCAGTGTATGAAAATCTGTGTGGCAGATGAAAAAATATCATTAGGCTAGAGGCAGCTGGAGTGCAGTCATGAAGCATACAGGGCTCAGCTCCCTTATGAATATTTAGAATTTAAGAGAAAAAACTATTCAGCTATTTGATAGAGGTGAAATTCTTGTTGAATGGGGAAAGAGGGAGTGAACTGTTTGACTAAACAAATTGTTGTTCATCCAAAGAGTAAGGAAGGGCAGAAATACCCATCCTTGTGAAGAGGATGGGATAGGTCAGGCAGCTGTGAACCCCCCGGGGTACTGCTGTCAGGGGAGTCAAATTTTTGGGGCTTTAGAGGGAGAGGTACCAGAAGATGCACAGTGAGTCAGAATGACAGAACAGACTGCTGCTATGTTATCAAAGGTATCTTTTGTTTATTGCTTTCTTTATTATTTAAATGAATCTTTACAGTCTTTCTGTTAAATTTACCTGAACTTACGCAGCTGATATTTACAGCAACTTGGCTGCTGCAAACCGATTGCACAAAATGTAGCCGATCAGCATAAGGCATCCTGGTGGACTGAAGGCTGCGATTGACCTACAATCAGCGCTCGCTCCTGAGTCCATTCTTAGAAATGTTCAAGGCTTCGCTTCCCTGAGGGTACACCACGGCGGTCATGGTGGTTGCTGAGAAGCAGGATGTGTGGAGCAGGAACAATACCTGCTCTTTTCAGCATAGCTGAGCAGTCTTGGAGAGCCAAAGTAGTTCCTAAGCCAGGAGTCGCATGGATGTGTCACCACGGCTGTTGACCACAGAAGTAGTTCCAGCTGGCTCTTTCCCATTTTCCAATGAGGGGGCATTGCCTGCTTGCTTCTAAGTGGACCTTGGAACAAGCTGGAATAGCCCAATGAAAATCAAGTGAGAATTGCCTTGGATTTAACTTAACTTTTCTGAGTCACTCAAGGCTATGAAAGTACTTGCAAAGCTGATCAGTAGAGCTTTTCGAGATTAGGCTCCTGGTAGTACTCTTGTGAATAATGACTGTGGAACCAGGACCATAAAAGGCATTAAAATACTCTTCCTAAGTACACTTACCCCTGTGCACAGCCATGGAATGTGATTTTGAAATGCCTCAAATTCACACTTGCACAGAATCTGTCACCATTCCCTGTGACCTTGATCAGGAGCATTTCTTTTAATGCCTGTTATGCCTCCAGATAAGCCGAGCACCACCCATTGACCCAGGCGGGTCATTATCCTCTTCCTCTTTATCAGGAATCCTTCAGCCAATTAATCACGCACTGCTCTGCAATCTTGAGGCTCAATTACGCCTGGACAAGTGTTGCTCAGCTGTTCCTCCTGCTGCAGATGTGGCGTATCCTGAGATTAGCTCCGATTCACAGAAGGTCACTGATGCAGTATCAGGCGCTAAGAAAAGCTGGGCTGTCTGGGAGGGAAGTGACACCATCTTAGAAGCATTTTATCACAGAGTAAGTGTAGATGTCTAAAAAATCCTGCTTGCCACCACCACATCACAGCAAGTCCTTTTCACTCACTGTTACCTCTCATCCTGAGACAATCTACTAGTTTTTTTCTAGATGGAGATGTCAGCAGACTAATAAACTGTTAGTAGCGCTCCGATGACAGACAGTAGCTAGTTCTGCTTTGGGTAGAAGATAGCCTGACTTTGAATTTCCGCAAGAAACCTGTTTTTCCCCATTTTTTGAAAACCCATTTTATGCACATGAGACGAGCATGTTCTGTGGCCCACACAAGTACTGTGGAGCACCCCCGGAATCTCGGAGCAGGCTGTGCCTAATTGTGGCAGCATGATTCTGCATTTGTGAGGGTGTTTCTTTGTAACCATTTTTTTTTTCAGTTACACAGAAACACAGGTAAACATGGAGTAGAGATGCTTGCAATTCTGTGAAATTATATTATGCTTTTAGTAAAAATTGGCCATCCAGTTTCTATAAGCAGACTTTGTTTAAAAATTCTGAATTTTGTCTTTGAATATTGTTCTTACTATACTTTTATTTTTTAAAAAGTCACCATTTTGAAAAGGAAGCAGATGCTGAATATGTAATTGTTTACTATGAAAAATGTTTTCTGTACAGAATAGCTACCCTTTATTGCTTTCAGACTTATAGTACACTATTGGAAAGCCCTACAGAACAAAAGCAGGATACGTATTGCAGCTGTGGATGGTGCCGCGTGGAGTCAGCAAGCAGCCAGGTCTGGTTCTGCACCCTGCCCCTGGCCGGGGGCTCTTCCCATGCTGGTGTGAATACAGAGATGTACAGTGAAGTTAAGCAGGGTTCGGAGCTGTGTATGAACAATGGGATTTAGGTGGGGCTGGGGCAGCTGGAAGCACACAGCAGGGCTCTATGCTGGCTCCAAGGGCTGAGCCTGCCGGTTTGACAGCTGGAATGCTTTTGCCTTGAAACACCCAGCTATTCTGCACCTCGTTTTCTGCAGCCAGAGCTGTTGCTATTACACATTGGCATCTAAATTTGCAGCATTGGCTAGAGCCGTTGTGGGTTAGATGTGGCACAGAAGTGTAGGCAAGGTAGCCTGTTCTTTTGTAACAAGTTACCGCTGAGCAGACAGGGGAAAAGTGTAGCTAATAAATAGCAGGACTAGGAGAAAAACCCAAAGTGTGCTGCCTGCCATGCGACCATTCACTTGATATCAATAAATACACACAAAGAGTTGTAGTAGTATTGTGGTGAGCATTCTCATATACAGATGACATTACTGTTCTACATCATCTTTTACAGGTTTCAGTAAGGGTCAGAAAAGACTTAAATGGGTTCATTTTGAATGGTCTTTATTACTCACATTCTCACGTGCAAGTTCTTAGGGTCTGGTAGGTTCAGGTTGTGAATGATGGTCCCACCATGCTAAGACATTGAAAAATGACTCTTGCTTAAAGAGTGTGTTGCAGTCTGAGTATATGGCTACATGAGTCTGATTTGAGACATTTGTTGCTGAAAAACTTATATTTGCATCCTGTTGTAAAACTCTGCTTGCATCTTCAAGATGCACAAAGTGGAGACTGTAGAAAGGGGTGAGTATAGAAGCGATATTTCCCTTCAAAGCTACTATGCTTTATTCTGTTTCTCATAATGACTAGGCAATATTTGGGCTTGGCTGTTCAACAGCAAATACTGCAGATGGGGCAATATTTAGGACAGTTGTTTGAATTACAATATTTAACCTGATGATCCAACTTGGGATATTCTATGATTCTGTGATCTTAAAAGCCACCCAATTAGAAAGATGTTCAAGAGGGAAATTTGACACAGCTGCTGTAGATGTTCTTTATGACAAAATTTTGTGCTCTTCAGCAAAGGAAGAAAGCACTGCTGTCTTGGTAATAAATCGAGTTCCCTGCCAGCATTGCCAGAGGGCCCGTGGCTGTAGGGTAGCAGATGCTGGTCATGAACTGGAGGCCAAGGAACTTGGCTGAGCCTGGGACTTCAGGTATTCCCTGTTGTGTTGTGCTGCCCACTTGCCTTGCGACGTGGGCTTTCAGTGCAAGACGTGTTCCCAGCAAAGGCCGCACGTGGTGTCTGGTGCTGTACTGACTGGTCTGTGAGCTAGATGTCACCTTCTGCCATGCCTTCTCCAGGTAGCAGCCTGACTCAGCTACACACCTCTCGTTGTAGTCTGTGTAGAGTTAAAGCCTCGCACAGAGAGGGGAATATAGGCAGTTTTTGTTGCTGCAGCTCAGAGCTCTCCAACCTTCCCCTCAGCCCTTTAAAAATAATTAAATGGCAACCTTAAACACACCTCCAGAAAACCAAATAGAGGCGGTCTCCTCCTACAGATGAAAAAGAGGATTAGAACTGAGAGAACTGAAGTTATTTTGGTGTTTTATAAATAATCTTCCAATTTCCTATTGCCTGCCACTTCATCTCTCATGATATTCATGCTGCTCTCTGCTACCCTTTTGGCCAGACTTTCTGCTGCTTCTGAGCATGGGATCAGCCACGGGAGTGGAAAAGAGGCTGGAAAGATGAAAGGACCTATATACTCCTTAAAAAAGGAATAGGAATTTTTAGGGTTGCAGGTAGAAGTGAGCTGCAGAGTTCAGTTGGGGGCAGCTAATTTGCCTTGTAGTCCCAATAGGAATCAGGCAGAGCTAAGAATAGGGCAGATATGATAGTTGGCTTCTTAGTATGAAAGTGAAGGACGTGAATTTTTTCTATCTAATTGAATACTTTTGTTCTCACTGCTGTCCACCCACAGTTAGCTATTAAATCATTTGTTAAAGACAATGGAGACTGACTGAGGAGTTCATGGGCGGCGTATGTCTGTTGCAGTGATCATCTAGTACAGCAGGAGGTAGTGGACGTTAGTGCAACAGCTCTCTGCTGGGCTGCATTGCGGAAAGGACACCTATCCCCAAACAGGTGAAATTCTTGGAAACCTTGAATAATAAAAAATTGAGCCAAACTTTTACTGTTTTTCATTTTTCTACCAGTATATTCAAGTTATTTGAAAGGGATCTTTGCTATCACTGGAAAGCACAAGTAAGTAATTTGCTTTACCATATCTCAGATTGAAAGCTTAACATCACCAGCCACCTTTCACAGGTGGGGCTGCAGAGGCACCCAAGTACCAAGGAAGTTGCCCAGGATCACCCAGTAGCTCAGTAGGAGACTCAGAAGTAAAACCCATGTTTCTCCTTAGTCCAAGAAGCGTCGCTTTCTTTGGGGTCACGTAGAATTTAGTTGAATTATAAGATATATTGTTGATGGTTTTGTAGATGAGCAGATTTTTAATAACCGGTATTGGCCGGGAAAAATAGTTGTGTTCAGATGCTAATTATCTAACAGGCGTGACTGTACGTGATTTAGCAGAGGGACTTCACTAAATTGGGAACAGGCAGACATACCTCGGGATATCTGGCAAGTACTCTTGAGCTGCAGTAAGGTGCAAATATTTCAGCCAAACAGAAAAACAGAACTGAAAGCCTGGCCTTATAATGAGTTACGGTGGTAAAACACTTCAGTGTTTGATCTGCAGTGGTGGAGTAGTGGGGCCCTAATGCTGAGAGCCATGGCCAGCTAACATCGTTGTGAATGTGTCTGTCAATGTAAAGAATATCGAGTCCTGTATGTGGTCCTGTAAATATCTATGCTGCGTTCTTCCTCGAAATCTTCTGGTTCCTAAGTGCTGCTTCTCTTTCCCCTTTCTCCCATAAGAATTGAGGGACTCTGTCAGTGATGGCTGTGCATTGCTTTTCCCAAGCTCCTTGGTTCTGGCTGGATGTGGTCAAGATTTCACAAGAGTTTGGATTAAGGTCCTGCGAGCAAATGCCAGCATGCATGTGAGCACTGCTGTATGCCCTTCTCCTCTAATTTACTACCTTACAGCAACTGAATACAGAGGAAATTAGAGAATCAGATTTGTACCTTCTCAAAAAAAAAAAAAAAAAAAAANAGAGGGAAGGATCCCACCAAAATTGCTTTGTGATTCACTTTGGGGTCATGACCCCATCCCGCTGAGACCGCTGTTCGAAAGCAGTAACTCGGTAGCTGGAGTTTTTTAAAGTGGTTGTTGATTGGCGTAGCTGTAAGAAAATCACATTTCCCTGAAACTCTTAGGGATACTTTAAATGGGTGGATTATCCAGCTGCCTGATTAGAAGTTTGGGTTATGTAAACACTGCGTGTTTAGATTTAGGCTTTTCAGTTGAAGTCCAGGCAGCTGTTTGCACTTAACTCCATCAAGAAGCCCAGTTAATCAAAGAGCAGGAAGGATTTTTTACCTCCTTAAACCTGTGTCATTATTTCTGCTGTCCAAACTCTTTGGAGTTCGGCTTGTTGCAGTGTAGAACAAGGCATTTTGGACGTTCTGCTGAGGAAACAGGAAAAATGGATGGGGTTTTGGTTAGCAAGATGTCGTGCCTCGTGGGTTTTTTCCCCCTTTGCTGTGACGTAGTCATTTCTCCAGTCAAAACTGCGTCAAGCCTCAACATTGCAACCGGTTCGTACCGTTCGAGCTGTGTCGTAGCGGTGATCTGTATTGGTACACAGTCTTGTTTAACAGCTTCTCTGCATATTTGTGTGCTGAAGGATCAGCTGGCTTTTGCAACCTTAGTGAATAGACCCTGAAATTAAATCCTTTTCTGTTGGAACGGGTAGGGAGCAGGCAGAGATCTGTGCGGGACTGGGGCGTTCACAGCATCTTCCCGGTGCTCAGGCCTTTACGTCCATGTTCTGTAGTTGGAGAACAGATGTTGGTGACGTTTCTCATGGCTTTGGTGCCTTTACACCGCAAGGATCCTACACCCTGCACCTTCTCGGGGTTTTTTTTTGGAGTAGCTCCAGCAAGTGCACTCGGGGCACTCATAGCCCAGAGCTGTTTGTGTGCTGTGGCGTGAGGTACGCGTTACACTTGCTCGTGGTGCCTGCGCAGGGAGAGAAACACCAGCAGAGGACAAGGTGGGAGAAGGCGGGGACGTGCTGGGGAGCAGGGAGCTGCCAGCCTGCGGGGACAGACGGGAAAAAAAAAACAAATCTTTTGTGGAACAGCTTCTCTCAGCAGGTGTCTCTTTACATCCCACTTCTGGTTGTAATTATAATTTTGCTTTTTAGTTACAAGTCACTGATATTGATTGTTGATTTCTATTTTCAGCATTTTTTTTTAATCTAGAGATGCCCAGAGGCAAACAATAAGCGCTTCAATATGCAGCTGATAGCATGTGTACTTGTCGTTAGCTAAAAATAATTTATGCTTACTTGATATCAGTAAGATATGCTTCCTTGTATTTATGCTTACAGTCGGACTCTGTGCTACCCAAGCAATATATAATACAGTTCAAATTTGTAAAGAAGTAAGAAAAGGTTAAGCTTTGACAAGCAGAACATACCAAAATACTTTATTTTTTCTGAAGTAAAACAGATGATGAAAATCATCTTTTCCAAATCTTTAAAACTGCCAGCTATTAGTTCTAACCGTGACAGCATCCCCAGCGAACTCTCAGGATGCTGATAGCACGCAAGTGACGCTGCTCGCCTCGCGCTGTCCTGAAGCCACAGAGAGCCCTGCTGTGATCTGTCACGGCCGGAGAGGAAACACCCAGAGAGCTGTGGTTTACCAGGGCAGGCGTTTCCCTATCACTTTACTGGATAATAAATCCAAGACCTGAATTCCAGCCTGAGTTACTAATCAGTGTCATGCTGTAATTACAGAAAAGATTTTTGAGAATTTTATTGCTAAATATTGATTTACTTTTAATTTATAAAACAAACCTTAAGTTATATTTTATAATGTACATGCCTTTCCCTGTAATTATAACTAATACTTATGATCTTGTTAACAAAGAAAATGTGTGTCAAATTACCATGTGGAAACCCTAATTGACATGGGGATCATTCTGTCTTGTGCACCGTATGGCGCCTGGGGACAAATATATTCCTGTAAGAATTAGAATGAAAAATATACAAATAATAAGCATATGGAGATAAAATAGAAAAGGACTCTGGTGAAAAATTTTTATGTCTCTGCTGACATTTAATAATGTTATCTAATATTGAGATATTGATCGATATTTGCGGGTGATTTAAATTGATGTGATGGTCCTGACAGGCAAGTCAGGCAGTTGAATGATGTTTTTATATTTTCCTGCCTTTTGTTCTCATTGCTCTGAAGACACACGTTACATGTACCAGTCTCTAAGGTTTCAGTTGGCTGTCAGGTTGTGGCAAAGGCTGGATGGCACATGTACAGAAGTGATACTGAGTTTTTGTTGTTATTGTTCATATTGTTTATTTTCAGAGAACCAGACATCTGGATGGAATATAATGTTGTCACAACCTTTTCACATTTTAGACCTGTTCTTTTCTACTTGCCTCTCTTGTTTTGCAAGCCTTGCCCATGAAACGGAGCAGGCGGTGTTTCAGGTACCTCCTCCCAGGCGATGCCGTGCTATTTACTGTTACCAGATGTGGAGGGCTCTGCTGGCCCTTCTGCAAAGAACGGGGTAGCACGTGGGGCTTGTTTTTGTTACGGCATGCCAGGCTAGAATAACATCGTAAGGCACCGGTCTCCTGGGAACTGCTTCCACCTCCTACCTGTGATTAACCCGGCAGGCCACTTTATGTCACTATTGCTCCATGTTCAGATGTGGCTGAAGCAGCACCTATCGAGCAGCAGAGCAGGGTGCACTTTCCAGTTCCTTGTGTACTTCAGAAATTCACCCTTCCAGAAACGGGATCTCAGAACTGGCCTTGGTTGGCTCCTTTCTGTGTTCCAGCCAGATGACTGGTTTCCAAACACAGGAGACACCTGGGCACTCAGGTTCCCTGGGTAGTTGTTTCCTTTAGATTGTGCTCCTCTGTGGCTTCAGCTGGAAGTAGATGGGCTGAGGCATGACCTCATCAGCTTTTTCTCCTTGCCCTCCAACTTTTGGGACAGCTGGTTACATACTGAGGTGGAAACTACTGGCTTAGCAGCCACGCAGTTGGGAATGGTAGCAAGCCAGTCCTCCCTCCTTGCACGGAGGCTGTGGCCAATAAGTAAACGTCATGCTTGCCAAGATAAGGGTAATAAAATCTCATGCTTCAGGGCATAAGACAATCATTGCAGGAGTCAAGCTGGAATTCCTCCCCAAACATGCTACAGCATTACACAGTTACCTCAGCCAAGAGTTCTCATGAGTTTTCCATAGTGTAGCTTCTCTTTACAAGGAAGGTCCCTTCAGACAATCTCTTCCCCACTTCTGCGTGCCGAATCTTCCTTGTAGCAGTTCCAGCGCTTGCTTGTACAAAAAGGTGAAGCTGGAAAAGCTGGGCCGGGGGGGCGGACAGACCCCCACCTCCATGCCAGTTGTGCTGTTGCTGCTTGCTGGTATCTGTTTACCACTGACGTACGTGCTGGTGGTTTTTCCTTCCCTTTGGGGCCATGCCTACATTGCAGCAGTTTCTGCAGAACTCCTGCTGTTGCTGTAGTGTTGGCACAGCTGCAAGGGTGGAAGTGTGAGCTTAAACCAGCTGCGGGTGTCTTCGCCTCCATATGTTCTAGATTCTGCTTTATATCCAGGCTCGGTGGAAAAGAAACGTGTGCCAGAGAGGATGTCTAGAGGTTTAAATCATCAGCTGATCTAAATGGGCATCATTCCCTCGACCTCAGTGGAATGACACTGGCCTTTGCCAGCTCAGGAGTTTCCGTGGTGGGGAGGGAAGCTGGAGAAAAGCAACTGTGAGGCGTATTCATTCACTCGGTGTAGCTTGTGAAGTAATGGGAAACTTTTCTTGAGCAACGTAGTGCTCGGTCCAGAGAAGGACTCGAGCACCCGCAGCCTCGGGTTAGGAGCGTGGGCTCCCAGCGCGGTGCCTGCAAACGCCTCCCGTTCGGAGGCAGGAGATGTTTTAGTGGCCGCGTGCTAAAAGAAAGGGATGCCAAGTGGTGCTTCCTTCTGGACAGTGCTCTAGTGACTGGTACTCACTGTCTTGCCCTGGGGTATCAGGGCAGCATCTTCTTGTTCCCACAACCACCGCAGGAATCAGCGTGAGAGAAGTTTCTGCAGCCGCCTGCGGGTGCCACCTGTGGTGACAGCCCATCTGATGTGGCCACCTGCAGCCGCTTCTGTGCGTCTCAGACCCGCACCCCTGCTTGCTGTCAGCTCACGTGTGCCTGGCCTGGCGCTGTGAGGACGTGAGGCACTTTGAGGTCTGGTGAATGCTGTGTCTGCACAGTGAATCAGATTCATCACAGAATTACTTAGCAGGGACAGTAAAAGAGAATCTGTAATTATGATTCAGTGGGAAAATATACAGTGGTCAATAACCCACATAATTCTGGCTTCTATTTATGTGGTGCAGCAATGAAGTGTCAGTGTCCTGAGCTGTAAAACGGAAGATCTATGTATATTGGTTTGCCCAGTACTCTTTGTTTAGTGATCTTAAGGGAGCAGCAACTGCAAACGCTGGATTTCCCTTTCTGATGGGAGAGGTGCCACCATACCCATACCCATCACGCAGCAGACTGCAGGAGGGATGGCAATCGCTGGAGTCGAGCGGAGGTTCTCAACTGGGTGGGAAAAGGGGTTCTTTCACTTTTAAATTTTGTAACATTTTAGTAGCCAGTTCACCTGTCACATCTATTGGCTTTGATTAATTTTCAGGACAAGTATCTGTGTCAGTGGTAAAACTGATTAGAATAATCAGACTGAAATAAGTAGGATGATGCAAAGGTTCTGCTGTTCTGAGCAGTTTGGATGGCTTCTGTGTGGACCAGACTCTCCTGTTGGTGCACCATTGCTGTGTTACAGCTTAGGAGAGAGCGGGGACAGCTGTGGGCACCAGGGTCCTGCCACGTCCTGGGACACATGGCAGAGCCTGGCCTGGAGGGGAGAACGGGGACACGAGGCAGCTAAAGCAGAACTTCTCTTCAGCCAATGTTTTTGAACAGAAAGAGCTGTAATTTTGGCCAGAATAGTCCCATCAAAATTGAAGGCCAGGTCAGTAGCCAATGAAAAAGCATACTGCTTTTTTTAAAGGTCCTTCTGCAAAAAATGAGTTGGGTCATCTTTGCTTCTGAGTGGTGTTCAGAGATAGCTGGAAAGATTACTTTCAAGTGTGTTTTCTGCTTTTTTTACATTACAGATACTTAATCCTTATATTCTCCAACTTTGAAACATAGGCAGGAAATATATTTTATATAAATATATATATATAATATATATATTTACACATTTATGTGAAGAGCTCTTGATAAAGTCACCGAGAGGAAAACAAACGAATCTTTAACAGATCTCCTTTATCAGAAATACTAGCTATCCATGTCAATAAAGATAAAGCAAATCCAGAAGACTTTAAACTTCCTTTTCCTCTCTCTGGTTACATTATCTGCATTTCAGCACTCCTACAGTCATTAGTCTCTTGGTCTAGAATATGCTAACTTTAATGTTGGAAGAAAAATCACAATTTTAAAAGAATGTGAAGCAAATTTGAAACTAATAAGAGCATTCTCGCTATTACTTGCAGATAATCTCTCAGATTTTAAACAAAATAAAAGCCTTCTAATGAATCCAGTTCTTCTTAATCTGCAGCAAATAAGTTTGCCTATTTTTTTTTTTTTTTTATTTCTACAATGTTCATTTGTTCCCCATGAGCTGAATCTTACTGGTAGGTCACACCCAGCCTTGTTGCAAATTGAGGGTTTTTACCTCTTGGATGACATAAGGCACAACTTTCAGTGCCTGTGAATCTAGGAGGAGTTTAAAGTGACCAAAATTATATATACCTACATGACGATTTGCCCCCACAAACCATTAGAGGAGAAAAGCCAGCGAGAGACAGTAACGCAGTGTACGAAGGTTTATTTGCCATTCAGAGTGGTGATCACTGCAGAAAATACACTCATTACCTGGTTACTTTATTAAGGGTTAGTCAGTTTACTTTTTCTTTTTTCTTTTTTTTCAGTTTGCCAGGTTGTTGAGTCCATCTCCAGCTATTCCAAAATCAGACTCCACCAGCAGCAAAACCTACAGTGGTGCTGCAGAGTGCCTGCTGCTCCCGCTTATAAATAGCACCATCTGAGCAGCAGTAATTACGAGTTGGAATGGAACGGGCCACACTGCCAAAGGAGTTTGGCCAGACTAGTGTGGCCCAGCACTTTCTTACAGGCATTACCTGCTTCAGTGAAATGGCAGATTGGAGGACATGTCTGGGGGAACACAGCCAGGCATTCTTCATGTTTCAAACCTAAGAAATAAACAAGAATGGGAGCGCTACAAGATGCAAAACCCCTGAAGCCTCCCAGAGCTGAGGTGACCAGGTAATTTTATTATCCTGTTGTTCAGCCTGCCTAGTCCTTCCAGTTTATTCTCTTCAGCTGTAGAAAAAAAGAAATATGGCTCCCTTTTTAATAGCTGTATTGCAGTAAATTTACCAACACCGGTAAAACCAAGGAAGCTGGTTCTTTGAGTCACTGATTCAGTGTTAGGTATCCCTCTCATTTTGCCAATGTATACAGTGCCATATATTTACTCTAGGGAAGCCTACTAGTAATAAGTAATTCCATAGCATCATTTTTCCCATGGCAAAACTAGTAAGATAACCAGGTGTTAACAGAGGAGTTGTGGAGAGGAAGTGTTCCAGTGTGCTCAGAATATAAAGATGTACGTGTTAGTGCAGGGGAAATAGCTGTTTGCACTGCTTGCTACCTTGCATTTTCAGTGCCAGAGCCTGGCCTTAACTGCTTGCATTTCTGACAGCCAGTTTCTGACCTTTCACTCTCTATGATCACTCCTTGTTTGTGCAAGAAACTTGGTCTTCTTTCTTTTCCAAAAGTTTTAAGCAAATACTGTTGTTGTTATGATTGCCTCTGCAGTATTGGCTTCTAGGAACCAAGAAAAATCTCACATCACCACTGTGTACAATTACATCATCTCAACATCACAGCTGCCAACTCTTACTGTTTGCTGGAGAGTCATTATTTTTGCTTTAAAGAGATGGAGTGACCTCATGAGCTTCTGAAGAAACCCCACAGCTGACTGCTTGCCATACCAACATAATAAAACAGTCATATGGGACTTTGGTTGATTAATGCTTCAACACAGAAGCACCTGTGCTCTTTGCAGGAGATCAGGTCCTCTCTGTTAGGCCAGATCCTAAACCTGAGCTCCTTTTCTGCATCCTTTTAAAAGCAGTAGTCTGAGAATGGAAAAGAGTAGCTGATGTTCACAACTAATCTGGAATGTGTTGGGATTTAAAAATAGTCTGGCATCAGTTCCAGCTTCATATTAAAGCTGAAACAATTCGAAGTGTAATTGAAAACAAGAGCGTGCATAGAAATTGTGAACCTGATTCTTATTTACACTGCACACCCTTTGCACCTCTCCAGCAATGTGAAAGGTCTTGGAGCATGGCTCGGTTATTTTTATACTCTCATAAGGGCCTGTTTATTGAGTTGGAGCTTAGAAATATTTATAAGAGTGCAGGATTTGCCTTTTAGAACAGTGGAAAGTCAGCACTCTATGACTATAAGGCACTGTGCTTTAACTTATTTGGGGTATCCAGTTGGACAGCTGAGGGGAAAAATAGGGACTGGACAATGGGTGGGTCAGAGGTTCCCTAATGAAATGTGAAGTACCTCATCTGCAGGTCATTTGTGTGAATCAAGGAGACTGTTACTGGCTGGAAGCGTATGCGGCCTTTGAAGTCTAGGTAGAAGCAAATGGTCTCTGGGCTGTCTCATTGGCCAGATGATCTCATCCCAACTGGCAGTATTTGACAGATACACCCTTGTTTGACACTGTAGCTCTCACCGAGCGACCTAATGATGGTACAAGAGAACGAAGTGCCTTCATGTCCTTATGGGAGAAGATCTGCAGGTCAAGGTGCTCGGCATCCTGGCTGGGACAGCGTGTGGAAAGGCTTCCATTGCTGTTGCCTTTTCTGTGCCCATTCGGAGGGCAAGCAGAGATGCTGAGGCACCTGGATGACTTGGTGGTGCCTCTTGTAAGCTCTACGTTGGCTTAACCTTTGCTAAAGGAATGGTAGAAAATGGAGAGGCAAAATGAGAAAGTAAAGGAGTGGTCTGGGAGGAGCATAGTCATCATAAAACTAGCAGGAAAATAAGGGCTTGATTATGTAGCCCCGGGAGGGCCCTGCCAAATTGCAGTGCAACGGGAAGAACCTGAGCTGGTGGCAATCGTTCCTCAGGGTGTTGTCATCCTGTCTAAGGGTGGTGCCTTCTGTGCTGCGTTGAGCGTGGTGCATTTTCTTCTCCCAGCAGTGCCGGTCCTGCTCTGCAACTAGGAGCTGTGATCCTGTGATGTTGCAGGTTCCCTCTTGGTCAGCTGTCTCCAACTGGCTAGGACCTGAGCAATTCTTCAGCGGGCAGATAGAATAAAACTGGGATGCAGCTGCCTTACATTTCTTTTTCGTGTTTTACCAGCTCTCCTGGTCTTTCTTAACACATGAACTCCAGGAGTTCCTGAAGAATTTCACCTTCCAGTTTTAAGTGGCTGTAGAGGAAACCTGGAAAACACAAGACTTTTTAAAGCTCAGTCAGAAGAAAATAAAAAGGTACAAAATCAACATCTTAAAAAGTCCTGAGCAGTACTTGGGGGACATGGGAGAGGAAAGAAGATGGAGATATGTAGATTATTGCCAACATAAAGTAGTCAACGCTGTTATGCAGCATCTGACACAGCAGATCCTTGCTTAAGTATGTTTTCAGGGAACTTTTGCTGCATCAAGGTTTGAGTCCGTGCTGTGCAGAAGAGGTCAAATGCAAGAACAAATTCATACCCTGTAGCTAAGCCAAGAATATTTTCACGTTCTCCCCCTCCCCAAAAGAGCCAAACCGCTAGCAAATCACAGCTTCAAAAATAATTGACTAGAGCAATATTTTTATGAATCGACATTCAAAATAGAGCTGAAGAAATAGACCTTTAAAAAAAAAAAAAGACTCTGCTGCCCTGAGTTTCCTGTCACTTGTGGATGTTGTATTAGGTTTTGATATGAAATGTGTTTTCCTGAATTGGAATTTGCCCTTAAATTACTCTTGAACAATGAACTCTTTCAAGAAAAGTAACTGCTTGCTTATCACAAGAATTAATGCTGTGGTTTTTGTAATTGAGTTTCCATGGTTTATCAAATCCTTTCATTCCTCTTAGTTGGAGAGGAACTGAGAAATGTCTATCAGTTAATTCTCTTCAATTTCATGATTTTAAATCAGTTAATATTCCACATTTTGCCTTGCTAAATGTGGCTACAGGCCCACTATGCATTCTTTTTCTTCCTTGTAGTGTCTTTAGCCCAAAGAAACTCACTCTATTTTTTCATTCATTGTACAGCTGCTCTGACTAAGGAGTCATATTAACACCAATATAACTACATATGTTCTTTTGCAACTAATTTTGTTCTGCAGGATCCCACTGTGGTTATTGCGCGATTGTGTTTGCGGCTGAAGTACTGCCACCTGTGGGTGAATGTGAGTTGTGATTCTCTGTGGCAGGGTATGGGGAAATGGAAGAGTTTACGTTGCTGGTTTGATTCCAATTTAGTAATAAATATGTCAAAGCTCATTCATGCTTATTTAGGAATGTCACAATAGTTATATGTATGACAGTGACATTCCAACCCTTTGACCTTCAGGTTGATGCTGTATTAGTGTTAGTAAGCTTAGTTCAGGCTATTGATAGTACAAAAATAAGGTAGCAAACTTGACGAGGGAAACTTGCAACCACTATCCTTGACTTCTGGCATGCCTTGAAGGTCAGAGCTTTAGGGTCTTTTCGTATCAAGGGGGCACATTGTGGGTGTTCCCAGCAGTGTCTTGCAGAGGGCCGAGCTTGAATCTGGGCACTTGTAGCAAGAGCACAAGCTAATTTCTGCAGCTGTGGAAGTGTCGGAAGATAAATGGTACCTGGAGATTTGATCCAAACCCTGTAAGAATCAACAGGACTTTTCTCTTTGGTGAGCTTTGGAAGTCCTCCAAAGCACCGATTCCCAACCAACGCTGAATTTTTGAGGTTAAAGGCAGCCCTAGAGCTTGATCACACGATCCAATTGGTTGTACAAGGAATCTGGGAGTGCAGTGTAGGACACAGAGCACTTCATAGTGCAGGGAAAAAGGATGATACCAGGATCCTTGTTTTGCAGATGAAGAAGTGGAAACACAGAAAGGTAGAGTCATTTGATCAGCCCTCCCACAAGCCTTGAAAATAGGATGTACCTGTCCCTTTCTGTACAGTATTACATCTGCGGTGTTATTAGCAGCATTCTTGCACAGCCAGGTATGAATAACATCGCTGGGCTTCTTGAGCCTTACTGTCTTGGCCTTGTATGTATATATATTGTATGTAATATATTGACATATATTGTTCATTATTTCTGGGACACTGAGAAATGTACAGTTCCATATAATAATATACTCTTTGTGCTTCCATTCATGCAAAAAAATCTTGGTTTACCCTTAATGCTGTTGAAGTATGTGCCTGAATGCAATGTCATTTGTAAAGCTGAAAGCAGATATCTACAACAGCTATTACAAATGAAAAATTGGACTTCCTAACTTGTATAAAAGGGAAACCTGTTAAAAGGGTATGGAGGATAATGCTTGGATTATTTTTCAAACAATAAACAACTTGCATAATCCTATTATGAACAGTCTACATTTCACAGCCCACCTGGCAGACAATAAACATTTGATTCTCTGGGCTTGAGATGCTGGGCATCGTGTTGCCAAAAAGAAAAGCATTGGGTGAAAAAACAGTCATGGCACATCTGTCCCAAAAATATCCATTATGTTTGTTGGATTTACGCTTTGTGCAAGGCAACATGTACTTAGTAACCATTAAGCAGAGCTATGTGAGTATTCAGCAGTGAGCGCCGGCCACTGAAGTGGCACAGATCGTGCTGTATGGAACTGCTACAAGGGCTGTGTTTTTGCGCAGCCAGGTACTTCACATGACTGTGGATCGGGTTAATGAATTTGCTCTTGCTAAAGTTGTATGAGCTCTCCGAAGGAGATTTTCCTTGAAAAGAGCCACTCAGTCTGGGGACCTGCAGAAGCTGGAGTGCCAGCAGTTACATCAACTTGACCTTCAGATGGTTTGTGTTTGTGTTTCTGTGGTGAAGAAGGAAATTCAGAAGATGACTCCTTAAGCTGTGGAATGTTTTAGTGTCTGAAAACGCGCAACATGTACAGCATTCCTACCAGAGCTCAGCTTAACCATTGGAAGTCTTGTATATTGGATCACCGAATGCTGCCATCTTCCAAGGCCCTTAGAGTCTTAATCCTAGTAAGTCAGACTAAGTCTTTCCTCCTGCTGTCTTTATCAGTGGTCACTTGATTTTTGGGCCAAACTGCATGCTAGTCTTTGCTGTTAGCCTGTGTGTTCTCATATGCATTATTTTTTGTTCTTTCTTTGCAAGAAAAAAGATTAGTCTTTGCTGTTTAACATGGTACAATGTAATCTCCCAGGAAGTCAGTGGGATGATCTTACACCTCTTGGATACGTGTCTGTGAGTGCAAGTGTCCTTCCAGGTCACACTTCAGTGAAAGGTAGTTGCAAATTTATTATCCTTCATTGTGTTGCCATCACCAAGGAGAAATCCACTGCCACAAGGCAGTTGGGAATAATGCCTGGTCAGTAAGATAAATACTAGTCCTGGTTTGAACTGTCTGTGACAATTTGTTTCCCCCACTCCCACCCCTTCCTACATGGTTAGCTCCTGGGCACGCCATAGCTAAGGGCTGTAACCTCTGTGAAGTTCAGCACTAGTTCATATCAGCTGAAGATGTGACATAAGGTAACAGTCCACACCTGCAACTGGCCTCCCAAAACATCTGGATCATTTTAGGGGCAGGTTTTGCTGCTAATTTCTCTGGATGCTAGAAATGGAAGGTGTGACCCTTTTCAGGATCCATTACAGGACGGGGTGTTTCATGTAGTCACTCCTGATACATACGAGTATCAGGCTTCTTTACTGATATTTTCAACCTCCTATTACTTATGCCACCAGGTGTCAAGTTCCAACTCTAGTGTGAGCAAAGAGGAAGTATCTGCAAACATGTTATGTCCACACCTTGAAGAGTTAGAAAACCTCAGGCTTAGCCGAAGAGTTCATGAAAGTAGCAGGAAACGGAGTGTTGTCGTGTTGATTTTTTTTTCCCCGTGTCTTGACTCATTCAGCTCCTGGGGGTGTGTGACAACCAACAGAACAGACAGTGCCAAAAAGAAACACATTTCTGTACACAGCTGCCTTTATGTTATGATTAGCATTGCCTGTTATGGCATCATTGCAGTAAGATCACATTACTTGGTTTTACCAATTCCATACTTGTACTCATAGTAAAAAAAGTGGGCTAAACCCCCCTGTCTTTTTCTCTCTTCTGATTTCATTCTCTTGAAATATTTATGAGTGCTGCAGCCCTACAACAGCTGAGCCCTCATGATTTCAGCACCATAAGATTCCTTTGAGGCAGAGAATTACTGCTCCATTTTGTAGCTGGAAAACTGAGACAGAGCAAGGTTGTCCATGACCTCATCAGGATTACACAGGTACCCTGAGACAGAACCAAAACACACATTTGCATCTCCTGAGTCCTGTTTCACTCATTGACTCAGATCTCCTGAGATGCTCTTCATCTTCTTCTACCAATTCAGACAGCACTAGAAGGGCTTCCTGTAGCAAACAAAAGCTAATGAATCTCAGTAACCAACTAATGAGTCTTAGTAACTGCACGTGGGTATGTATTTGCTTGAGGTGAGAGAAGAGTTTTCCAAGACTCTGAAGCTGGCATGCTGATGAAAACAAGCAGAGATCATTTTATAACTAGGAAATTAGTGGAGGAGTTTCAAAGGATTTTCATGAAAGAGTGGGAAGCATTATTTCCTGCTTCTGTAATTTTGTTGTTCTTTATAGTTGATTAGACGTTGAAGAGAGATCTGAGAAGCTCCTTGGAGCTTCCTTTTTGCAAAGATCCACAGTTGATTGCTTGTTGGACATCCATTTGCAGCTGCATTCTCAGTGATGTTGCTGTTGGAAAGCTGATATGCTTTTGTCAGATTTAACTTTCTAAAAAAATCAAGTGTCACTTTGCAAGCTCTGAAATGCTCAAAATCTCTTTTATCATGGCACCTTTGATCTACAGCCTGTGGCTTCACTGCACGGTCAGGTTGGGCTGTTAGTAGGTTGTTGTATTTTATCCTCTCTCTGTCCCATGCAAAGTCATGCAGTGAGGTTAGCACTTCTATCAACAGGAACAGGTCTTACTGAGAGCGAGATTTAAGGGTATGGGCTTTGATTTTGTTTGGAGTCGTTGCACTTAGGGTGGAATTCCAGCCTGGCTTGTCCTTCAGTGCCTTTTCACAGCTCCCAGCTTGTGTCTAAAAGGGGAGGCAAATTCCCCTGTGATTCCCTGCGTGAGAGCTGTGGGCTGCCACAGGGAGCCATGGGATGCACTCCCTGAAGACTCAGCATCTGTTGGGGGATGTAGGATCATTAGGATACCCTGGCTTTGTAGCGTGGCTGCTCACATCTAGGCTTAACTAACTCAGGTCCTGCTCACCAGCAGTAGTGACAATATGCTAAGCTCCCATCTTCACCAGAAGCTTAAGTATGTGCTCCTGGAAATACAAAGCTAGCTCATATTTGAGGAATAAATTCTCATTTCGGCAAGTCAGTAGTTGGGGAAAATCTTCCATAAGTATTTAAATGAAAAATAGAGGAATTTCTACTTTTTGAGATTGGTAGGTAGATGGTATCTCTGATTGCAAGCCTGAGCATTAAATCCATAAGTGGCTGCCAGGCACGGTCCCATATCAAATGCTGAGCAGCTGATGGTGGCCCACAGATGGCATTGTATCCAAAGGATGTTTGTTCTGCCTCTAGACCATGAGAAAACACCTCCTCTTTTCCTCAGTATTTGAATTGTTCTGTACAAATATCTGCAAAATGCTCTTTTCTCCTGTTTGCAGACAAATCCATTTTTCTTCATGTCAGGAGACAGGGAATGAGCATGGCAAATACTGTCTCACAGGAGCTTATATGCAAATGTCTTCCCATTTGATTTAGGGTGAGTTTCCTGTACAGGGAGCAGCTAAGTACACAACTCCTGTTAACTCAGCAAAGGTAGCAGCCTGTAAGAAAGAATTAAGGGAAGCGGCATTAAAAGAAATTATGTAGTCTTATGGCTGGAGAAGAGCAAATTCTCTTTCTAAATTATTTTCCTGATTCAAATCTACTACTTTTTCTAATTCAAATCTACTGAAAGAATGGAAGGGCTCTCACTGACGTTTTTCTTTGCATGAATGAGGACTGCCTGATTGTGTACGAGTGTCCTGGCTTTGCAAAGCAAATATGCAAAAGCAGTCCTTTTGCATTGCATCTTCTGAAGGGCTGAAACATCAGGTTGTCTAGTCCCAGCTCGAAAGGGCAGTCCCACAGGAGCTGCTCATCAGCTGCATGTCCTTGCTCTGCCAGTGGCAACTAATCTTATTTTGGGTTTTCTCCTGCAATATGCCCCAACTGTTGTTGTGGTTTGCAATAATTTCCATGACAGGAGAAATCCTGGGATCTAGAACTGTGCCTTTCAACCTGCCACCCACATGTCCTGAAGGAGAAGCTATTTCAAGCTGAGAAAGCCTACAAAACTCCATCACAAGAGAACGTCCGTTTTCCACTTGGTACTGCCAGATGTTTCACAAGTCACAGTGTCTTGCTGCAGCAGCCATTCTTTGTGCACGTCAGCTCTGCAGGGCAGGGACAGTCTTTTGCTGCACGCTTCCATAGTGCTCTGCTCTTGCCCTTTACCCGTAGGGCCTACCACAGTACGGATCACGTTAGGTGTAACTGATGGGAATGATTTTCGATGAGGGTGAACAAACAACCAGAAGAATCCAGCTGGCTCCTTCATCTACATGTGCGTTCTCCAGGAATTAAGCAACTGAAACTGCAGAAGCTTACAGAGACTTTGCCCACAGGAAGCACACCTTTTGACTAAATCAGTGGGGTAGTTTCTTTTCAGATAAAAGGGACCTTGAAGTCAGGAACAAACTTGCAGGCACTGGGAATATTCTGTGAATAGGTAAGCAGTGTTGGTTTTGGCATTAGTTAATTATAGGCATTTTAGGATGGTACCTGCAGGATCACTGGTAATACTCGGGCAGCATCCCTGGTTATTACTAGCAGGGGTTTGGATCCCTGCTTTCTTCTCAGAAGGTGATTATTCCAAATGGCAGAGGATTTTGAAATATGTCCCCTCAGCATCCTTGTGTTTAAGTGCTAAGAGCTTAGGAATCGGTATGTTTGATTGTGCTACTTGGAGTGGTAGCAGGTTCTTCAGCAAGATATGGTGTAAAGGTTGAGCGCGCTAAGAGCTACGTTTTTTAATAAAGCCTTTGAGATTTAGCTGCGGTTGGTAGAAAAATGGAAAAGTACAGGTAGTAGATAACTAAGGCAGTAGATAGCTTAAAACGGCCGTAGACTTCAGTTGGAAGCAGCGCAGTTGGCAGGCACATGTTGTACCTTACAGATGTTTTCAGCCCTGCCTGACGTTTGCCTGGCGTTAGTTTCAAGCTCCAACCATGTCGTTATGGTGGGGGATCTGATATGCAAGAACAACGTTTAAAGAAGCACCTTCCTTCTATTTTCTAAAGTGACTTAGAGCTGTAGGTATTTCAGTCTGATTGGCAAGATGTAGGGTCCTATGCAAAGTAGAGCAGACATTTTTTGAGAGGTGTTTTTCTAAAAGAACAAGATGATTACTTGAAATGAAAAGCTTTTGCAGTAATGAGTCAGTTTTGATGTATCATTTTTACATATATATTTTTAAATAAAACGGAGTTAAGTTAGGTGTAAATAAAACAGTTAATTTGGCAAGGACTGGGAAAGGGATGGGATGGCATTTGTGTCTTCATTTTCATTTGTTTTTGGGACGGGTTTAAGGTTTGAGTGTGCTAGAGCATCTTGCTTGAAGTATGCAAGAAAATCAATGCAGGACAGAGGGAGGTATTCTTCACTTAGTTCTTCTGGTCAGGCACTTCCCAA
Organism: Anseranas semipalmata; assembly: GCA_013399115.1. Lineage (NCBI taxonomy): Eukaryota > Metazoa > Chordata > Aves > Anseriformes > Anseranatidae > Anseranas > Anseranas semipalmata. The sequence continues at coordinate 266,307 of VXAA01001703.1, forward strand.
ATATCTTCGCTCATGTGGCAGAGTGAGGATTGAACTCACATTCTGGCCCCTTGTCCCATCACCTGATGTATGGTTACAACACACACGGTTGAAGTCACGCGTCCTCTCCATGCCGTTCCTGCTCGTGGTGCAGGATGGCACGCTTTTCTTGTTCTGTTGGAGAGAGGAATCTCTTTGGTTTGGATTTTGGTGAAATAGAGGGGTTTGTGTCTGCAGAACACCGCTGACAGCTTGGTACCCAGAAGAAGTCGATGAGCTTTTGCTTCCTTTTGGCATGTGTACCCTTGCGGGGAATTCAGTTTGAAATAAAATGTATCTCACTGCTAACTATTTGAGTTATTTAGTAAACATTTTTCCACATGTGCCTGAGGGCAGGCCTGAACAATACAGTGCAAAACAGTGGTTTCTTTGTTTTTTATTAAAACATATTAAGCCTAGCTGTATTCTCAACTTGACCACTTTTCCATTTTACTCGATTTAGATAATCTTCGGAAGGACTCATGCCACACTATGCGCTGTTTTCTGGTCCTCTGTTTGGAGTGACTGTACAGATAGTGTTCTTCATTTGGAGGGAGCAGGAACCGCAAGGATTTTTCAAGCTGTAGCCACGTGACATGTCAGAGGGGAGCAGGCATCTTCTTCCACAGGTCAGCAAGGGAACCTGGGCTGGCCTGGGCTTTGCTATCGACTTTATTGGAGCCTGGGGTTCAGAGTGCCTCTGTGTGCCCCCCAAAACCGAGACATGCAAACTTACTGGTTCAGTCTGATAATTTATCCTGTGGGGCTTTTCTCAGCTCAATCATCAAAGTCTTTGTGTACTTAAAAAAAGAAACCCTCTTTCTAAAGTCATGCCTGGGAACTAAAATTCATAAGTGCTCAGAGTCAAAGGTTTTAAGGTATACTTGGATTTCCTGCCCCACTTACAGCACCTTCGTATTCCACCAGCTATAAATGATTTCTTCTCCCCAGTCCTGCAAAGATTATCACCTTGTCACCCTTAGCTTTATGCTGCAAATATCCCCACATATAGCAGTTGCTTTTTCTTTCAAAGATAGTCTTACTGGTATGAGTTAAATTGAACTCTAGACAATATTTTTTTATTATTTGCATATAGTTTTGAATTCTGCTGCTTATGTTCTAGATCTGGAAGAAGGGCCCATGAGCTCTCCTGAAAGCTTGTCTGCTTTTTCAAATGATACTAGTTAGTCTAATGAGGGAAATTCCTTCCACCTACAAACCTGAGCTTGCCTGCTTGGGTGAGGGATGAGCCAGTACACTTTTTAGTGGTTATGCACTGGTCCCGAATCTCATTCTGCTGTGATTCTTCTCAGATGGCAGCTGTGGCTTTGTGAACGTGGCAGGTGTGGGAAGAATGGGGCACAAAAGTGAAAAACCTTTATATTTTAGGAGAAGGAAGAAAGCACTTGTCTGGCTGGAGTTTTGTATTTGTGGGCTTATGGACACATGTTGGAAATTTCACCTACTCTTAGCTCTCGCTTGAATTGTGCAGTGGTAAGAGGATCGTGCCATGGGGATGGGCATGGGTCCGAGTGCTGCTGGCCAGATGTACGTGTAAAAGGGTACCTTTATCAAATGGAGTGACTGCTTATCGCATGGCTGTTACTGACTTGTGTGTAGCATAAACACCAAGTAAGGAAAAGAATTGTAACTATAGGGATGGAAAAAAAAATAAAAGAATAACAAGAAAATATAAGGTGAAAGACCACAATATATCTGTTTGGAAAAGCTGCCATAGTACCTGGCTTCAAACTTTTTTTTTAAAAAAAGTTTTTTTAAACCTGGCTTCTATTTGGACTGATCCTCTGTGGTCTCCTCCCTTAAAGATGATAGATATATGACATTTGAAATGTAATTCACTTAAGGAGTTTGGCTTAGATGAACACCAAAAACAAAATCCAGCTCCCATGGAACATTGCAAAGGCATGCATAAATGTCTTTGTGCATGGTTGGAATACTTCAATATTCTGAACAATCAGTTTCTTCAGGGGGAAAAGGATCCTTTTCATGCAGAATGGGCACTTTTCAGAAGAATTGTGTTACGAAAAAAACCATTCTTCATCAGAACATCTGTGATTCATTTCCAGACCACTATTTGTAATGATAGCTAATTTGATTCATATTTTCCTCTTTCTCTTCACAAGTCATATGTGAAAAGATGGTGATTTTCGCATATGGCTTTACATTTCATCCATGCTTGTCAAACAGTCTTTGCCTATAGATCATTAACTGCCAGTTTGTTGAAAAGATTCAAGATCCAAAGTTTAATTGGTGTTGAGTTGCTGTGACATGGTATAGAGGGTGGGATTTTCCAAACAATTGGTTGATGATCTACCTTTACTGTGGCTGAACTCAGAGGGGATACGTGGGAAGGAAGATGCTGCTGCCTTGGAGAGACAGGTTCAGTTTCTGCCAGCAAAACAGTAAATGATCGGAGCTGTTCAAAGAGGTAATAGCACAACATTATAAGGCCTGGTTTTCAGAAGAACTCAGCACCACATTCACTTCAGAAAAGCAACGATGAATTCTGCACTTCCCAAAGAGCAGAGTGGTGAAGAATGGTGGGGTGTACTTGGCATTTTTGAAAATTTGGGCATTTCATTGATGTATCAGCCAGAAAACTGGGTGCATGTGAGAATGTGTCCTCAAGTGTGGAAGGTAAACTGAAAATCAGTCTTTTTGGTGCTTTTTGCTAACTGTATTTGCAAGACTAGGATTTTCAAAAAGCACGTCTAGGACTCAGAAGCACAAATTTAATTGAAAATTGGTAGAGTGATAATGCACTGAGGAATATTTTATGTAAGTGCACTTTGGAGATGTAAATATCTGTAAACATCTGGCCTTAAGGTACCTCTGAGATTTGTACCCTAAATGTCTTGGGAGGGAGCAAGTGCCATGGACGTTTGGTGGAGGAGATGTAGGCACCTATAGAAAAATATACATGGCCACCAGAGTTCTTAAGTGATAATATGACTCTTCCCTCATCGTGCCATTAATCCTCTCCTGGAAATAAGGCTTAAGTCCTTCCTCATCTTAAAACAAAATAAACCACAAGAAAACCTGAGAAGATCTGATGCATTTTACTCTCCCATCACATTCTTCAAGCGTCAAGGCTGGACTTTGAAAAAACAGCTTCTCACCTTTGGGGGGATGTTGGTCTCTAGGCTACGGAATCGTTCTGGGCTTCTTCTCAGCCCCAGTGAATCTTTCAATATTTTACACAAAGCAAAGCAACTTCAGCAGGAAGAGCATGGCGAGACCCTTTGGTAACTCTTGCAGCCACGGCAAAGCTCTCTCCTAGAAGCAGGAGAATCCATATTTAAATCATGCTCCAAGTTTGGCAGATGATGGAGTTTGAATGAAGTGTTCAAAGGACAAGAAAGCGGTACTGCTAAGCTGGCTTACAGGGGGTACAGTAACCGCAGGATGCGATGAAGCTGATGCGCGTTTGTTGTGTACCACGCAGACCCAGTGGGCAATCACCGGATTTCTGAGTCAGCCTGGGATTTAGGCTCAGGGTTGGAACCGAGCTGCTCGCTCCTGCCAAGACACAGCCTGCGCCTTCCCACTGGGTAGGCACACTGGGACTTTCCCAACAAAAATGAGGTGGTAGCAGAGTCAGGATCCAGGAATGCCAGTCTGAATGGTAGGCTTAAGTCTGGTTTCAGAAGGGGGTTTTTGCTCTTAACGTCCTCTTGAAAATGGGACTTTGACTCCTAAGTCAGTAAAGAGCTTTTGAAAACCTTACCTTTAGTCCTTTGGAAAATCCCAGCCTTGATCCCTTCCACCTGTCATTTGCATTAGTACAGTGTGAATGAAATTAGGCTGGTATGTTTTCTGGCATTACTTGCTTACTCAGAAAATCTGAATATCTAGTCCTCACTGTATCTGAATTCTTTTTTTTTTCTTGTCTCCAAACCATCTGGGGCAAATGTGGTTTAATTCTGTGCAGACCTTTGGAGTTGGGTTTTTCTTTTTCTTTTTTTTTAACCATCAGACCTGCGGCATTTGGCTCACAGCCCAGGGTGAAGAAAGAGAAATGAAGAGGAGAGAGCAAGAGTCTGACTGCAGTGGGAAAACCAGAGAGAGGGATGAGCACAGAGAGGTGAAGGACAGAAAGCTGGCTACCATGGAGGTGGAGGAGTAGCGGCCACGTAAGAACAGAGCATGTGATGGCGGAGACTGAAGGTCATATTCCATCCCGGGACTTGGTGGAGGAGCAGGGAAAGTCAGACTGCAGCAGGCCACAGGTTCTGGTGAGGTCTGACGTTACTGCAAAGAAATAATTGAACACTACTATCGCACTACTATCTCCTCTTGTATTGCTACGAGGACAGCACAGGGCAGGCTGAAAAAAGGAGGTGGAAATTAGTGAAGGAGACGCAGCAATAGAAAAGAAAAATAGACCCATATAGAAGAAAGAGATGTGCTGCTAGGGTGAATGAGGAAAGGTAAAATAACAGAGAGAGAGAGAGAGGAGAAAGTCACAGCATTTTCCAAGTTCAAGTGGAAAATGATTTCCTTAATTCTACAAACTTTCTTATATGGAAGAAAAAAAACCATTTGCAGAGAGACCTGATGAAATCGCTGATTTTTGTGAGCCCTTTCCTTGCACAGGGAGTTGTAAGACAGGGATTTGATATATCTATTTTTTAATTTAGCAGTTATATTTTATGGTCTTTTGTAGGCAAAGGGGTAGACTTCCAGGGCTGATTGTGGTCTAGAAAGGGAATAGATTGTGGGGTAGTTAGGGATGAGAAGAAAAGGAAAAGTCTTTCCTGTAGCCTTTATGACCTGAATGTGATGGGAAAGATTAGGGTTGATGGATATTTCCATAGCACAAAATGTGGGTGTGTTCTTAATTTGGATTTGCTAACCTGAGCTAGATAATTCAGATTAAATCAGATAAACCAAAGCAATTTGAGAGCCCTCACTATTATTTTAACCCCAAATTGGCCAGCCCCAATTAAAAGCACGTATCTGCAGACTTGCCCTGTGCTAGGGAGCCGTACCCGTGTTCTTACTGGCTCCGGGAAACATCTCTGTGCAGTCATCGTCGGAGGGTTAGGCTTTGGCTGCGCTGCAAGCCCCGAGCTCTCGTGCGTAGCTGTGCTGGCAGGAGCAGACCGAGCAGGAGAGATTCCTCGCCTTGCCCGGGATCAGACTGGGAGCCTGGCAGAGACTGGGACCTCTTGAATTGCAGCCCGGCGCGTGGGGCTGGATAAGCAGAACACTTAATGTTGGGTTTCTGCTGAGAATACTCACCATTATGAACACTGAAGTTCTTTCCCAGGAGCATTCCCCAGTGCTGATTTAAAAAGTACCATTTCCACAAATATTCCTGCCAGAAAATTAATTTGTTAAAATATTCGTTGAAAGCAAATATGGAAAGGGGGCTGGCACACAGCTGAAGCAAATTAATGTTAAGAATTCAAATGAATATTAAGTCTCTCTTGCAATAGTACATTCCTGTCTCTAATTATGACTCTGGGTGAGTAGATGACTCTAAAGTCGCTCCTGGAAGGTGTACGTAGAGCAATCAGTGTGATAACAGCCTTGCAGATCGAAGTGGGTGGATGACTTGAGCAGTATGGTAATGACATGTGGAGCCTTCCCTATCTTAGAGACGAATTCCTATCTAGCTCAGATCAACAGTGGGGCGAGCAGTGCTGCTTGCGGAGGAGCTCTGTAACGCACGGACGTCCGGAGGCTGTGGTATGTCGGGAGATGCCGGCCGCAGCCCGGCCAGCTCCAGGAGCAGCCCGAGGCAGGAGGCCAGACCCGGGCAGTCAGGCTCCGTGTGCGGGCGCTTCCCCGCTGAGGCACTGGCACGGATGGGAACTGTGGCGAGGAGGAGGCCACCACCTATTCAACCTCCAGACTTCTCTTGGTGGCTTTCCTTTAAGGCTGGACAGCCTTTTAGATACTTGAAGCAGACATAAGATTTCAGGCTAAAATAAAGGAAGATTTGGAGATGTAATGGCTTGCGGTACACAGGACATCTGAGGGTCTGCAGGCTGTACGCCTGTTGCAGTAGAGCTGTGGTGGGTCCCAGTAGCTGGGCCCTGGTGCTGTGTCCCCAGGCTTCTGCCCAGCACTCACAGGCAGCTGCATTTTGCGATTTGTTAGGAAAATTGCTCCCACCATCTTTCTTTTAATTCTTATTTTTTGCCTGTTGCTCATTTGATACTCATAGTCTTTCATTTTATGGTAGGTGGTTTTGGTTTAGCTTCTTTGTGCTATATTTTTGCTTCAGCCACTTTTCCCTCCTTGCTTCTCTGCTCTCCCCACTCCTTTCCTTCCCTTCCTGGTTATTTTATGCCAGTAGATGGTGGTATTCAGCAAGTTCTTCGAGTGCCAGCGTAGCTTCTTTTGTCACTAGCTGGCAGTCCAGCTCAGCAGTAGGCAGAGCTGCTAGTGTGTGCCGGATTTTGTGGCTGGATGGCTGCCACAGGGGTGATCTACATGAACAAGATGCACAAGTTCTTTTAGAGCTGCTCTTTATTTTCTTTCTTGCTAGGCATGTGAAAGAGCTGTCAGGTTGACAGAGAGTCCTAAACGTCACCAGGGGAATCCATTATTTGTTGTGATGTATGAGATCTGGGAGAACCTCGTGTACACATTTCTGTGGGGTTACTCAACCAGATGGCAGAGGCTGATTTTGGTTTTGTAGCCTACTTTCTGACAAAAAAAAATTAGGGCTGGAAATGAGGGAACATATTGCTGAACAAGATTTATCACTGAGGGAACAGTAGGTCTCAGGTCTGGGTGCCCAGTATGATAGTTGGAATATAAAAGCTCAGCCCCCTTTAAACTATCTTGTGTCAGGCACCAAAGAATTGGAGCTCCTGGTGCTTCAGCAAGCAAGTTCTCAGCGAGCCTCACCCCTACTTAAGGGCAGGATCTGCAGCAAGAAGTTGGCTGAGGGTTTTCGCCTTATCATGGGTAATGTAACGGGACTACGCATGCCTTACACCGCGGGTGATGTGACCAGTGAAGAGGCTTAATCCAATACCATGACACACTGCTCTGGAGGTAAAGGTGGAGAAAGCATTCTCTTCCACATCTTCATTTTGTATGCTTTATTAATTCATGCGACATCCATATTCCTCTTCGGAAACGAGTGTTGTACCAGCACCTTGGTGCTTATTAGACTCAATGGGACGGCTCTGTAGAAGTTATAAAAATTGTGTTAAAGATCAAAACAGACGTTTTCAAATCTGGTGGTAGGAGTAGTACGCAAAATGCCTTCTGAAAGAGGATGGGAATCGGGCCCTCTGTGGGCTGTAGTGCAAGCGGAATGTGTGCTTTCCAGGTGCTGTCAAAGTTGTTGTTCTGCTCTGTGCTGCCTCCTGAAGAATTTAACCAGCATTGGCTGAAGCTTTCTTAAAAAAAGAAATGCTTTGGGTGTGAAACTCTCCTTGTCTTGCTTAACGTCTCCTTGTAGTTCTTGCATTTTCTGCCTATCACTTTGCAGCTTTTTCCGTCCCAAACCCCTTTTGAGCATTCTCAGTTGGGAATAGCATTTGCTTCTTCTCTGAGTTTGGAATTTGGATTCCTTTCCTATGGAGAGCTTGACTCCAAAACCAGATCCGAAAATAATTTGCTTTTAGTATTTGAGATCATCATTACTCAGTTAAGAGTAGCCAGCAAATATGAACTAAGCTGTTGAGGTGTGATGCTTTGATAAGCTTCTGGCTGGAAAATTACTGATTGAATTATGTGGAAGAAACTTAGAGAAATCTGAAGTGGTGTGTGGTTTTGGGTGTCTATTTTAAGGGATTTTGCAGGTCTCTCGTCTTCAAAAGGTGCTGAGTATTTCCTTTCTATAACAAGTTGTTTTAAATATTTTTACCTGAGAAACAAATACTTTTCTGATCTGAAGCAGGAGTCACTTTACCGTAGAAACTTTAAACATAAACCTTAGAGAGACCTTGTGTCTCACTGCAAGAATTGCTGTGTTTTCAGTGTTCCAACCTGTCACTGAAAATATGCTTATCTCCTTTTAGCATCATACCTGAGCAAGGTATCTTGTCCCAGGAAGTGTCTTTTTTTTTTTTCCTCCAGTTGCAGCACACTATTGTTTCTTGTTCTAGCAAGGAGTGTTTCATAGCCAATGTGTCTCCTTCCCATTCTTTCTCCCCTTTGTCATTCCCTGGGGCTTTACCAGCCCAGTTGATAAACCTTCATCAGCATACTGGAGATTACCTCATCCTAAGATAAGAACTCAATACACAATTACAATTCTATTTCTAAATAACAGTGGGCCAGGCTGTAATGCCTTCACTCTTCCCAAATAGCACTTACAGTTCACTGCTGGAGTGGCTTGAAATCAAAATGCCATTCCATGCGGGTTAGAATATCTGGGTTAAACCCTAGAGTCAAGTCCAATGGATTTTAATACAGTATTACTTTTTCAGTACTTCTCATCTTTAATTTTCATCTAGTTTTCACGGATATGTTCCAAAAGTTGCTGGCCCATTTCTAAAGTCCTTTGATTATCTGTAAAAAGCATGTGATACCCACAGCTCCTAAATGTTAGCAATGCTATTAACACTGCTTTGTGTCTGCATGTATTAGCAATGGGACTGGTTTAGAGATGTCTTTTCTGTATGGAAAACAGTACAGTTAAAAAATCCCTTCCTCCTATATTTTTGATGGATATTTTATCCAACTTTTTGTGGGAGAGGGTTTCAAAAAGAAACAAAAGCAAGAACTAATGTAAATGAGAATTTTAAAATCTGAAATAATGTTTTGGTTTTTAATCGAAGATACTTTCTGATCCACAATCGCAGTGTTTACTTTGGGATTTTCATTGAAATTGAGATTTCAGTGAAAGCTCCAAAATTTTATCAACAGTTGAATTGAGTTAGTTGAAGAAGCCAACATCCTTCAACAGAAGAATCCTGCCCACTTCTAATCAGCGATGCTGGAAAAACTAGTGGATCCTGCAGCAGTCCCCTTCAATCAAAGGGAAGACATAACCAGCTCTGGACTTGCTCCTGTTTATGTAACTGTCGCCAACATTGCCGCTGCTCTATCAAATGATCCTGCTGAGAACAAACCTTCCTCAATGTGGAGTTGGAATTGCCAGTGGTGCTTTAGAGCATTGATGGAGCTGAGCCAGTGTTCGTAACAGTGATCTCTGCAGACATGAGGTTGATTTCCAAAAAAATATTGCAAGACAACTGAGAAACATTTCACAAATGGTGAATCCAGTTGTCCTTTGGAGGAGAGAGCTGTAGCACGAGTGGGAGCCATTTCTAACTTATGTGCCCACTGAAATGCTGCTCACCACCCTGCTGCAAGCAGTGGACCCTGTTTGGAAGCGCGTGTGCCAGGTACTGTTCCTCTCCCTTGTTCCCTGTGCTGGGCTGGGAGAGAGCGCTCCTGAACAAGGGGCTGTCCGTATGAATAATATGTCCTGGGCAGGTTTCTAAGGAGCTGTTAATTTTAGGATTCCTGGCTAATTGCCAGGTAGACACATGATTGACTTTATAATATGTACAGCTCACTTCAGCCACTAGAGCTGTCAACTAGCATTGCTAACCCAAAGCATTAAGAAGTCATGAGTCAAGCCTCTCAAATCATACCACTGGTTAAAAATGATGAGATTTTGTAAATAATGCCTTCTGGGGTTTTATTTGACTGGTGATTATTCAGGTTCATGTTTCTGTATTTCATTTGCTGCAGCTGTGGGAATTAGAGTCCTACTTTTCTGTTTTCTCTAATAGCAGCATCCTCTAGATTGTCACACCCATGTCTGCACTTACAGGCTCTTCATAACATGTAAATAACATTGGCATAGAGACTTTGCCTTCTGGCCCCTCAAATTTTATTCCAAAACTTGGGCATAACTTGCCCTGGAAACTTTAAAGACAAGCATCTAGGGTAATTTGGAAGATACTTGGGTTAGACATTTCCAGGTTATGGGGCTGGCAATTCCTTATCATTTTAATTTGGTTTACATGGAATGAGATGGAGATTACAATCTAGGAAATTATATAATCTTATGAAGATTATATGGTCCACTGTAAGTACCAGCAATGTTAAGTGTGCCAATAAAGCCTGCCATGCTTTTTTAAATTGTGCGTCAGATACCAGCACATCACACTCCCAGTGAAGGCAATGAAGAGAACATGAATCCTCTTGGGGCACAAATTGCATCCAACATCTTTGTTAGATGATTTGCTGCATATCTACAGATATATATGTTAGATGAGTAACTGAGCAATCCGTGGTAAGAAGATACTGGATATTTTATGATGTTCTCTCTCAGAGCCCGTTTCTATAAAACTTTTATCTCTTCTTAGACCACATTCAACAGAAGTTTTGCCTGACTGAGGAGTGTGGAAAGGATCTCTTGATGGGCTCGGGGGTTTTCCTGTGGGTGAGCACATCTGTGTGTGAGCGCATCCTGCAGTGAATACATTATGAATCACACATATGTTTCAGTTCAAGGGGCTGACTGTTTCCAAAAGGATGTCTGAGTAGGCCTGATCTTGTGTAATATTCCAAGCCCATCACATATGGGTTTTGGTGAGCGCTGGGAGACAAATAGCAAGTGTAGGACACCTGTAGGAGAATGTCCTAAATCTCCTAAAAGGGATTCTTTGCTTTCTTTTATGTTTAAATAAAAGAGATTTCCTTTTCAGAAAGCATCATTCCTTGCTAGTTAGGAAAGGCTGAGTAGTGTTGGGATGAGGCTGCCCTGCAGTCCTGGCTCTCCCCGTTGTGCACCTCTGCAAGGTGAGGAGCCTGCATAAACCAAATGAAGCTGCAAGCTCTCTTTCCAGTTTGTGGAAGGCAAGGGAGAAAGTACTTCACTCCTCCTGATTTATTGGTGAAAGGCCAGATTATGAAGAGTTCCAGACTTGCTCTGGGAACTTCTCTGGTAACCGAAAATATACAGGTGGTTGCTCTTGTATTCCAGGACTCTCCAGGTGTGTGCAAAGTGTAAAACAGGCAACTACTGATGCTGAAGAGATATTCACACCAGCTTCTGTCCTTTCATCTGAAGCTGGTAAGGAACCTCCTTTGAAAAGTTTTTTACTAGAAGAAAGAAAGAGTCTCTGTCAAGCATCAATGCCACCACAAGGAGAGGAAATGGCTCAGAAAGCAAGACATCTCACATCTCCATCTCTTTCATCCCCTACCAGAAGCCCTGCTGTACTTCAGTGCTTGAAGTATTCCTGAATGCAGCACGTGCTATCTTGCGCTAGGCTTCCCTAGATACTGTAACATGTAAGGGGGCTTCAAGCACTTTTGACTGAAATAAAGATAAAGGTTAGGTGGTGGATTTCATACCCCAAATCTGTGGGACTTGTGTGTTAAAATTTCTGTTCTGCTACCAGGTCTGAGAATGGCAGCAGATGGAAATTTGGGGTCAAAAGCTTTCCACAGAGAAATAAAGTAGGAATGCTTTCTCTCAAGGCAACCCTCTGTGAAAAGTCAAATCCATCAAAGTGCATTGCTTTTCTGAAGACAAAACATCAGATTGTTTCATAGGTCTGTCTTATTTGAGGATTCTCTTGTCTTTTGTCAAAAAAAAAATATCAGTAGGACATTACTGAATTTAAAAACAAAGGAAACATTTTTGTTTCTTTAAACCTTTTGGTAGAAGATATTTCTCGCTTTCCTTCTAGTTGTAACCAGAATCTCATCTGCACTTCTCAGGTGCTATCTGTATCTAATCTGAACAGGCACAGGGAGATCCTTGAAGCTGTCACATCGGCAGATGTGGAGCAAACTCAGTGCAAGTCACTGGTGGGGGAAGGGAGAGCAAGACTTAATTTTAAGCTGTTTGGGAGAGGCACTGTCATTATGTTCTGTATGCATTAAATGCAAGCACAGAACAGGTTCAGGTCTGTGGCTGGTGCTCTTAGGTGTGACAGCAGTACAAATGAAATAATAATATCAAGTAATCTCAGTTGGTCATTAACCCTGCAGTAAATGCCTCTTGCAGTTGCCAGGTAGGAACTCTCAGGGACCTCGGCTAAAATTGGCACCTTATTGTCCTAAGCACACACAGACAGCTAATTAAAGGCAGTCCCTTTCCATGAAGTGTTTTTTGGTATAGATGGGCAAGGCAGATAAAGGATGGGAGTAAGAAAGGATAATTATCCCTGTTTCACAGATGGGGAGCTGAGGAACTCTGGTCACACAGGGACTTTGCCTTTGCTTTTCAATGCCATCCTGGAGGCACGCCGTGGGTTAGCTGGCTCTTATACCCTAGCCCTGTATTTCAGCCACAAGACCATCCCTCCTCTGCAGAAAGATGCATTGAGTTTCTTGTAGCTTTAATAGAAACCTTGATTTACATTTTCCTTGTTCCTCTTTTAAAAAAAGCTCCCTGACCATTTTGGTTTCTCTCATCCTCTCAGAGTGTTAGTCATCATTTAAAATACACACAATGATTAAAATGAGTCTGATCATGTTCAGGTACAATATTTCAGGGAGGCTACTTGGTATGACTCGCATGAGGACATGAAATGCCAGAAGGACCAGTGCAGTCAACAGCAAACTGCTGTGCCAAAAAGAGTGGGTGGGGTCATGTGCCATATACAAGGGATTCATAAATGTTTACTATAATTTGCTGCCTGGTTATATATGACCTCTGTGGGTTGGCACATGGACTGATTTATTGCATCCATGCTATCTTAATTACTAAGGACACAGCTGAGAGCTTTTTAAAATTAAAAGTGGCTTATTTTCCTCAATTACTTAAGTGGAGAGGCTCAAGCACATATGCAGTTGTATTTTTTTTATCAGGAGAACATACAGTTTGTATAGCTGGTTATGCTTGTTTGTGGTTCTCCCAGATACTGGACTGCAGGTATGAGCAGATGCAGGCACTCGACCCTGGCTCGTACGGATATGCTTACCAAGACTTAGCAAACTTTTCTTTCCCCTGCTGCTGGTCCTACTTAAAAACTTTGCTCTTCCGGGTCTCAGCTGGAACTGGAAGGCAAAATGAGGAGAGTCTCTGAAAGGTTGTTCCAAGTGTTTTTCTAGCCCAGCTGGAGGCAGGTATTACTGGAGACCTCATGAGAAGGATTATTCCAACAAAATTTTCACCCTGGCTTCGCGAACTAAGGGATACAAACAAGTTTTAAATAAGTATCCAAACTTGTGCTTGCTTAGCCAAACTCAGACACTGAAGCTTTTGATGCAGCCCTGCTAACGCGTACATTGTTGGACAAATTTGAATGTGTGACACTAAGCAGTTATGTAGCAGGTCAGCAGGAATTCACAAGTGCTTGGGTTTAGTTTTTTCATAGTTCTCATTTTGAAAATGTGTCTGAATAATCAGGTCCAGCTTTAGTGAGGCTGGTTTTCTGCCAGCTATAGCCCTGTCTCGACTTCTGCAAATTTAGGCAAAGATTATGCGAAACAGTTTGCAATTTGAAGTTCTCTGTCTGGGACTTGAGACTTCCTCCAAGGGTCTAGCTTTCAGAGGCCCCATGAGCATACTTTTATAATAAGCCCCTATAAACTGAAGAGTCTGAATTACTCTTACTGTTCTCTTACTTATTATTGCATTTCTGTGTGCAGATAAGGTACGTGGCCATATTCATGGATCTGAATTTGAAGATGCTCCACCTGTGCATAGTTGCAGAATCAAGTACTTATGGGCCTTAGGCTTAGTTCACATTAGTTACGCTCATACATAACTCGGCTGCAGCTGGTGGCATTTTTCTTGATGTCAGATAGCAGTGCAGTGATTTTCAGCATCTGGTCCCAGGACCTGAGCATCTTCTAAAGAATCTGAGGAAAGTAAAACTCAGCAAAGCAAACCTATCAGAAGGCATAAAGCCACTCTAGAGGTGTTCACATCTCTTCTGTAAGTGAAAACAGAGGTTGTAAAATCGGAACTGGTGTAAGAAAGGTGGTAATTCAATTTCTGTAAATCTCCATGATGGCTCATCTCATCCTCATTCCATGCTCATTACAGTATGTATTTCAAATGCATAATGTAAATAGCAACTTCATGCAAAAGTGTGTTTCTCTCCCTTTAAGAGATCACTTGTGGAAAAGCAGCTAAAATAAATTCAAGCTATTCCAGTCTTAAGTCCATCATCTCTTCCAGAGCCTGGGGAAGAAAGGAGGAGATTGGAACATCACAGTGGTTGTGAGCTGCTAACAAAACTCGGGCTGCTCTGGAACAAAACAGGCAAGGAGTACTGCCCGAGGACAGCCTGCCTGCCCCTTGCTTCCTGCACAGCTACGGCGTGCTTCCGACGGCACAGCACGGAGAGAGGAACGGTCCCCGGGTCACTCACTGTGCCCCTGCCTTGCAGCTGGGAGGTACGATTGCAGCGCAGATAATCAAATAACAGCTAGCTTTAATCTTCACAAGGTTTAGGGCAGGCTGGACAAGCCTGCCCAGGACGTGGCATACATATGCAAGAGCTGGTGCTGAACACTGTGTCTCCACTGCTTAAGGTATCCAAACTAGCTAGACTGAAGGTGGTCAATGGGTTGCTCTCACGCCTTTGACTGCAAGGCGGACAAGGTCCTGGTTGCAAATTAAGGTGTTGTAAGTTAACTTGAGCAATAGGAATTCTTCATCCAGAATTACTACAGAGATGCTCCAGGTTCTGCACAAACCCCAGGTCCCACTGCTCTTGCTGCTGCGCAGACAAGCAGCAAACCCAGCGCTGGTTCCTGAAGGACTTGCAGTCAGAATGTGCAGGACGTCTCTGTACAGGCAGAGGTGGATCTGAAAATGGAGTGACTTCCTAAGGATCACACCAAAAGGCCAAAATGAGCTGGAAACTTAGAACAAATCCCCAGTCCAGACCCTTAATAACAGCAAATCGTTTTTCCTAGATCACTCACTGACAGCTAGGATCTGTTTACAGAGCTATGTTACAAAAGGGTGTTAAATACGGATGGATCTGATCACGGAGAAGAGAAGAACAGGGGAAGGGCAAAAAACATCTGAAACTTGAGACAACAGAGGAGAGAAAACCCAAGCGTTGAGATGTAAATATGGATGATCTGTACACAGATATGCCTGGAACAGGGAAGTGCATCTGTAGTTGTACAGTACCAGGGGGAGAAGAGAAGCATAAGAAACACGAAGCTTTCAAACAGGCCCCTGTAACAAGTCAGAACTAAGCCCTGGAGCAAGATTGGAGGGAAATCAGCACCACAGAAACCCAGAGCAAGTTAGTAAAGAGTCATGTAATTAACCCATGAGTCCGATGGCAGCAGAGTCCTGCATGAAATCATGACTCTACTGAAATCGGTGGCAAAACTCCCAGTGATGTCAGTGGTGCAGCTCCCAGCTTTTGTAGCAATCTCTACTGGTTCTTCTCGTGAGATGTGGGATTGTACATGGTACTGTAGTCTGCATAAAAAGCAAAGGCCAGTAATAGATAGGTTCATGTGTGCACAGAGAGTGTATTTTGTCAGATACATGTTTTTTTGATGGTGTGTTTTTTCTGAAGAGTGCTCGCATGCTTTCTGTGGGAAATGCCATTGTCATTTCAAAAAAATGAAGCTCCTGAGAAGCAGTAAGTTTTCAGCTGAAGTAGATGACCTTTCTGGAAAACATCCATCTCAAGAACCTGACCCGTGGAGTCCAAGCACGGTTTCATTTCCGATGGAACACCAGAGACACCATTTTGAATCACGATATTAAGGGATTGGCTGGAATACTTCAGTGCTATTTTACCTCCACGTCAAATTTTTCAGCACAAAAACCTGTTCTGTTTTGTGAGTGGTGCAGAAGCCGAACTCGAAGGCCTGCTTGGACAAAACCCTGTTTGTCCAGCTGCTACACAGGAAAAATGAGCTTCTTCCCAGGATAAGCCAGCATCTTGCAGCCTCTCAGAAGGTGCATTGTCACCTCTCCAAGGGTAACAGCACCCCAGGCCGAGTCCCTGGATGCAGGAATTGGACCCAGGGCCGTCTGTTGTAGTCAGTAGAGGGGGACAGAGAGCCACACTGGGAGAGGAGCCGTGCTGTGCTTTGCAGCTTTATTAGCAGACGGGTAAGAAATTGAGAACTGTAGTGACGGTGGGTCTTTGGCATAGGGCCTGTATTTTGTCCTGTGCTTTTACAGTGACCAATGCACTGGGGTGTTGGTTTGTGAGCAGAGCCCCTGTATGCTTTGGTATTACAGATGGAGAATAATAGTTCAACAAAGGAGCATTGTTAGATGCATCTAACTTAAAATAAAGGCTGGTTTTGCAAAGCAAATTCAAAGCCATGGCGAGCAATGCTTTTCATTTTATCTGCTGTTAAAAGGAAGATGCTTAAGGGCCTGTCTCCAAAGGGAAAATATGTGCTCATTTAATTGCATCTTTTCTGGCAAAGGGAGAGTGCATTATTATTATTTATTATTATTATTATTGTTAGACATAGTAGAAAGAGCTATGTACTGTAATATCCTTCATTGCAACCACATTGATTAGCGCTAACTGAGAACTTAGTATAATATTAACACATGGCACATAGGACTCGTTTGGCTTGTCCTGTTTGTTACTTAATTACACATGTATAAAGTAAGAGGCACAGCACCTGTAGAGATTCCCAGCACCTCCTGTTAAGCTGAGGCAGGAGCTGCAGTGTATGAGAGCAGTAACCAAATCCTGCAAGCGTGTTTACATTTTGAACTTACCAAATCTTCCCAAGTGGAATGCAGGGTCCGGTTTCAGCCAAGGAACTGTTAGCAGTGAGTGAGAGTTAATGGATCAATCTGCTGTCTCTTGTCAGTGCTTTTACTGTTGACTTCTGGAATGTGTTTGATGAAAAGAAAGCAACTTCTTGAGACAGAAGATACAGATGTAGCATGTTAAGGTTGGGACCTACACGAACAATAAAGCAATGTTATCAGTGCTTCGCTTCCCCAGCACTGCTTGCCAAAACTGACAATAGAACAGCAGCAAAGCATTTCTTTTTTTAACTACCGTAACTGCACCTTAACCATTTGCTCTGATTCTTTGTGGCGACGCAGTCAGATGCTGTGTTGGCATTGTAAACGCGGGATGCCAGATACTGAAACGAGAGCATGTTGCACACCCCCTGCTGCCTTTCTGTGGCCAGTGGAAGCTGCTGTCTGAAAAGCTGCATTCAAATGGAATTTGCAGAACAGTTCAGCCGAACCGAGCCTGCTTGCTGCCGACGCTTTACGTGCTGCCCACCAGCCTGGGCACCGCGTGAATCCGATGGGATCTATTAATTCTCCCCGTACCCCTGCAAGGCAGGCTGTCAGCCAAATTGCAGTGCAATTTGGAGTTGTGTGGGTTTTACCTACCCAGCAGAACGTCGTGCTGTGTGGATATAGATACCCAGGCTATCTGTGAGTGTGCTGTAGCCGGGAATAGGGTGGTGGGAGCTCTTCCTGATCAGATTATATTCCGCTCGTGGCCGAAGAGCAGACCAGCACCAGGAGCTTGCCCTTCTAGAGGAGCCAGGTGGTTCAGAGCTGGCTCTGCTGTGCCTGCCCGGTCCTATGGATGCCCTCGTGCTGTGTAGACATAACCACGGAGGCTGAAACCCAGATTCATAGAGGTATTTAGGCTTTTAACTCTCACTGAAATGAACAGGAGTTAAAAGCCTAAATACCTTTGGGGATTTGCGCCTAAGTGGCTTACAGAAAGCCTGTGGCACAGCAGAGTCTCAGATATTCTGACTCGGAGGTTAGTGCCTCCGATCTGAAATCATTCTTCCTCTCTACATCTGGTAGCAGTTTGCATTCACATTTCCCAGCTAGGGCCATCAAAAATATGCCCGTGCTTAGGACAGGAGGTGAAGAATAATTTAGGTAATTGAAACTACAGCAGGAATGTGGTTCTGTCAGAGGGCTGCAGCCTGACCTGGAATTTAACCAGACAAGCAGGGCTCAGGGAAACTGCGAGCCAGCCCTCGCCTTTCAGGTGCACTGGAGGCAGTTAGTTTCTCTGGTCGAAGTGGGATAAATAGTTGAGCTTATGTGTCTGCTGAAAAGGAAGCCATGTTGCTGAGAATGAAAGCAGGAGACTTGCCAAACACTTGCCTTGTTATCCACATGACTGTTTATCAGTTATAACTAGAGCTGAGCCAATAATTCTTAATGGGTAATTCATATGATGAATATCTCCCCCTTACGCTATGTTTGAATGGTCTATGAACCAGCCATTGCCTTCAAATATTTATTTACTAGTCACAATTATTTGTTTAATACTGTGAATAATTCATGGTTTGTGGAATGTTTTCAGGCAGTTCTCTGAAAGTAGCCAATATTCAGGCTATTTTGATTGGGCAGAGAAGTAAATGTCGCCTTTTTCTGATTACGCCAATGTTAACTGAGGATAACTTGAAGTCAAAAGGCTGGATCCGTCACTGATGTAATTTGGCATAGTTCCATTTTTTTTCAATTGATTTCAAATGACCAGTGTTAATTCACACCAACTTACTAGATGGTCTTGAAAAGAAGAATTGTATGAGGGAAGAATGACTCCCTTACCATATTGTCCCAGGGCTGGCTGAATATACTGCATTTCACAGTCACACTTTCTTCATGCAAATTCTAATATGTATAAATTCAAAATTTACTTTCTAAAATATCATTCAATATTAATATCTTGGTTGCCTTATTAATGAGTAGTTTTGCAGTAAATTACAGTCGTGTGATTGTACGCACAAAGTGACAATTTTTGCAAAAGTAGACTGAGTTCAGTTTTTATTTGCTGGGCAGGGGGAAATTGTTTTGAGGACAAATCCAGGGCTTGTGCTGAGGTTAACCTGGAAAACATCCTTGTTTGGTGTGCAGGACTTTTCACTTCCAGTGTTTCTCTTACCATTACAAAATCTTGCCTTATATAAGTCTCGCTGACGTCAGTGGAGCTTTGCCACTTGTATTTGCCTTATCAGATTTCCAATCCTTAAAGCTATTTTAGAAGACATTTTTAACTACGTTCTGTCTGGTACCCTGCTAATGATGGGAAAAGTCGAGCAAGGAGCTGTTGGATTGTGTCTCTGGTTCTCACACCAGTTGTTCGTGGTCTCCAAGCGTTGTATATCAAGAGGATTTCACTGGAATATCTCAGACCTTGTCTGTATTGTGTATCTGTCCCTCTCTGCCCCAGTTCCCTTTATTACAATAGCAAATTATATGTAGTGATTGCTCCAAGAGAACCAGGGAGGGGCGAAAGGCTTGGTCCCAAGAAGAAGATTTCAAGGTCGGTTCCATTTCTGCATCTCCAGACAACACATCAGGCTTGCACTCACAACATTGCTGCAGATTTCTTAGCTGGATCTTTAAATATCTCCATTCCTCTTTAGTATTTCTTGTCTAGCTGTACAGCAAAATCTTAAATACTGCCACTTAGATTGCCACCATCGTGTGGCTGTGGTCTTGGCTGCGGGATCCTTGTGCTCAAAGCAGACTGATTATTGACAGCGCTTTATAGGGAAGTCTTGTGCTTTTCTTTCTTCTCTTTTGTTCTTGCTTTTTGGTACTTCTGCTCTGCTTATGATACAGCTCCTAGAAATACAAAAGCATAAAGAAAAACCACATTTCAGAAAGATCTGTTGCCTTTCTTTGCTAAGGAAGCACAACCTATTTGAATGTTAAAGAACCTACTCAGACTAAATGTCCAGGTGCACGTCATTGCTCACTACACGTAATTTACTAATGAGTGGATCCAGACAAACAAACTGAGGATCCAGCATGCCCTCTGGCTGCCTATAAAAATGAGAAAAGATAATGAAGTGGTGTGAATCAGGGCCTTTCTATAGCAGCGAGGCATGAAAAAACTGGAACACAACAGCTTTTGCTGCTAGGTACCAAATGTTATCTCAACAGTTCTGCAACCAACCAGGGGGGCAAATCAGTTGTTAGATTAGCAGGGTTGGCTGCTTAATATTTTTCGTGTCTCAGGTTTCATGGGTCTGGATATCAACGAGAGTTTCCATTGTGAAATTTGTATATGTTTGGTTTTTTGACTGTGCAAAGGTGAGCATGGTTCTCAGAAAGGTATAGCTGCTGACCTTTCTTTAATTACAAGCAAATGCAGGGGGTTGATGGATATTGCCATGCTGTTGGTCTCTTCTGTTGAGTGAACATTACTGAACGGCCTTCTGGAAAACAGTGGTGTCTTTGTACTGCAGGCTGCAGTTCTCTAGGAACACACCTGATTACACCAAGCTCTTTTTAAGCAGAGACCTGCACAGTGTCAAAGGAAAATGTTTTATTGTAAGGGTAGGGAAGAGCAGATGCACAGAAGAAAGGTCAAAGAAGAACAGAACCAGTTGACCTGCTAAAACAGAGTGTCTTTGGGGATTTTTAGCAGAAAGCCTCTTTGTCTTCCAACCACTGTGATGGTGCAACTTCCAGTCGGACAGAACTGCTGTGCCCCAAAGATATGATACCTGTTTGTGGAAAGCCCGTCCGGCCACCGTTTCAAAGGCAGTAGTTCTCCTTCGGCCACGTACTGTCATTACAACTGCGTCCTGGACTGTGATGCAGGGCTCAGTCTTGCAAACACTTGGTTTCCGATTTATATTTATATTTGTATGACTCCTACTTCCTGAAGCACAGTCCTCGGAGACTCGGGCTTATGAAGTTGTCCCTGTTGACAGAGGGAGTGACGGAGACCAAGAGCACACACACGCACCGCACAGGGGAGCTGGCAGCCGGGCAGTGCAGCACTCCCCAGGGACACTTGTGTTGGTCCAATGCAGACCTCCCTCGGGGTTGTTACGCCGGACTATTTCGGCAGTGCAAAATAGCCTGGGCTTGGAGTCATGCTGACTTGGTTATACTGCTGTGGCTCTTGCTCTGTCACTGTCTCAGGAGATGTTTGCTCGGAAGTCTCTGAAGTGTCGCGTGGTCAACAGCACATCTATCCTCGGTCACTTGTCCATGCCCAGCAGGGAGGGAGGACCAGCATCAGCATTAGCACTTTATTTGAGATCAACAGTATGCTTCTGGAATGGGTCTCCCAGCGATCCCCACTTACCTGCACACCCATGTTGCAGTGCTGTCTTGGAGAACTGGGTTCCTCTGGAGTGGCACTAAGCAGGTGGATGCTCTCCAGGACTGTACTGGCATGGGGCAGCTCATGCTGGTTGCTGCTGCTGCTGGACTGCAGCTTGTCTGAAGTAAAACCTGTCCAGAATGGTAATTAGCACCCAGTGTGGATGTCAGGTCCTCGATACCAGTTGTTTCTTTCTACGTATCCACTCCTGTTGTGCTGCAGTACTTGCTGATACAGGTGTATAGATGTCATCAGAGATGCCCCATGTCCCGTCTCAGTACATTGAGCCTTCTTTCCCCCACTGCAACGTTGGGACATGCCATTCAGGCCGTTTTCAGTATGTTTTTGATTTGGGAAATCGGGTTTACTTCAGTATGACTGCCCATACGCTGACAGCGATTTCTGTATGGAAATACCTTGCTGAATAGGGACTGCTGGTCAGATCTGGAAGCACAAAACCTAGACCTCTTGTCCCATTGCGGAGCTTCAAGGTGTGTAAGGGGCAAAGGGTGAATTTCTTTCTTTCTCCCTTGCTGTATAGTATCTGATCGCGTCTCGTGATAGTCCCCTTCCCCTTACCTGCACTTACATAATTACTAAACATTGCTCTTTCGTGCTGCCTCTGGAGACTGACACTGTTGAAGCATGTAGTTTATTTCACTCTCGAATTGACCCTCTGGGGGAAAGATAGGAAGAAACACTCAAATTAAACGTAGGTGGGGTAGCAATGATAATTATGTTGGATCATAACTTCCACTGATCTAATTAATGCCACCTAGGTTGTGGCTTGTGCAACTGCCTTGATTTATTGGTTATATCCACAGTAGGCAAGAAGTTCTTAGAATGACGTTTTTGCAGAAGGCCCGTGGCTCTGATACGCAGCGTGATAGAAGTTGTATTTGCTGAACGTCATGTGGTATGGTTACAGTACGTATAACAGTTTGCAGGATGCCTGTTCTGCGATGCTCCTTAGAGGCACTGTAAATTGGCCAAGCAGGATTAACGAGGTAGTCTGTACAGCCCAATGGATTTATTTCAAGCCAAAATCCCTTCATGCCACTCTTAAAATTACGTTTTCCCACTGAATCTAGTATAACAAGCTGTAGGTGTTCCCAGCGTTGTGACAGTAAAAGATGACTCTCTCACCTAAGTTCCAGTTTATGTATTTGTTTTATTACCCAGGATATGTCTGGATTTTACAGCTGAGTATGTTAGGAATTTAGTTACAAGTTGAAACCGCTTTATAATGCGTGGCTATAAAGATCAAAGGTTGCAAAACCAACATTGGAGAGCCAGGTCCTGTTCTTCCAAGGCTCATCAATCACGACTTAGTTCTGGCCCATCTCACATAATTTTCCACCATGTGCTGTCATTTGGACAAATGTTTACCCATAGCAGTAGACCAGAGACTCCCACAACTCTTATGCTGAGTATTGCCATCAGTTCCTGACAGCACTTCTCTTTTCCTATTTACCTTGCATCTCTTTTACCTCCTCAGGTTTTTTTTTTACTTCACAGTTGATAATTTCTGGTACATGGCTCCTGCTAGTGGCACCCTGGGAGTTCCACTTTGGGCCAGGGGGACAAAGATCAAGATCAATATAAGATAAAGATCTTTCTTGGTTTCCCCTGGGCATCTGCTGAAGACCACTGTGTTCATACTTGATGAAGTTCTGCAACCCCATGCCAGCCCCCGAAGCAGGAATAAGGCAGGAGAAACCAAAATAAAGGCTTTATCCAGCGAGCCTGGCCATCCGCTCCTATCAGATAGGTCACTGAAGTAAGAGCCAAGGTGAACCAGCCTGCTGTCAGTCTGCTGCGTGCCACTGGGCAAGTCACTTTATTTCTGTTTTCCCGTCTTTCTTTCTCTTTCCATTGTGAGCCCCTCAGGTAAGGGGCAGCCTTTTGAATAATGGGGCACCCGCGAGCCACAGTCGTAGGAGGCTTCTTGATGCCGCTGTAGTAGAAAAAACAATTGTTGTGCAATGCATCGTCCCAGCTTTGCCTGGGAAAACTGGAACACACATTATGAATTTTCTTGTGAAAGATTCCTTGGTGGAGATATAAGAACAACTGGTAGGTGCTGGGATCACTTGCAGTTCTGGTTTATTAGGTCTTCCAAAATGATTTCTGCCCCAAAGTACTCAGTCTGTCAAAAATGAAGAAAGGATTCATTTTGTCTCAGAGAAAATGTTTTGTACAATCTGAAACAAAACATTCACTATTAGTTTTTGATGCTTTTTAATTTATTTATTTCAAAAGAATAAAGCAAATTTAAAAGTAAAAGAACTTTCTGAATGGAGAAATTCAGACTTATCTCCAGAAATATCTCAATTACATATTTCAAGAAAAATGAGCATCTGTATATTAAATTTAGCATCAAAATCTACTAGCTGTGAACTTCAGGTTTTAGTTTTGCCTACTCTGGTGGCAGAGTTGAGAAAGCAGAGGTATAAAATGTGTTAGTTGATTGGTGTTTTTGAGGGCCAGAATAGTTTTTGACCTGAAATTTTCACCCATTTCTCTTCTTGGACAAACTTTTTGTGGTACTCCAAGGCGTGGGTTGAGTTTATAGTCAATTATCATGTATGTTACAGGGTTGGAAATGAGAATTAATGTGAGCAGCTGTTCAAATAACTCATTTGTTTCCTTTCTAAAATGTCTGTTTCTGTAGATCCAGCTTCAGTTTTCCCACCCTGTGCTGCCCATTGCTTGTAAGGCTTGCTAGAAAGAATAATGGTGAATTTAACGTGTTGTCGTGGCTGGAGGGTCAGATGCATATTTGACAATGAAGATCCAAATTTTCAGAAATGATTGGTGAATCTAGGCACTCGTTTTTTTGCTGTCTTGTCTTTGGATACCTTGAAGAAGCTCAATGCAAAATATTGAGCCTTATTTTTTTTACGGTGCCTGAGAAAAGAGGTGCAGGCAGAACTGTTTTCTGTTCTGCTTCATGCCTTTGAGGGTGCAAGAAAGTAGCATCAAAAGGAAAACAGCAAAAAAATGAAACAGGGAAGCAAGGCTGTATCATCATTCTGAAGAAGCATTTTTATGCAAATGCGTGTAACAGTTAAAGTAAAGCTCATGTTATGTTGTCTTTGACTTCTGTAACTGTTGGGGTGTGACAGGATTTAAACTTTTCATGGCATGCCAAAAATATTTCTTAACATAAAGTTACTTTGACTAGCTAATGTAATTATGTCCATTACTCACAAGGATTCCACTTTGTCCTGTACTTTGTCTTATTAATGTATTTACTGCTAGCGGGAGCTGGGGCCGGTGGTGATACCAGCACTCAGATGGTTCTTGCTGCTGCTGCTCAGCCCTGAGGAGCCTGCCGGAGGTTTCGTGGAGGAGGAGGGTAGGCATCCGGCTCGCTGGAGGGCTGGGAACCACCGGAGCTCCTGGGCTGGGGTAGAGCCGGGGCAGGGGTGGGATTTGAGCCAGCAGCTGCCGCAGAGCTGAGGGAGAGGACGGGTGAGTTGTGCTGGGTGAAAGCCCTGTGGACCCGTGAGACGTGTCCCCAGCTGGAGGCAGCCCTGGGGATAAAGTGAATGGAGACCGGCCAGGCTGGCTGGCTGGCCTTAGTGGGGAGCAGCTTCGTGCTGGTCTGCAGGGGCAAGGTGATGGGGGGGTCCGGAACTGGTGCTAGGTAAAGCTTACGTTTGGCGGCAGTGAGCCACCCTACCTGGATTTCTGCCTGAGCCGGCTGGGATTTGGACTAGAACTTGGCTGATCTGGCTGAGGGTCAGGCTGTGTAGCTTCGGGTGGGATTTTTGAAGACACTCGGCTAAACGCCCTTTAACTTGCAAGAGGGCAAACTTAGGCGGGTCGTGAAAACCTGACCCATGGGGTTGTATACTGGGTCAGATGAGAAGTCCCCGTAAGTTCCGAGGGAGCTGTTTTTCTGTCCGTCTTGTCAAGGCAGAGCCCGATGTCCAAGATGCACATCCCCTGTGAGCACAGGACCGTGCGGGTGCACCTCTCCCTGCCCTCCTGGGCAGGGGCATGGGCAGAAGTGAAGACCTAGAGCCTCAAGCCGATTTAATCTGTACCTGCCTCTGTAACTATGCCTGGCTTCCTCTGACCCAAATTACCTAACTCAGCTGGTATTTCCTTCCTCATATTCCTTCCCTTACATCTACGCATCTCACCTGCTATAGTTTAACTGGCTGCAGTGGGGGAGTCGGGGAAGCTGTGCGTTAACGCTGCGCCCACCTCTGCCCTTCTCCCTGCCTGGCTTAGAGAGACACTGTGTAAATGGAATTTTTAACATCAAAAGTTTCAATTACAGCAGGAAATGTCAGACCGACAGAGTGCGACTGTTCCAGGTTTCCCATAAGGAATACTCCCACCCCTACTATTTACCCATATGGAAAAAACAACCTCCGAAGGTATTTTTTTAAGTTCTCAGGTAAACGGAGCTGAATGGTATCATCACATACACGGCAGGCTTTCTACAGGAGATGAAAAAGTGTAAATCATAGCACGGGGTCCAGAGCCTTTACAGTGCCTTTTTCATGAAACAAAATCCCGGGATACAGGCTAAGTGGGAAGGGGGCTGTCTGAGAGGCAGCTCAACCTCCAGCAAGTTACCAGGCTCGGGGAAAGAGGAACAGGACGGAAACGTTGATCTCGGAGTGGGAGATCACATGGAGAGCCGCGTACGGTGTGGCATGGAGAGCCGCGTACGGTGTGGCACGTACGCACAGTGCTGGAGGAGGTGGGCTTCAGGAGGAGCCTCCCGGGGCGCGTCCTGGGAGGTGCAAGTTGGCAGCGCAGTGAGCAGCAGGGCGCTGCGGGAAGGGGCTCTGCGGTGCAGCGGGCTGAACCGAGAGGCTTTAGCACCTCTTTCTGAAATAGGTGCAACGTTAAGCACGAGGGTTTAGAGAAGGTGTGACCGGTGATGCAGGTGAGCAGTTTAACAAATACCTGCCTTTTCTTTGATGAGTTCCTTGGACATCATGTGCTCCTGATCATCTTGGTTGCTCTCTCAATTCATCCAGAAAATGTACTCACAACATGTCTTGCAGGTCACTGGGCAGTATCAAGCTCAGCTTTAGTGGGAAGAAACCTCAGAGACCTCCAGTGGTCTTGCTTCACAGCAGAGAGCCGCTGCTGTGATGGATGTTACAGCCAGTTAATTCACTGCCACTGCTGCAGGCACTCCATCGTTTGCCTCAAGCACAAACAGGTCACGCTTTTAATGACCATGTTCAACCTGTGGGATTTTCTTGGACATACTGGTTCCTGCAATCACAACTGGGGCTTCCAAAAAAGCCTGGAGAACTTTAGTGGTCACATTAAACCAGTAAATGTGGCAAGGAATTTGGTGTTTAAGTCACTTGGCTCTTCTGGATTATTCAGTGTATCCCAAAATCAGGCTCCGTCAGCTCATTGTCCAGCAGAAGTGTTGTTGCTGTCGAGTTTTCAGAAGCATTTAAGCTGTCCAGCTTGCTCAGCAAACTGTTTCCTAATGGGAATTGTCTGGCTTCATGTGTGCTGTCTGTGTAGATTGGTACTTACAGGAGGGAAGCTTTGAGTGAGGTCGGTTTGTAATGTCATGTGAAATCTCACCGTGTTTCTCTGCAGAAAGACACAAGATCATAGCACAAAACAATGTATTTTGCAGACGTGGTGGGACAGTACTTCTGGTTAGGGCAAGTGGGAACACAAGAATTTCATTTAGTAGAAAACGGTGAGGTTTCGAAATGTGTTTTTATTCCATAGGAAGATGAAAGCAAGGCCTCTTGAAATGTTTCATGAAATGAAAATGAAAGGGAAGGAGAACTTTTTAAAAATAGCTATTAGCTTGGTGGTTAAGGAATTCACCCGGGCAGAGGGACCTGTGCGTCCAGGTCACTGCCCTGTATCAACCAGAGCAGGAGTGCTTACCTTCATCCCCTGCGTGAGCCTGCCTGGTGGTGAGCAGGGCTCTGCCCTCAGCAGGACTCAGGGCCATGTGGGACGTGTTGCGTTTGCAGCATTCCCTGGGGAGATGGAGAGGGAGCAGAGCTACGTGTCAACAAGGTGGGTGCACCCATGGGCACTCTCCTGCTCGGCCGCTCTGCCCGGCTCTGGCTCACGTGGCCACGGGAGGACCCTTTAATCAACCGAGGGGCAGCATGAAGGACGTGAGAAGGGATGGGGAGAGGCATCTGCTGAAATTGGTGTCTCCAAATACAAGTTTAATAGACGTCAAGGGTCTTTTTTTTTTTTTAAGCAGCTTATTAGCTATGGAAAAAAATGTAGCAGTATTTCCCATGATGTAAATCTGTATAGATTTAAGTTGATGGGAGAAATTTGCAACTTGTGTAAACAGGCATAGCTCTGTGAAGTCAGTGGAGTCGCTATCATCAGCTGTCGATATAACCCATCATTTTTAATGGTATCATTCCTCCATTCAAGGCAAGGCAAGGAAATGGGAGTAGGTGAGGGAGAAATTAAAAACCAAAAAAAAAACCAACCCAGCAAACACACAACAGCACAACATTTACGAAATGTTGTCCATCACTTTTCTCAGCCTCCGCATGGAAAACATCTGCATGTTACAAAACACTTTCATGTCTAGCATCCAAACTCTGGGCTCTCCTGCCCGCTGAATGGCACATTCACGGGGCATTGCTTCTCTGATGTCAGCTGCCCTCGCGGGGAACAGACAAGCCGAATGTTGCTCCGAGCAGCTGAACACACACCACCTGCTGATTCCAGTGAGTTCATACTGCTTGTCTGCAAATATAAAATATTGGAAGGGTCACAGTTATTGTTCCTTTGGAGATATTAAAGTTTAGAAGCTGCCTCTAATGACTGATGTATTGTAGAGCATGATCTTTCCATGGAAAGTTGATGGCTGCTACAAGATAAACCTTGTGTGGGTAAAATAAATAATGCCTTTCTCTTAGGAGCTAACGCGTGATGTTTGGTTAACCAGTGGTGCCAAATCCGGTGGGAACATACCCGTAATTATGCCAGGGAACCATGTAGCTTTCTAAGTTCAGAAGTGTGCTGGGTGAAAGGCTGACTGGCAATGCAGGAGACCAGCTGAGATGTCTGCAAAGGTCCCTTTTGGGGCTTTTTGTCTACATGCAAGAACTCGGCTAACCAGTTCTGCTTGCAGCCTTTGTGTTAGAGCAGCACTGCCTGCGCACATGTGGCGGTCTTCATGTTCTCGTTCCTTGTTGGAGGTGCAGGGACAGCAGCAGGTTCCCTGCATTCGGGTCAGTCATAAAAGACAGCTTAGAAGCAGGCCAAATCGGTGGGCAAGGAGCAAGGGACACGCACAGGGCCAATTATGTGGCAGAACAACTATGCTTTCATCCGTCACAGCAGCAGCAGCAGCTCAGCATCTGACCACTCACTTGGGATGGGATTCCTCTGACCATACGTGGACATCTACAGCTGATTCAGAGCTAAATGCTCTTCCCTGCTGTCAGGGAACGATACTGATCTCATCCTAAGGTAGGCATCTGCTGTAGGCCAGGTGATTTACTCCCCAGAAGTGCCTGTCTCACTCCTATTAACTCCGATGGGAGGTGAATGTGGCTGAGCAGATGTAGATATCAACACTGTTGGGAGTTAGGTGAGAAAAAGCCCATCGCTTGCTCCAAGGCAAGTGGCGATCAGGCTGGCTCCTAGGGAAAAACAGCAGGTCGATGAGCGAACGGTCAGTCGGGCAACTCTGCATGAAGCCCTGCTGACCTCTCCTCAGCCAGCACAGTAAGCAAGAGGGAGTTGTGCATTTGCAGAACTGGTCCTGAAAGACTCAGTTGCTTTTTGCCGGCTGCCAAGTATTGCCAGGTGTAGACGTTGATTCTAGGTTGTATTTAGAGACAGTTGTGTTGGAAAAGGCAAAGACAGCCTCTTGGCATTGCTGGAAGTGGTCAGCATTGGACAGTTCGTGAGAAATCCTGTTCGCTGCTCGCTGCCAAACCCCGTCTCTCCAGCGGGACCAAATTTAGCAATGACATCAGTGGCGATGAGCGTTAAGTGTCATTAAAGCAACAGCTAGCACTGTGGATGGACTTGTCCCAGAGGGAGAACGTTCCCTTTTGATCTGCTCTGCAGATCCGTTGCCCTCGATGTGTGGATCTGCACGCCTTGCTTATTCCACACACTGACATCAGTGGAAACTCCACGTTTAGGCAGGTGCAAAATATTGGTTCTTAGATACGTCGCAGCGATAAGGGCTCGGAACTGCTCATCTTGGGGACAAATTCCCTGTCCTGCGCCTACCCCACTGTTTAATTTTGTGTTACCTAGTAGGAGAGGATGATTCTGTGATGTATCCTCTTCTGAGATCGCTGGATTTTCCGTATGGTGAGACTCGCTATACCAATATGAGTCATTTAAAGAGTTCAATTAGTGATTTATGAAACCAATTAGCAAGATATTAAAGGTCTAGTGCAATGACGTGCTACTCAAGTGGTCCGTTGAAGGACTTGTAATGCAAGCTATCATATCAGGTAGGCTAATAGTAAAGCAAACTGGTTCATTCGAAAGAAAATAGTAGTTCTGAGGTTACCATCCTCTGCCATAAATACGGCACTGCAGCAGTGCTATACGTGCTGTAGTGCTGTAGGGCAGCAATGAGCAAGGGAGAAGGGTTTTTATATCGGAATGGCAATAGCCTGTGGGTTGCAATTAGGGATGTATGAAGAGGGTCACTATTTCTGTCTAACTCAGGAAATTCTGCAGAACTTGTAAGGCTGCGTCTGGGCTGGGCTTGGGTCTGACGATCCCAGCACAAGCTGATGTGGCTGGGGACTGGGCTGGCTTTAAATTCCAGGTTTGGGGTCCAGGTGCACTTCTACCATCACGCATGGGAATGCCCACATTGTCCAGCAGATAAGCCCGCTGCTCGTTGCAAACCCTGCAGCACATGCTGAGAGCCCTCCTCAGGCCAAGTTTGGGGAGGGACAACAGAGGTACAGGATGGGAGGAGAGAAGAGAAATGCAGTTGCTGCCCTGGGACATTTGGCCAAAGCTTCTCTTCCTCCAGGCTGCCTGGCTTAGGCATGGGTGCAGTCTGGTGTGCACTTCAGTCCGAGACAGGCCTCCAAAAAGGTTCTCAGCTCAGCTCTTCCTCGGTGGTTCCTCTCAAAACCTTGAGACTCTGAGCCCAAGCAACAGCCAGGCCAGCAGCCAGGGCTGTGGACAGAAAGCAGGTAAGTCACAGGACTGGGCACACTCGAATTGCTTTGAATCCCACTCATTACGCAGCGATGTAGAACTAGCCTTGGATTATACTTGCAAACTGTTTAGCCCTGACCCACATCCCAGTGAAGTCAATGAAATGTTTGCCAGTGACTTAAACGGGCTCTGGAACAGGCCTGCAATGTTACTCGTGCCTTCAAATACTTCCTTCACCTGTAGGATGAAAGTCCTCCTCCAGAGTCAATGGGCCTCCTCACTTCTTCCTCCCCTCTCAGTTTCCATGGGCCCCTAGCATGGGAAACTCAGCCTTATTCATCTTTGTATTTCCATGTCTCTGAATCAGGCAGGTTCTGGGTATGTTCCACAGAGAAGCCTGTTATCTTTTCAAGTGGCAAAAAAGAGGGGATTTTTCCATAGTCACATAGTTTTTCCACAGAAATGTATTCATGAGAGTTAAACTTGCCCAAACTATGTTAATGTATGTGGTTGGCTTCTGTGCCAATTTTCATTGTGAATAAGACGCAAAATAAAAGGGCTCTTGTGTCTCCCTTTCCTCCTCCCTGAATCCCTCCCATAATTTTTGAGTTCTTAAGCCCATTTTGTATGCGAATCAGATGGGGAGAGGAAAGGCAGGGGGGATTACTTTTTCTTACAAACTGTGCCTTTGCTTTAAACTCCTGATAGACACACGGAAGCTGTGGCTGAAGCGAGGAGACGTGAATACAATGGGGCTGGAGCATAGGGTTGCTGTAAATCAGGGTAACTCCGTTTGCCCTGAGTGAGCCTTGCTGATTTACACCACCGAGGACACGGCCTTAGCTCATTAGAGGCTCTGTTCATTGCTGCGTTGCTATTCTAAGGCATTTTCGCCTGACGAGAGAAGTGGTGTCTCTTCTGAACACAGCTGTTAGGACTTCAGCCCGACAGTCTCCTTCCAGAGCCTGCACCATGGCTTGCCACGGCGTACACAGAACACCAGCTGAGTTGAGGCAGCTCTTAGCCAGATGGCTATGAAACATTCATAATACAAGCTGTAGCTATTATGAGCCATTTCTCTTCGGTGCATGTCCTGACAAGCTGCTGTTATTAAGTTTCAGTGTATTTCTGTTAATGTTACCTACCTATTTTCATTCCTGCATGCTGTCACACCGAGCTGGTTGGCGTGGTCTTGGGAACTGGGCTTCAAGGCTCCTCCCTGTGAAAGTTGCCAGCTCATTTATTTGTTTCTTTCCAGTGGTTCAAGCCAGTGCGTTATTCAGAAACTTCTGAAAGAGCGGGGTTGGGTAAACCTCTGATTCAGTTCATTTGAAAGCACCCTTGAAGTCCTCCTCCACATCTTGCCCTCCTGTGGCTCTTATTTCAGAGGCTTGACGAGGCTAATTTGGAGCCCGTTTCTGAGAAACCACCAGTGGTTGGCAATGTCCCTCAACTTGAAGGTCCCCGCGCTTTCTTGCAGAGCTGCGATAGTTCTCGTTTGAGCCCTGGCTCTCCCTGGGCTTTGTATCTCAATCTCGGGCGGTAGAAATGCAGGGGAAGAGGAGGGCAGGCGTGGTGTGCGGTGTGACGGAGAGGTGGCAAGAAGATCCCTCGTGCTTTATCCTCATCCCAGCATTGCTCTGAAGGGGCAATGGCTACTCAGTTTTGCAAAGCCCTCAACTTTGCAAACAAGGATATGGGAGGTGTCCAGGGAGCTCTGAGCACTCGCTGCTTTTGATCCTGCCGGGATTGTCTCCCCGTGTTTAGCAGCAGAAAGAGCTGTGGTGCAGGAGCCGCTCTAGGCTGTTGGCCAGTGGTCTGATCCCTCTTGCATGGATGGCATTAGAGGAGGTGGGGTGGCTGAGAGCCATAGGCTCTCTTCAGCCCACCTTGCCCTGCAGAGAAGCTGCTGCTGCTCTGGCCTCTGTGTGGATGGAGCACCTTCTGCCTGCCTGCGCCGATCGGCAGTGCCAGCGGTGTGCAAAGTGGTTACATGCAGCTGGAAGCGCGGGGTGTCCGAGTGTCATTTCTGACGGGGTCTTCAGGCTTTGGATGTGATGTGTAGTATGTAAGGTTAACAGATGCACTAAGGAGGCTATTTGTAGAACATACTTCCAGCAAACCAGTTCAGTTGGTTTGCCAGTTTATAGCACTTCTTATATTAACCACCTGCATACAGAGAGCTGTTTCTCTTTCATGTGACAGCGTTCAAAAAAGTGTAATCTGGAGACTGGCTTTAGAAATCCTGCGATTTTAGTACCTAGAGCTGGAGGGAAGTTGCCTTCTGGTTTTTGCATCTTAGGCATTCAAGCCCCTGCATTCACAGAGGATAAAAACTGTCTGTAAGTCAGAGATGAGGTTCTTAGGTACAGGAAAATGATTTTAATGGAAACCAGTAGATGTGGTACTACTCGCTACAAAATTGCAGGAGATGACCCCTCTAGTGAAATCAGGCAACACCTGGTATTTGAAGTGATGATTCACAAAACAAGCACATCTTCTTGTTCATGGGCAGCTGAATGCGAATGCGTAGGAGAGTAGGAGACAACTACATTACCCTTTGCAAATGTTTTGTTGCGGTGGTGAGTGCAGGACCCTTAGGGATGGGTGCCACAACACCAAGATGGCACCGACGAGCTCTGTGACTGCAGTAGCTGCATCCGCCTCCCGCAGCGGGCTCAGGTTCCTCCGTGACTCGGCCACGTGGGCCGAGGTGCAGTCCCCAGAGGGCAAGCTCCCATCTCGGCGGGTCTTGGTGGCTCTCGTTTCAGCTGCTGCTTTTTGGAGAGGGAGAGAGAGAAGTGAACACACGGTAGTTGTTTTGTGTCGGGTAGCACGAGAAATTTCCATACAGTTGCTGTCTGCTTAGAGGAACCCGTGTTCTCCCTTCCCAGCCTGCGAGGAGAAGCAAAATCTCTGGCAGGCGGCACCCACCTCCGGGTGTGCAGGTACTATGGCAAGGCTGCGGGTAGCGTGTTTAGAGTACATTATCCAGCTGCACGGGGAGAAGGCTTTTCTTTGCAGTCGCATGTAAATTGTTGTGGAAATGGAGAGTAATAACATTCTTGTTTCAAGAATTGTCACGAATGCTTGGTTTTGAGGCCAACCATTCAGCTCCTATTATCTCTAGGAATCAAGATGTTTATCTGTCTAAATGATTGCAGTGTGTCTCAGGTATTTGAAGGTGGTTCTTCCTATTTGTGAAATATATATATATATAAATAGAATCAATCTTTGTTTCCGAAACTATCAAAAGCTTATTAGCCTCAGGCAGATCTTTTTATCTGTAAGGAATAAAGTAGATTTGTCCAGATCCTCAGCCAGTATAAATCAGTTTAATGCCCTTGGCCCATTATTTTTCCTCATGCAGTTTCTCCTGAGTGGGATTTAGGCTATGGATAAGCACCTCCTTGTCTTGATGCTCATGTCTTGGTGCAGTCTGAAGCTTGGCAGAACGAGCATTAGCTCCAGCTTTTGGAGAGGTTGCACCAGGTGCTGCCCTGGTCTCCAGGACCTGCAGCGTCAATGGAGCGAGGCTGAGCCGTTTGTCAAGCAGCCAGGCGAGGTGGTTGCTGTGAAGGGTTAAAAGTGACCTTGAAAGGTGAGGGTGATGGTGGTGGAGCTGAGTTCAGGTGACCCCAGATACGAGCAGCACGCACACGTCTGCCTCTCGGTTCATTGCCAGGCTGATGCTTAGGCAGAGCTTCCCCGAAGTCCTGGGGGCTGCTGGGGGTTGAGGCTTCCCAGCTGAACTGGCTGGTGCTCTGGCAAAGTGGAGCGTGTCTCCGGAAAATCTGGTTGCCACAAGAAATCAGCAATGTTTTCCTTCCCCAAAGAAAACCTACACCTTCCACGTGCAATTGGTCAGAGTGGTCAAGGGGCACGGAGCTGAAAACTGCAACGTTCCTAGAGACGGGACCTTCCCCGCAGCATCACATCGAGGAGAGGACGAGAGCAGTAAATGAGGCCGGTTCAAAGTGTTTTGGGGTTATGGGCAAAGTTGGGACCCTCTTCCCCTCCTGAGGGGATGGGGCCGCTCACCGGGAGCAGCGGTGACACCAGGTGAGGGGCCCGAGGGCCGGGGGTGTCGTGGGTGCCTGCACTCCCTGGTGCCCAGGAGCAAACCTGCCTGGGTCAGCGCAAATCCCCCCGGCAGCTCCCAGCGCCGGGGAGCCCCTCCAGGTCCTCCCTGAGCAGGATCCTGCCCGAAAGCCAGGGCAAACCCTCCTGTAGCCATAGGTGATTTCTTTGGGGCTGGGGTATCAAATCAAAGCGGGTTGGCCCTTCTGGCCGAGGCGTTCAGGTTACTGCAATTCTCCCCCCCACTTCTTCCTTTTTTTATTTTAAGGGTGTGGTATATTTTGTAAGTTTTATGTTTATCAAGAAGTTGATTGTGTAAATAAAATTGCGGCCTTGTGTGCCAAATAGCTGGGTTATGATTTCCTGGAGGGGAGCCAAGGCGGTGTGTGGGAGCATGCCAGTGTTAATAAGTTCACTTTGCGAAGAAGTACGGCGTGTGTGAGGCAGCGAGGGAGGACGCTCTGTGAGCCCTGGTGCTGGTTAACCCTTCCCGGGCACCATCGTGCCTCTGCCAGGCTTGCCCCAGCGGTGGTTCACGTCAGTTTGTGCCTTCACGGGCTGAGGTTCTTACGTGGAGCGCGGCCAAATCGACATGGGACTGCACAAGGCGCGGGATCCCACCCCGCTTCCTCTCCCCGGGCGGGAGCCCGGTGTTTTCTTGAGCTGGCGCGTGGAGGCTGCGTCGCACAAACCTCAAAGGGGCCTCCGAGAGAGGCCAGGTCAGGCACGTGCCTGGGGATGCCAGGGCAGGGAAAAGGGCCTTGGGCTAAATGAGAATGAACTGCCCGACTGTAATGACTTTATTCCCTATTTACTACTGAGTGCTATCCAAAGCTTACCCTGTTTCTATCCTGCAGAGACAGCCAGTGTTTCCTCCAGCGGCTGCTGGAATAGCAGCTGAATCAGGGAATAGTTTGAGAGCGCTTTGTGCGCAGGATGGTGCTGCGGAGGTGAAGCCTTGTGTCAACGGGAGGATTGCTACCAGGCTTTGACAGCTCCAGACCTGTGCTCCGGTTGGTTGCTTTGTTATTTTCACCCCACAAATCACGCAGTCCCTGTCTCAGAGCTGCTCATATCTCCTTCCACTCATCCTTAGGTCATTACATTCTGAAAGTATTTAGAACGCATGAATGCAGCAAATACAAGCTCTCGCTTTCCACCAAAGAGGCAATCTGAGCCGGCTACCTGCAGACAAAGCGCAGTCCCCGGGACGCGTGCAAGGACCCCGCTTTGCCAAGCAGCAGGGAGTGGGGTTAGGCGTGTTACAGTGGGGAGGGGGTGGGGAGCGTGTGTGCGGGGAATTCGTGCAGCTCAGACAAAAATAGTGACTTCCATTATTTACCTACCTAAGCCGGAAACCTGCCTGCATTTCAGGCATTTATTGTAATTCCTCACATAGCTGAGGATGATAAGCCCCGCTAACTAGTCATTGCATGCTGACTGAAAATGATAGTTAATGTACATCGTCTACCCAAACAACTTTCTTCTTTAACCCTTGCAAAGCTGCTAGTTTGGGGGCTTTTTTGCAGATAACATTGCTGCCGATCAGCCTCACCTCAACTCTCCGTCTTCATAAAATTCAGTTTAGTGGAACTCTTTGATTGCAGTCTAATCTATATGGGAGCCTTCTCAGGGCAGTTCACACGTCTAAGATGCAGTGACAGTTATGGCTCAGATTTCAAAGGAATCAAAGGGAGCCATTTGGCCGACTTCCACTAAATGTCACTGAAATTTGGATGCGTAACTCCTATGTGTTCCTCGAGTAGGCTGGATGCTGTGGTTTGTACTAACGATCCCGAGCCGTAGCCCGGTGCAGTCAGTGGAATTCTTTTCTTTGTGCACTATTTTGTATTATCTAGGCCCAAATGCTGGGGAGGAGAAAGGGGGATAGGGTTTAGGCGAGGGGAGCTTACCTTTCCCAGCTGCGTTCGTGCACGTATCCGTGTCTTTCTGCAGACTTCCCGACTGAGCGGGAGCACGCTCAGCGGTCCTGGGCACGCTGTCCCACGCGGGCTGTCCTCTCGGCAGCGCGGAGCTGGTGCGCCCGTGGGCTTTGTACGGCGCGCTGAGCTCTGGACCTGAGGTCGCCGTTGAAATGCCTGATGGAAACATTGACTAATTTCAAGGGAAGTTGGCATGGGGGAAGAGAGAGAAGGAGCTTGCAATCGGGCTCCTGCCCAAAGCTGTTTGCACCGGGATGGGTGCATCACATGATTCCCAGGAGGATATTGTTCTGGGGATTTGGCAGCGTCAAAGGTACAAGGTGCATATTGATGTTTGGTACCAAAGTTATATAAATGCTGCTTGCGCAAGCCTAGCAGCTGATTTTACAAGACGTGGGGGAAGACACATCTCTTTCCAAGGGCGGGATTTAGCCCTAGCTGCAATATCTTCCCAGCCATGATATAATAACAATACTTAAGAGGCATGTAGTTCTTAAGATCATCAAAGTGATGTACAAGCAGTAACTAATTAATCCTCACAACACCCCTGTGAGGCAAGTATTACTATCCCCATTTCACAGATGGGGATGTTGTGACTTTGGAAGGTCAAGTGACTTGTCCAGAGCTAAAGAGTCTGCAATAGAGCTCATTAGCTCCTGGCTCCCAGCCACAGCTCAATGTACATGCCCAGCCTATTACTGTAGTTTATTATGCAAATCCCCATGGAAATTAGAAGCCCAAAGCAACCCACAGATCTAACCATGGTGCCTTAGATCTAAATGCTAGGTCCATTTTGTTTGAGATCGAAATTGGGTTTTGGATGGCAATGGAAAAAAACAGAGCGAGTGTCATACTGGAAGTCTCCAAGAAAAGCAGAGGTCAGGCAGATGCTTGTTGGTGGCTGTCCAGCTTTAGTATTGTTTGCACGGTCGCTTCTGAGGCTACCAGATAGTGCTGAGCCAGACAGGCCGTCACTGAGATCAGTAAAATGGCAGAGGAAAGTTCAGCCTCCATCCCTGCAGGTGTATTACAAGCAGTGCACGGAGATGGGTGTGCAGAGTCCCTGGAAGACTCTGCAGCCGCAAGGTTAAAGCTGGCTGCAGCGGCAGCCCAGGAGAGCCAGCTAGCTGCAGTGAACTGGGGTCTAATTCAGGCATAAAGCTTTTTTTCAGTACTGGCAAGCTTTGCTCAAAAGCTGATGTTGTCCATGCAAACTGGCACTATTTTGATGATTCAAAAAATAAGCCAAGCCCTGTTTGGCTTGCACAACCGCAACTCTGCCGGAAACTGCCAGGGATTTTGCGTGTGCAAGGAAAGGAAAAGATATTCAGCATGTGAAGTTGGATCGGGACTGGATCTTGGCTCCGTGGTCGTGGGCTGACAAGTGCACTGCTGGATTTCATGAGGGTGTCATCATGCCACTGAAAGTTATTTACACTAAGTCACCCTCCCGGAACTGGGTCACAACTTTGTCTTTCATGAGACTTGGCAGCAGTCTCAGGGGTTAGTAGAAGCAGAAGAGAGGATGCCTATGTGCAACGCCAAAACCAACTCAGATGCAAGGGGAGCTGGGCCCCGTGCCACTGATCGGTGCGTGGCGTGTCGGGCTCCGAAGGCGATGGGATGGGACTTCAGCGCTCTGCAGCTCGAGCGGTTGCTGCCGGTCGCCTTTTGCACTCCGAACAGGTGTAAACGACTACCCAGAGGCAAAGCATGGCAGAATCGGGGCCAGATCTTCAGCAGTGCCTCGACTTCAATGGGGCTGCATCAATTTGCCTTAGGAAAGGGTGTGATGTGGGAAACAGAGATAAGGGAACTCATGTTCTAGCACCCTATATCCTATATAATTGCTTAAGTAAGAGCACAGCCCCAGATGGGTTTGCCGGATGCCGGGGTGGCGCAGAGTCAATCCCGTGCTTTCAGGGCAGGTTTGTACACCCAGCCGGAGAGGGCGGGTGGCCACCATGGGCTCACCCCTGCTTGCTCGGAGCGCCTTGGGTGCCAGCAGTCGGGCAGATGCGGGGACACAGACCTCAGCACAGAGCCCACGCAGGCCTTCTCCGGCTGCTGGGCTGTGCTCGGGCCGTGCCTCCGTATCTCCCCTGCTCCCGTGACCCACGGTGGCTGGAGTGAAGCCAGCGCAGGTCTGTCAGCTGGAGCAACAATCCTGCCTTTGTCTTGGCGGGCAGATGAATAGATAGATAGCCGCGAGTTAATGGATGGCAGCCCCTTCCCCCACAAACGGCAGTCCTGTCACTCACCTCCTCCCCCAGCAAAACGAGGCCTCGGGGACAGAGAAAGAGCGCAAAGATTAAAACTAACCCGTTGCTTTGGAACTCCTCGGCGAGAGGGGCTGATAAGAGAGGGCTGAGATCAGGAATCAGATTTCAGGGGTAACAAGCGAATAACCAGAAAACGGAAGGATGCCGAAAGGGTTATCAGAAGAGAGTGAGATGGCGAGCACGTCCCAACAGCTTCTCTTCTGGAAAAAAAAACAAAAAAACAAAAAAAAAAGAGGAAAGGTGTTCCTCTTGTAGCAGCTACAGGCACAAAGAGCTGTTCAGACCGCTTTGCACCCACCAAGACCTGGAAAGATGGAAGAGCGTCCCAGAGCTCTGGGGGAGGTTTGTAAGCTGTTAGTCATTCCTGTTTCCATGCTGGCAGATTCCCGGGAGCTGTAAGCCCCACTGTTCCCTGTTCTCGCTGGGAAGCGATCAGCACTGGAAAGACTTGGGGAATAGACAGGGCTCATGCAGCAGGCTCTGGCTCAGGCTGGGAAATGTGGTTTCAATTTAGGAGTTCTCCTCTCAAGAGCCTCCATAAAGCAGCCCGAATGTAAAAGGCCATGTTCCTACAGCGCAGGAGCGTTGGGAGGACTGTCCCCCCCTCTAGAGAGGAGTAGGATTCCGAGGTGGGGGCTTCCCAAAAGCTCTGCAAAGGTAAAATTCGCCCCTCTGCAGATCTCAACAGAAAGGTGGTTGGAGTCGCTGTGTGATCCAGGCAGCGCATTTCCCCCGTCGGGACGTGGGCCATCCATGCAGTCTTTGTACGGGACAGATTATCAAGAGTCAGCAGCACAGCGGGACAGAGGCATCAGGGAACTATTCCCTTTTTTCAGGGGGGTAAGCCCCCCACTTATTGTATTTCACACCAGTGGAGATTGCGAGGGGTGGTTTAATTTGGAGGAGGAAGGCAGGCAGCTGTGGCAAGGTTGCAGTTACTCCAGCAAGTGCACGGGCAGCGGGTTTCAGCCCGTTACCTGCGTGACCTGGGCAAAGCTGTGAAAAAGGCTAAAAATGGGCAGGGAGGATCCTGGGGCCTTGTCCCTCGCAGCTGGCATGGGGTGACCTGGGCTGGTTTTGGTTCTGTCTCCAAAAATAAAGGTAAGCCCGAGGAAGGGGAGGAGGAGAGATCTGCCTTTGAGACTTTGTTTCCCATTTCCCATTCCTGGGACGCAGAGCTGCCTTGGGGCTGCGCCGGAGTGACATCGGGATCGTCGGCCTCAACAGGGGTCCTTTAGCTGCCCATCTGAGAGGTGAACAGGCTGCAGTTCTGGTGCTCTCCTTCTCTTGAAATACTGGATTCGGAGCCCACGTGGCTCCCCTGCTTTTGCACCTTCAGTGCTGCGGGTTTTGAGCATCCCTGGGCAGACCCCAAGGCTAGTGGGCACCATGGCAAGGACAGAGGTCCTTGCCCAGTCCTGGGATTCCAGAGATGAGGGTTTAAAAGCCCTGCTGAGTACCGTGAGACCTGGGGAAGAATTGGAAAGTTAGGCAATTTTCCTGGCAGCTACTCTAAGAACTATTTTTAGGCCTGGTTTACATGAAAAATTGCATTGATAGAATATTTTGGTTAGGGAGCAATTCTGTATTAATTTTTTTTTTTTTTTTACCACTGGTTATAGTAGGACCAGACCTCTCATGAATGCAGTTATTTTGGCATTGAAGTGACCTGTACCACACAGCTTTTCTTTCTGGTGAGAGCTCCAGTGCATTCACTGTTGTGATATACTCCAAGGTGCACAACCTTTGTATGTAGATGAGACGTTAATGGGAGAGACTTCATTGCAGCACCGTGAGGGTGAGCAGGAAGTTAATTACAGTCTTGCTTTTTATTGTTCCTATATAATGCTGCTGTGGATATTTTCCACCCCAGCTGTCGCTCCCAGCTTATTCTCTGCTGAAGCGTGGATTCCCATCATGCAGGAGTCAGGGATGCATGGCAGGATGTCGCAGGATGGCTCGTTTTCACCCTTATGACCATGGAGGGGCAGGCAGACCTGTGCTTGCAGATTTTATCTGTGCATGAAGCCAGGGATACTGTCAAGTTTTCTTTTCCTAATCAGTTTTCTAGAAGCAGGGAAGGGCCTAACCCTAAAACTGGGTTCTTAAAGCAGGAGATTTTTAAGGATGCCTGAAACCAAAATCTGGATTTCACCCCAAATTTTGTGAGAGTGTTTACGCTTATGATAGCTCAGTTCTGCAACAAAGAGTACGGTCAGAAATCATGCAGTAACTCTCAGCTGTGCTGTGCAAGCATCTTCCCTTCGCAGAACACAAACACCATGCATCCGGCACCTCTGGCAGAGCAGGGCTGTAGGTCAGCGTGCTTTGGTTGGGCTCTGTGGGTTTGCTGGCTGTGTGGCAGCGCTGGCTGAGCCTGGCGGGGGAACGCAGACCTTGCCTTACGATCAGGGGAACTGCACTTCTGGGAGTCCAAAGCTGGGAGATCGATTCCTCCAACCTCTTGTCGGGTGAGATTTCTAAGCAGGGAAATGTAGGGTAGGAAACCAGACATGGACCAGGTTTTCTTATGCTGTGTGTTGTTCTCCCTGGTAGTTCTTGACAGGCTCTGCGAAATGACTTCATAAAACCTTTCCCTGGGGTAAGAGTATTCCTGCAACTTGGAGAAACAGAAATCTCTACGAGAGCCCAGTGTGTCCTACATAGGCATTTCACACCCGATTGCATAATAACAGAAACAGTTGAGGAATATGGAAAAAGCATTCTCTAGCGCTTCATCCCATGTCCAGCAAAGATATTGTCAGGGATCTTAGAGCCAAACAGTCCCTATAATGGCACATTTAGGTCTCCTGTGATTCCTCAGGGAGATAAGAAGAGGTAGTAGCAGACATCCCATGAAGTAACTGGTAGGGCTATCAAACTCCCTTCCCACCACCTCTGTGGTACCGGGTCGCAAATCCTTTTGTTGTATGCGAATAGAAGGACTAGCGTGTTGAAACCTGTTAGCACTGCAACGACATTTTTAGTAGTGTTACTACTATTAACACCGCTACTACTACTAATACGTTAATGAGTCATATCATTAATAGATTAAGAATTAATTATGTACTGAGGTAATGTATGTTACACTTTGATTTCAAATGAAGGTCATTTGGAAATGTCGTGCATGCCTTACTGTGGGGATGTATTTCCTTGCTTAGGAACTCCTGTGCTAGAGAAACGTTTGGCTTTGCTCCTGTTTTCCTAGAAGTTTTCCACAGAATTGCAGTTTGTTAAATGGTGCTGCTTATTTTGCTCATGTTTTCATTAATGAAATTAGGAAGGACCTAATTCTGTATTTTTTGAGGTCCGGAATTTCTTGTTAGTTTTGAAAGGAACAAGGAAAAACACAAAAAATACAGAACTAGTTCTCAAATGTGCTTTTTAGGTAGTAGAGACAGTAAGAGACAGTGAAGCATGCTTCTTCCCAGCTCCTGCGATTTCAGAGAAAATTCCCAGAGAAGCTCCTTTAGGATGGGTATAGCCGTAGTCTATTGCAGCATGGACAGTGCTTCTGCAGCATGCGTCGTGCAAAGCACAATTTCTCAGTGTCAGTGGAATGATATTTGATTTATATTTGTGGTTTTGAAATTTGATGCTAACATTTAATTTTTGGAGGAACTGTGTTCCCTTCCAGGGGAAATTCTTGCTTAAGAAAGAAAGAAAGGGGGTGGGGGAAGAAAAAAAGAAGAGTGAGAATGATAGAGGTTACGATAGTATTACGTTACCGATTGGATAAACTGACAAAACAGCCTACTGTGACTCGGAGAGTTTAATTTTGTACATTTTGGCAACTTCTTAAAGCAGAAAATGAGAGCAGTACTGTCAACAGGGCTTTTGATATGTCTCGGTGTTTATACTAGAGATGAAAGTGCATTCTGAATTAGGGTGGAAGGCAGCAGGCCAGCTTCTGGCTTTGGCGACAAGAGGTGATAAACCCTGCAGATTTACCCCCTGTAGCAGCGAGTAGGAAATGGTTCTCCTGTTGCACAAGCGATTTCAAGTTTTTTTCCATTCTGCTTGAAAGACCCAGGATCCATAAAGGTTTTGTTTTTTCTTATTACCTCAGTAAACCAGTAGACAGCCAAGTCACTCACGTGGCGTATGGGACACCCAGTGTCATGTCCCTGCTCTATCTGGTTCCGTGTTCTGGCCTCCGGGCTGCTGAATTGGTCTCACTGTTACCAGCAAATATTTTATTACTGACATCCAATCTCAAATGACTCCTACAGGAAAGCAACATCCAAGAGTGGCCTCTTGCCTGGGGGTTAAGGTATCCCTCTTGGATTTAGCAGATGCAAGTTCAGCTCCCTGACTTGTATCAGTCCTTCAAATGTAGGGCTTCTGCACTCCAGCTGAATGCCGAAACCATTGGCTGCCCTGGCAGGTTTGTTTATGTGTGTTTTGACCAGAAGTTTCCTCCTGGACCAGAGAAACCTTCTCCCAGTGGAAGTTTTGCTGAAGCCAATATGTTTAAACAACCAAAAAACATGGTGTGGAGGGGTGACAAACTCTCAGAATTCAGTTCTGTGAACAAAGATGGGTTAAGATGCGTTTGCCAGCAATTCGGATCAGTCTCTGTGCCATTGTGTCCTTTTGCTAAGATTGAATGGAAACAGCTACAAATTGTGGTTATGATTAGCCAGCAAGAAAGGTATCTGTCAGGCAAGTTCTGCCACCCTTACTCATGTGCAGTATTTCATTTCACAGGTTGTCCTGGCTATTTTGCTGGACCATCCCTGTAAGGCTGCTCTGCCCTGCTCCTCTCTGCCTCCAGCAGTGCTATTAAGGGAAGGAGGGAGCTGTGAATTCCCGCAGTCTCTGGTAAGGTACAACTTCCTTCCTTGCTCACAAGTAATGAGAAAGGCTTCACCTCTTCTCCAAACCTTCTTGCCTGTTTATTTATAGAGGCCAATATCCAGACAGTATGGGTAATGCTTCAAACCAGACTTGGACCTGGGATGTAGGTTGGTCCAGCTCAGCTGCACAGTAGAGTTTTTGTTGGGTGGAGGCATCTTAGTGTCCTGCTTGGGACATAATATCTTGCTTCTAAATAAATGGTCTGCTCTGCAGGGTAAGGTGATTCTCAGCGTGAGTGAGGCTGGTGGAACTGGGCTTATAAAAATATCTGAGCAGGGGAAGAAAATAACTACTATTTTCCAAGAAGATGCATTTTTCTATTTTAATTTTTGTAAGGCTGTGATAAAATAAATGTTGCCTATGATGTAAAGCTGAAGGGTTGACCAGAACTTCCTTTGTGGTCAAGCTCTTTTTTTATTGATTGATTTTAAGTCCTCTAAATTTGTCAGGCTCACAAGTGCAGCGGTGACTTAAGCTATAAGAGAATGTTTGTGTCTTTAAGGAAAAATACAGCGCCCCCTCCTCCCCCTTGCCCTTCTCAACCTTGCAAGGAAAGCTACACTTGGCTAGAATATTTTTTTCACCCTCAGTGGAAAATGTTGATTAAATATTCAGAAAAAAATAGCAATTAAAATCCCCAGACTCCTAAATCTGAGGAATTCTTAATAGGAAACTGCTGAATATTAGTATAGTTGCGTAATTTTGACTGAAAATGCACAGTGGCCTTTTTTTGGTAAAAGCTTAAAACTTTAGGAGAGATGTATTGAAAAAACCACTTTTCTGTTGATAAAAAGAGGCATTTTTTCAAGCACTTCTATACATGCTGTTCTGCAGTTGAGTTGGATAAGCAAAGCTGTATCCACGTGGCTGTGTCTTTCCCCACTAATCTTTTCTTCTGGAGCCAGAAACCATTTCGGTTCAGCTTTTCAGTCATTCTTCACACTAGGACAGACGTCAGGGTTTGGGATCATTTGGGTGGTCAAGTCCAGTCTTGTCACACTGTATGGAGACTGCTGCTCCCCTCGGCCCCTGGGGGTCTGCTATCAAGCTCTCTCTGCACTTTTGGGGCACATCTGTGCTTAGCTTGTTTTACTGGGGTAAACTCCCTCCTCTTATTACTCCCCACTGGCATACTGCTTTGCTGCTGACTCAGGTTTGTTCTACAAACAATGTGCAAGTGTTGTGTGCGGAGGTACGAAATACGAAATGGTCAGGTGAGATGACCACGTTATGGCAAGTCAGTGACCTGAACAGCAAAGCTCAGCTGAACTCCACGTGATGAGGCCACAAAGTACTCAGCCCTCGAATAAAACGCAATTACTCATCTTCTGTCAAAATCCATGCCTACTTACATAGCTAGCTTGTGAATATAGGAATATATGGAATACAGATTCCATATATTGGATATATGAAGTGGAAATCCAGTAGAGGATGTGGACTTCTCTGCTTTGTTTTCCCTCAAGGAAAAGAGATACAGAGAAGTTAAAGGGTGCTCTCATGGGTGATTGTACAGTCAGTCAGCAGCAGAATCAGCCATCTAAGTTGCCTGTGGGGGTATTTCTTGGTGTTGGCTCAGTGTAGCTGTTGTTGAGGTCAGTTTTTCCAGTGATCTCTAT
Source organism: Anseranas semipalmata (assembly GCA_013399115.1). Classification (NCBI taxonomy): domain Eukaryota; kingdom Metazoa; phylum Chordata; class Aves; order Anseriformes; family Anseranatidae; genus Anseranas; species Anseranas semipalmata. The sequence continues at coordinate 311,207 of VXAA01001703.1, forward strand.
TATGGGAGCTGAGGTTGGCCGTTCCTTATCCACATCCCAGTTGGCGAGGGGCCCTTATGATGGCCAGCAGTACAGCTCCAGCGTAAATGAGAAGCTCACAAGGTAGTGTTCAGTGGCAGCAGGGAAAACAGTTAGCAAAAGGGGAAGAGATTTCTTTCCACAGACCTTTGTTTTAAAGGGTATTTTGGGATGCGAGTTAACCTTTCCTTGGGTCTCTTGCCAGCAGGTGGGAACCTTTTAAAGTTGTCCTTTTACTGAGAAGGGCTGAATCGTCCGCCCTAAAGCATCCCTTAATGCAATTAAAACCAGCACTACTGCTTCTCCAACACTGGGGCCTCCGATACTGGGAGGGGAAGCGGTGGCTCCTCTTTGAAGTCCCACCTACGGGAACATCAGTGGCAGGACTTCAAAGGGAAGCTGCTATTTCCTGTTGGAGCTCAGCCCTGGTGCTCAGCACTGCTAACAAAGCAGTCGGACTGGTTGTAAAGGCACTGATCCAGCAGAGCACTTAAGCACATGCTTAAGTCCCTCGGGACTTAACTGCATGGTCTCCTGGGTTGGGACTCAGCTGGGCTGGAGACTGGACTGGCGGTCGGGGTTACATCTCCCAGGGCAAATTTTCAAGGGGAAGAGCCAGGTTAAAAACCTTTCGCAGATGGCTTGGTGAGTCTGCAGAGCTGGGCTCCCCATTCACACCCCAGTGACTTGGGGCACCTGTGCAGCAGCAGGCGGTGGGAAGTACCCCGAGGAATACTACTGAATCTAGCAAACAACCCGGAGACAGACAACAGGTTGCAGTAACTATCAGCAAACGCTTGTAAGTCATGAATTCATGCTAGCCTAAATCAGCACTGTGGAGTTTACCTCCAAGAAGCTGGCCAGGTGAGGATGTGGCCCAATAAATAGAGTTGTAAAGATGAGAGTTTATTTGCAAGCAGGTAAGAAATGCTGAAGGCACAATCAGTCAGCCCCACCTTTTGCTGAGTAATATTTTATTTTAGTATTAGTTCCTCTGCCGTCTAAGGAGCTACTTGCAGGCTAACGGATGGGAGAATTGGGATGTAATTTTCTAGCAAGCATTATTTGGGTAATTCGCGTAATTTGCACCAACTTCTCTCAGTTTTTGTCCTCAGGCTACAGATAGACCTTGTGGTCGTGATCTGCAGCTGACGCACAGGTGCCTCACTGCTAGCCCCGTTCTCAGCATCACTTCACTCCCTCTCCAGTAGCAGTGCAGCATGACAGCTTTTCCCCCAGCACAACCTACATGAAGCCCCGTGGCTGCCTCGCATGTAGGAAATAAAAGATGTCTGCGAGATGATCCATGCTGGCAGCGTGGGTCTTTGTAATTGGAAAGGCTGCTCTGCATCGTGGAGCAGATGTATCAGGATTGCATGCGGTGCTTTTGTAGGCTGTGGGAATAAACAGGTTGTGAAGCCCAGTAGTTTCCAGGTCCTGCTCCCTGAAGTCCTCTGCTTGAGGTAGCACAGCCCACCAGGCCCCGTGGCAGACTGCAGTTTTCCTCTGCCTTGCTGTTCTTCTCATAGGTTTGGAGTCCCAGGGAACCCACGCCTAATCCTGTATCCCAAGAAAGTGAAGTGAGAGGTGTAGTTCCTGGAGATAGTCATCTGAGACAAACTGAAAATGTCTTCAGTTAGGTGGCGAAAATACCTACACAACTGTTAGGACACAGGTTTTGGATGTCACCAGCAGACACACATGCCCGGCCATTCAGGTTCTCAGGGGAAGTTTGTGGCACACTTTCACTGCGCAAATGAACACCCCGTAGTTAGTGCCGACCGAGGCAGCGAGATTGGCTCAGTTCCGTGACTCCGTCGTGTCTCCGCTCTGCGATTTTTCTGGAGGTCTGGTTTGGAAGCACCCCCCACGAAGGGCAGGCATGCTTTCTGTGGATGGGGCCCTCGGTGACAAACAGCAGCGTGACTCATTGCTCACGCCTGAATGCTCTGCAAGGGGTTTTTGTTCCTCAAAGCGAGCATGGTCACTTCAACCCGAGGGCGAAGCTGGCGACCTCAGAGACTGGAAAAAGTGCAAACTCAGCTTTTCTGCACCTTGAGAATTCACAAGAAGCAGCTGATGCAATTTCTTAGGAAGGGAGCCTTGCCTTGTGACTGAGGCTTGGGAGTAGTGGGTGAGACAGCTGTGTTGGATGCTTGGTTCTGACCTGGGTGTCGCGGGTGGCCCCGAGCAGTTCATTCGGTCTCTTTTCTGCCTTGGTCTCCCACCTGTAAAACAGACTAATAGCTTCTTCCCCAGCTGGCTGCTAGCCAGCAGCTTCTTCACGTAAGGAGTCTATCTCATTGCATGTTGTGTAGGTGCTAGCTTTGCTCTTGAGCAGGATTCTCCTGTAAAATGAATAAATAATATCAATAACCAATTGAGGCAGGATGGATTTTTGGAAGCATTTCTTCCAAAGGCTGTTTGGATTCGAAGAAGGTGCATTTTGTTAATCTTCTTCATTTGTGTGGTTTCTAGCCTTGGATTAATACTGAAAGGGTTTTATCCGATTCAGGGTGTACATGAAAATATTTCTATTTGAATAATACTGGAGAATAAATTTAGAAATGTTTAAAGAGGGTATGAATACCTCAATCTGCTAGGTGGAAAAATTACTACTTCTTGTGGGTAACCCAACCTGTTTAAGTTGCTAAAAACATACCTGACTTAAAAAAAAAAGAAGAAGAAGAAGAAGAAGAAATAGCTGAAAAGAGAGCTTTTTTAAAAAACAACTCTCTTCAGATTTCTAGTTTAATATTTCAGTATGCAACAGTATTTTCATAACTGCAGCTTTTTTGGGCAGAGGTGGGGGAAATTAGAATATATTAAAGAACTCTGGAAACCACTTTCTATTTGTAAAACATGTTGCGTGTGTATCATAACACCTACAGTACTTGTAGCTCTGCCAGATTGTGCACTGACTGCCAGAATTTTCCTTGCTAAATGACATTATACTACTTTGTGGGTATTGAAAACAAATATTTTGAGGGGAGGGAGCATTCTCATCCACACAACGTTCGTCGTGCTTGCAATATTCAGTCATAGCGTTTTATTTGAAGGCTGCTGTGCTTTTCAGCTGCTTAACATAAGTCAAAGGCTAGGTTTGGTGAATGTTTGCGTGCTTTCCAGCTGTTTGTTGGCATGTATTTTTTGCAATATAGGAGCCCCGAAGGAGATGGGGGCTTTGTGATGCTGGGCACTGTACGAAGACGTAGCGAGGACAGGAGTGGAAACGGAAAAGGAAGGCGTTTTGTCTTCAGAAGCGCAGCCCCAGAGCAGTTTTTCTCTCACCAGGCGGTGTTGGGAGGGATGTGATTGCCCAGCTGGGTGGATGCAGCAAGGCAGAGCGTGCTGCCACGAGGGGTGGTCGAGTGAAGCCACGGGGCGTTGCAGCGAGGAATACTGGTGTAGAGCCTGGCATCTGGAGCTGGAAAGGAAGGCGATGGGAGAGATGCATCGCAGGCCAGGCAGCCCGTGCTGCTGCTGAACGGGTTATGCAAAGGCCACGGCCTTGCTGCGGGATGCAGACACGCTGCAGATCTCTCTATCCAGTTGAGGTTACCCATTAACCCGGGGTCTCCCACACGCTTGTGGGTTTGGAGGGTGACACAGCGAGGCCATTCCCCTGCCAACATGAGATGAGCCCTGACGTATCGCGCTGTAAAAGCCTCCAGAAGAGGAGCAAGGAAGGCGAAAACGGGATTAGAGGCTGCTGAGGTCTCCTCAGTTCTGCCTCCAGTGGGCTTTTCCAGCTGCTTCGGAAGCAAAGCTGCTGTGAGACTGCTCCAGCTTCCACCGAGGGCCATGCCCCAGCTGCAGCCCGGCGCAGAGCTGCTCCTGTGCCAGAGCCCCAGAGGAGCGGGGAGCGTTGCCCAATGCCTCCGGTACACTCATGTCATCAGCACGTTGCAAGCTGGATTTGCCAAGCAGAGAAGCGGAGACATTTGCTGACATTTTATATTACGTTTCAGTGGCACTCCTGTTTTTGTTTGGGATAAAAGCTGCGATTAAAATGTAAGCTGATTAGTAGTTAGTTATTAATACCTAGTTGCTTTTTAATCATAGTGGACAGTTGTGATCAGTTTTCACAGGTATAAAGAGCCAGTGCCCTGCTAAAAACTGTAACGTGCTCTAATCCACAGCTCCGCAGTTTTCTGTGACTGGAGAGGCCTGTTGGATTTTAGAGTTTGTTATTAGAGACGGATGATTAAAATAGAAAGGAAATGGAAAGATGTTTTGGAGCCAGTTAGGAAAAAATCTGCAGGAATGGGCTCTTCTGCCTTTTTTACTGTCTTTCTAGAAATGATATTATCTGGGATGGATGGGGTTGCTCTGGAGGCTTCAGGGCACATTAAAGGGTAATAAAGAGGGCATGGGGTGAGAAAAAGGTTCCTGCTGGGTTAAGGAGAGACACATGATAGCTCATCTGGGAGCAGAGAGTCAGGTTTAATAATGTCCTTGCTAAACACAGTTAATAATTGAGGTCAGGGCCCTGGGTGAGGGTAATAAGGGGATAGTCTCCCATGTGTGGAGTGATGGGGTAAGGACAAGCTGTTCACAGCACACGAGTGGTGCTGATAGGAGCACACAGCAGTGCTGGGCTGGCTCACTTGGGACCATGATGGCAGCAGGTAGTTCACAAAGCAATGTGTTGGGTTTTTCTCCTGTCTTGTCTTTTAAAATGTTTGGTAATTGCGCTGCTTGCGGAACAGGGAGGCAGCACAGAAACAAGTGTGCTGGCTTGGCGCAGGCAAGATGCTAACTGATCACCTAGCAGAGATCTGATTAAGACAACAGGCTTATCTTGCTCCATCTTGCTGATGTGGTAATGTACAGCCGGAATTAGGAGCTAAAGGGCTCTACATGTTTCTGTCAGAAGGATTGGTTTTAGGTATCTGGAGGTCATTATGCGTGCTGTACATGAGAGTCCCTCCCAAAACCCAGTGCAGTCATCCTCAGAGCGCTCTGCTGAAGGCAGCGTTGCCTTTTCCTTGTCGTACAAATGAAACTGGGCTGTTAAGAGTAGGATAAATGTTATTTTCTAGCTACGCTTAATTGCCATCACTCCAAGAAACCCACAGCTCTCGGTATCAAGGAGATAGAGAAGAACAGCCTCCATCTGAAAACCACCAGTTTATTTACCGTCCCGCTCGCTTGGCCTGGCCTGCACTTCGTGGCCCCGATCCCGCCCCAAGGTGCGAGTGGGGGAGCGCCCGCTGGTGCTGGCGGGTCTGTGGGCTGTGTGCTGCGGGAGCGGGGCCTCGTCCGCGCCAGGGTTGGAGCTGCAGCTTTGTGGGACCAGGCACGCATCCTGCCTGGCACGGCAAGGGAAAGTGACTGCAACCCATCACAGTTTCTTCCACCTCATGGCAAAATTGGAGGGAGGATGGGAAAAAAGCGCTCTCTGATTACAATCCGTGTATGTGCTTTGGCAGAGAGAACACAGTGTAATTGTGGGCCAGAATTTTGCCATTAAGTGGTAAATCCTTGAAAAGCGTAATTCTGCAGGCTTTAGGCAAGGGAAAAGCATGTTTCTCTGGTTTGCACTGAGAGCTGGGAGGAATGGGAACGTGCTGGGGGGACAGGGGCATTGCGGGGCCGTGTGGGTCTGGGTTCAGCTCCAGGCACTCGCACGGTTTCTGCCGCGGCTTCCCCCCCGCGCTGTGTCGGCCTGCGCCTTTGTTGCCCTTCCCATCACTTAGAGGGGGAAACCACCTCTGTCTGGTTAGAAGGTCTGGCAGAAGGACACCCCGGTACTGGTCGATACACAGCCCCACGCAGCAGCAGTACGCTGCCCGACACTGGGAGCGCCCTGTCACCTGCCGGGACTGCTGTGCCAGCAGTTAATAATGCATCCCAAATATCACACACGTCCTCTGACAGACCCTTCCTTCCTTCCCCAGGCTTGTACTCAAGGCATGGGGTAAGAAAAACAAAAAAGGAAAGAACTAGCTTACTACATGGCCGGGTTGCGTTAGTTTGGCAGTCTTTGCCTGAACAAGGCCTGGTAGCACATGAAAAATTAATCAGTATGTGAAGGACGGGAACACTAGTGCGAGATCTAGCAGGCTGGTGAAGGACTGAAAACACCGCATGAATAAGTCATTCATAGCTTATCATCCCAGTAATCATTTCCTCAGTGATAACCACTTTTTAGAAAGTATTAAACTGAACATGGCATGGACTTAAAATTTAAGATAAATCCGGGTCGCGTTTTGCCTGGTGGCGAGGCCGAGTGGCGGCGGGGGACGCAGGAAACGAGCCCTTTCTGGGAGCTCCTTGTGCAGGGACACGCGCTGGGCGCTCCCCAGGGCCGGCAGCGCCCCAGGGGACATCTTTTAGGGGATGCAGCAACATACAGTTCCTCTCACATCCCAACGCCGCGGTCCTCCTGCGTTAGTAAAATACCTGGCATAGCTTGTGGCTAGCTGGACCTTCCGTGCTCCCCGCTCCCGAGCTTGGGTCCCGTGCAAAAAGCCAGTATGCGGTCTGCAGAAAAATCCTATACCGCGAGGCATAAGTTAATCTTAATTGCTGTGTTTCCTCACTTTTTGGCTTGGCTTTGTCACTGCCGTAATGTTCTTTTAATGCTGCTATTGTTTCTTACGTGCATTAAGTGTTTTACAAGTGATGGATGGTCAGGGCTCTCTGATGTTTGCTTGCAACAGCTCCGTTACGCGTACTGCTAAAATAGTAGCCAAAGGAGAAGGTTAAGAGCCTGTGTGTACAACTAGGATGGATGTGGGGCTTCTGATCCTCCGGCTGGGTGTTGTCTGTCCTCACAGGTATTTCCACCGAGATTACACTGTCGTACCCCTGCTGTGACTTCGCCTGCGTTACTCCACTGTTCCCGGAGGAGAATCCATCCCCACTAGTGGTGGCGGGTGCTCCCAAGATCACAGAGTCCCAATTGTCCTCCCTGTGCGATTCATTTGCCACATGTTTAAAAATGAATGTAGCTATGTGAATAAGAGGAAAAGTTCAGGCAGAGGAATAATTTATAATTCCCAATAATATTGCTTCTAGCTACTGCTCTATAGTGCCAGTTCCTGCCCAGTGTGGTTTCAGCAGCTAACAGCTATAAAAGTTTGTTGACCCGAGAGGCTTAATATCAACCATAGGTACAGTCAAAGTCAATATGGAGGCTGAAAATCCAGTGCTAATAGAAAAATAGAAGTCAATATTTAGGATATGAGTCAGGAACTTAAAATAGGAAAGCGAAACAGATGAGGGCTGTAGCTGCAAGAGTGCTGGAGGTGAAATGTTTAGATCCAAGGACCACTGCTGATTACTATCTTCCCCTCTAACAAGGTTGCTCATTCTGCTTCAGAAATTCATTTCCAGTGGCCAGGCCACCTCCCTGACCTATATTCCTCAGACTGCCCTTACGTCAGAGCCTGCCTATTTGGGGTTATAAGTGAAATCCTCTGTCTTCTAGGTGAAATCCACAGGTAATTATACATGGGGCAAATATGGGCTGGGGCACGGAGAGGCCAGCAGAAGAGTTTGGCTTAGGTCTGTTTATACTGGAAAATCCCCTTCTAAGGCTGTACTGTTAATTCTTCGAGGGGAGGGGAGGGGACACGGGGAAACTCCCCCCGTTCGAGGCGGTAGCTGACGGGAACAGTGATTGCACAGTGAGGCTTTTCCAGCCAAGCATCAGGTGGAAAAGTAACCAGCCTTAAGTGGGGGTTTTCATGCTGGAGAGGGGCACGAGGAACTGAGAGCTCTTACCCACAAATGAAAATGATGTGGCCTTATTTACACTATGAGGTATGGGGAGCAATGCCCGAGCACACTGCTGATGAATTTATATGCCCTTCAGCGGGGTGGTATTTTAATTTATACAAGTTTCCTCAGTTTGGTTGCAGTGGATGAGATCTCCAGCAGATGTGAATCTGTCCAACCCCATTAAAGTGGAGCCCATTTACTCCAGCTAAGGTTCAAGTCCACATCTTCTGGTATTTAAAGAAATTGCCGCCCGCCAGGTTCTCCCGTTGCACCGGCTTGGTAGCTGGGAAGGTTTCTCGGGAGGCACACTGACATTATTTTGCTTCTGTAAGAGGACCCCATCACATCCTCCTCCAAGACACGCGATGACATTCCTTTGTTTTGGCTTTGATGTCATAACATTGTTTTCACAGACTTGGCCTGATCTTGTTGTGACAAGGTCAAGTCCCATTCAATTCAAGAGGAAAGTATTAATACCAGGGTAAAAAACCCTGGTATTAATTAAGCTCTGAGCAGTAACTTCAGGCATAAGCTGCTGTCCTTATTTCTTGCATGTAAAATAATACAGCCAACACAATTGGTCCACAGTGCGATGCTAGCTTTGATTTTTAAAAAGTGTATGTATTCTAATGAATGATCGCTGGGCATGAAAAAAACCAGATGCAAAATCTGAACTGTGCTTGAAAGTAAGGCCAGAAGTAGAAGGGAAACAACTGGTGTTGCAGTACAACACAGGTGAATGGGAAAATCTGTTGCTGAAAGTATTTTTTGGTGAAGAGTAAGGTTTCAACTGAAGTATGTCTCTATGTAAATTTGAACTTTTTATTTTAAAATCCAAATGCCCCAAACCTAGAATATTTTGGCTGATACAGTCTGATTGTAATATGGTTCCTGTTTCATGCAACCCTTTGGACTATTGCGAACCTCACCAGGTTTTAATGTAATGTAATTGCAGAGTTTTACAATTTGCTAGCATTATTGTAATATCAAGTGTTTGTTATTTTTTCTAAGTGCTCAGGCAATACAGATAATGAGCACATCCTAACTTATATACATTGGGAGATACAGTGCCTGGTAGCTATTTCACTTAGTATTTTAGGTATAGAAACTGAGGCACAGGGTCAGTAATACTTGCCCGTGGTCCCAAATGAAACCTGTTGTAGACTGAGTACATAATGAGATCCCAGTCTGATGGGACATTTCCCTGAACCGGAAAACCTCCAGTCATCTCATACTCCCCTTTGCTGCAGCTTTATTTTTGGCCAAGGAGAAAAAAAAAATTATTTGTCTCACCTTGGGGACTAATACTAAAATGGGTGCCGCACCTTTCAGCCAGGCTTTTTCAGCTGGAGAGTTCTCAGAGATAAGGTATCCACAGGCATTATCTATATATAAGGGTGTACGTAACGGGCTCTCTTAAGGCTGGCAGAAATCCAGGCTTTCTGGTTCGCAAGAAACCAGAGGAAACTACATTTTCTTTCCTTTTTTAACATCAGGTAAAGCAGCAGCTCTTGGGTCTGGCAGCTGCTCCGTTTCCCCTCTGTAGGAATTCTGCTTTGATGCCTTTCTGGCTCTGAGGGCAAAGTTAACCTCTTCCCGGTCCCCCGACTGCCCTTTGGCCCCTGCTCCATCCCCGCACAGCACCTTGACGGCCTCTCACCGTGCTGCTGCTGGTGTCTGGGGCTGTGCTGTGGGCTGGCGGGTGGGAACTCGCTGCTGATCCCGGCGCACAGTGGAGCTGCAGGGAGCTCCTGCTCTACCCTGCTCTATCCGCGCTGGGCACGGGGCAGAGGATGCCTGCTTCAGGGTCACATCATCTGCTGCTTCCAAACACGCCAGCGTTACAGGCAGGGCTCTTGCTAAATCTTTGCTCTGCCTTTGGTAGGGCAAAAGTGAATCAAATGCGGGATATTGCAAAGGAAACTTCTTGAGGCTCTGTGAACCATCGTGTCTGATGGAACTTTCTTTCCATAGAGAGCCTCTCAACTGGGAGCAGGTTTTATCGTCATACCTCCTGGATAGTCCCATGATTTGTGAAAAGGCCATGATTTTAAGTGAAACTGCTAACAAGGTACTAAACAAGACCATTGTATAAAGAATTGGTTATGTGTCAAATGCTTTGAAGATTTTAAATACAGTAGGAATCGTAAGATGTTCTTGTTACAATACAAGTTTTCCTATCATCTGGACAAATTCAGCAGTACAGATTTTAGAGGATGTCCTAAATAGACCTAAAATTGTTTTATTCTGCATAAACATGTCATGATTTTTACAGAACTTAGGCTCTTTCATGGACAGAAACTTGGAATTTCTCCCCTCAAACAGTACAAAGCTTTCCATTGTGAGCTCTGACAAGTCAGGAAATATTGGATCTTAAACTTATCATTCTTCAAGACTGAATGTTGGGTATTCTGTTGCTCAAAAGATTGTAATTTTGCAGAGGTGTTACCTGCTAACGAAGAAAGCTCGAATCACTGTCATCTGGGCTGATGTCTAAAGATACATCTCTATGGAGGTCCAAAGGAGGAATGTTGAAATCTGTTTCCTTACTCTGTTTGCCATAAAGAGGATGAAAAATATCTTGACAAGTGGACACGAAGAACTTTGCAAGGCTGGGTTAAAAATGAGTTGGAAGACAAAGCAACAACTCCTTTATTGAACCTGTGACATCTCAGAGTAGAAGACAATGAAATTCTTGGCTGCCACCCCGACACAAAGAAACGTGTGCTTGGACATGTTAAAATACCAGCTACGTTTCCAAGATCTTCCTACAAAACTGACTGTGAAAAAGGGAAGAGAAAGAATTAGAAAATAAAGTATCACTTCCAAAGTGGCTGTTTGACAGAGACACACAAACATTTAGAGGAGACAGAAAGAGCCCCCACACCTTTGGATGCTCCTGGGTAAAGCTGGGAAACAGCCGCAGGCTCCTGGGCTAACCTGCTGCAGGTACATTTGACCCCTTTGCCCAAGCTGTATTTCAACAGTATATCTCAAGGAGGATGGGCTGTTAAATGATTCAAGCTGGATAAGATTTGCTGCAATGGAAAACTTGTATGCCTCTATGCCTCTCTAGTTGAAAAACCATTAGCAAAAATAGCTTAGCACCTCATTGTTGCAAACTGGACTGTGAACCTAAGAGGAGAAAATACAGGTGGATTTGAAACTGCATTTTAATTTGCCACACTCCTAAATAATTTATGTGTACATCTCACAATATATTGAAATTAAAACCTGAAGTATGACATACAGTAAATAATTCAGAATGGCTCTTTCACCAAGTGTGAGCTAGGTTATTGATACTTCATTTTAGTTAGGTAGACATCAACGTCAGCTCCTGCGGGGATCTCGCAGCTGACTGATTTCGCTTGTGCTGGTGCCGGTGAAACCCTCCGTAGGCCTCAGCCTTGCAGCCACCCGTGCGCGTGGTCAGCAGAAGGCTCTGTGGAGCAAGCCTTGGTGCAGACTGGTCGGACATACAGCACCGTGTTTCTGGCAGGTGCAGGCCGGTCGACGCCGCACCTGAATGCGTTCCTGCGGTGTCGGGAAGCGGCTGGCTGAAGAAGATGGAGCCGTACTCGGAAGTGTCCAGAGCAGCGCTTTGGGTGGCTGTGCTCCCCTGCTGTGATGCCAGGGTGCTCCTCTGCATGCCTGGGATAACTGCCCCAGGGAGAAAGAAAATCTTTTAAAAGCAGGAAAAAGGAGGCCTTAGTTTCTCGCCGAAACCAAATATTGACATTTATTGCAAGTTAAAACTTTCATTCTTGAACCATTATTACAGAAAAATATTTACAAGCTTAGAACAAAATCTGAAGGTAGAGCATGTGGGAATCATGGGAGACTGTCTTTAAAGAAATGATTGTGAGATTTCGTGTCAGGCTTGATCAGGGGCTAGGCCCAGAAATGCCAAGGTATTGTAAGAAGTCTTTTTAGATGAGCTAGGTCTTCAGCTGCTTTGAGTCAGCACGGTTTCAGCTGAGCTGTGTAGGTTCTCTAGGCTGACTTCAGATTTCTCTCCAAGACTTAAAACGGGAGCACTAAAAAGCTGTGAACCAAAGTTGCGCTAAAGCAGAAAGTGTTCGGTATTATATTGATGCGCAGTCAGACCCGAAACAAGCTCTGTGATGCTATACAAAAGTCTAAATCTGTATTTATGATCCGATTGTAATTATTAGCAAATTGCACTCCGGAGATTAAACCATTTATAGAGGCAGTAGAGAACTTAGGTAGACCTTCAGGTGGGCACAGGAAATTGAGCATCCAATGATGACATCTGGACAATAAAAAGAAGAAATGAATATATTGAAATCAGAAACAATCCATCTTCCTTCCCTCGCTCATAACTCCTTGATCACTCGTGGTCTTCACGGGAAATACCTTGCTGAAGGCAAACATTTGTGGTGAGAGATGGGTAATATAGTGGGTGATGACACTGTGCTCAATGAAACGCCTGTATGAGGTACGGGTGTGTGGCTGAAGCTCACGGAGTGTGCAAATAGTATCTTATCCCGTCCTTTTCGTCCTGCATCCATATGGCCGTGGGTGGAAGAAGTTCCTCACAGCGCAGAAGGAGGGCAGTGGCTTCAGCCCCCCCATCACTGGTTGGAAAATTGTTTCAAGCTATGTTTCAAACCATTCTGATTAATGCTTTTCTTGGGGTGGGGGGAAGACTGTTTTAAGACATATCTACCAGTTATGTCATCCTGGTGTGAGGGAATGTCTGGGATAAGGGTTTTTTTTTTTGGCATGGGAATGTGAGTGGATTTCTTTTAATCATGCCTGCATTCTCTCTTCCTGTAACTAACGTGTTTTGTTCAACGTAGGAGGGAACCCTGCACCATCCTTTGCTGTGATCGCTAGCACTGATCCAGCTTCATACAGCTTCTGTACCACCCAGATCTCCATGCTTAGGGTCTCCTCTGGGGGTGGGTAGCAGGCTCTCTGAAGCTGTTGCCTGCCAGCAGGCAGTACTGTGCAGGGATGAGGTGGTGGTGGCTCTGGGTGTGGGGATTTCCATGGGATCCGGTAGGAAATTTGTTTCGGAGGAGGCAGCTGAGCCCATGTGTCTATGGCAATGCTCTTCACGTCACTGAAGGAGAATGCCATCTCTGCTGAGCCCGTGGTGGCAGGCTGGCCTTCTCCAGCGGCGGGACTTGTTCAAGGCAATTCTCAACTGATGTAAAATAACTGTAAAAGCCGGCTGGGGGAGAAACAGCACTGCATGGAAGGTGTGCAGGGGCCTGGGCTCCAGCTCCAAACTAGGTTCCTACATCTCGGCATTAAGGGGGCACCTGAGCACTTTCAGCTCTGCACTGACTCTCGGTGGCTCTGAAGAAGTGCCTTCATCCGCACGCGGAGCGGTTTTCCCTCAGGTTGACCAACTGAGCTGCCGCGGGGATCCAGCTGGAATTGCTTTCATCTACTGCATGCTCCAGCGTCTGCTCTGAAGGCTGCTGCTGCAGGAGGGTTGCAGTGAGATTATGAAACTTGTGCTTCGCGGGCTTTCCCCCCCTTTGCCACTTATTTTAATGACGCCGCGGAAGCTCTTCGTTCTGGCGCTGCCGCTGGTCCGGTCGGTGCAGATCACACGGGCAGCGTTCCCGGGGAGGCCGGGTCACTCGGTAAGAAAATCAGCTTGGGGAAATCGCTCCTCTTTTTTTCATGCATCCTTATTCCTCCCCCCCATCCCTTGTGCATGTCTCTCTCACTTCAAAAAAAAAAAAAAAAGAGGGGAAAAAAAGCTTTGAAGGCTTAAATCTCAGATGTGAGCTTACTTGAGCTTTTATTGCCTTTTTTTTTTTTATCTAAAAAAGCTCATGTTCACTCAAAATGGCAATTACTTGAATCTAATTGGAACCATTTTCTGTAGCTCCGGACTCATTGCTTGATCTCAATAATAAATGAACTTACAAAATATTTTTGTTACTAAAGGAATTGTAGTTGGGCAGGCCAGATCATCAATCATGATTTCCTTTTGTAGGCTTAATATGAACCTCATTCGATTTTGAACAAAACAACGTTAGCTGAAATGTTAGCTACTGTACCTTCAGCTGGAATCCTGGTTTACAAGTTAAAGATTTTAACTGAGGTTTAATGAGTTTTAATTATTAAAAGAATTTACATTTAATTTAAATATAAATAGAAAGAATTTATTTGTAATGTGGAAATTCCAACCCAAACCAGGACCCCACGGGAAGGTCATGAGTTAGGGAGCGGTTGTGCATGTGGAGGAGGCACTAACCCTCGGCAAGGATGCAGGAGGAAAAGGCGACCCCTTTCCCTGCTCCCTGCACCCAGAATACATGACACCCTGATAAAGGGGTGCCGGTGGCATGTAGGGTGCCAGTTTGGACCAGCTTGTGGACCTCGGGAGCCTGTCCCTCCCTGGGAACACTTTCGGGCCCAGGGAAGTGTGTGGTTGTGCTGTCAGGACGGCTCCGGTATGCTTTTGGGCCAGGGCAAGAAGCTCTCTCCCAAACTGTCTCCAGGCATGGTTGGTTCTGGTGTTCCTGGGACCGTCCCCAGGCAGCAGTCTGCATGCAGCCACCGCGGTGTGGAAGCCAGCAGCGAAGCAGGCTTTTCCATGCCAGTTGGCCTCCGTGCCCAGGAATGTTCCCAGCACACTTCATTTACTAGTAGAGATGTAACCTTAGAGAAAGAGATATAAACAGGGCTGTGGGTCCAGCTTGCTCCCGTGGACGTTTGCCCTGGGCTTTGCTAGAAGAGGATTTTGCTTCTCTGGTGATGCGATAGTGCCAGGAGGAACAAGGAGTGATTTACTGCTGGAAGGAGGGGAAGGAACCACGAAGAGAACATGGTTTTCGGCAAGTCTTTGAGCCGTCGTGCAGGCAGTGATCTGAGGTGTCGCTTTGATATTGCTGGACCCGGGTTTCTAGTTAAAGCCCTTAGCGCGGGCGTGAATAGTGCCTTAAGCACCAATGAAGGGACAGTTGCAGCTTCGCTAACCTGGGGCTAAACTAGAGATATTCTGACCCCCGAATCCGCCTTTCTGGCCCCAAAACCTTGTCTCACGTTGTCTTTGCAAGCCAAGAGCGGTGACTGAAGCCTTCCACGGTGCAGGTGCTGACTCCCAAATGCCCGTGCCACGCACCACTGGGCTGGTGAGGGTGAGATTAGAGTCAGTTCCAACAGTCTGCTGAGGGTTTCCTTTCCCCCCTGAAATGGGATACGATGCTGAGGTGTTTTTCTGCTTCTAGGATGTGAAACATTACCGTAAGAGAAAAGCTGTACAGAAAAAAGAAAGCCCATCATTCAGATGGGTTATTTTGCCTTGCCTGTTTTCATTCCATCATTTGTATTGAAGTAGCGGTATTAAAAATGCCCTTGGCAGTAGCAGGGCTAATGCAGGGATTGCCAGCAGCAATTACACTCCTTTTGAGGGACACTAAAAAAAGCCTTCTCTGAACACAATGGGGATATTCCTGCTGCTGCTCTGCTTGGAGATGTTTGATATAAATGATCCCCACGTGGCAGTTCAGGCGTCTCCTCTCCACGTGGTGCTTTCAGAAAGCCACAGAACAAATGCAGTTGGACCTTAAAGCTGGCTGCTGCAGTAGCTGATACCCGGCGTGCTGGGACTGACAACACACAATATCAGCAGCATCTCTCTGCGTTACTTCGGTAGCTTGTACACGTAATTTACCTGCAGAACACGTAATTCAGACAGTTTACCACACCAGGACGACTTCCCATGAGCAGTAAGACCAAACACGGCAATGAAGTCTCCCACATAGTGTCGTTGCAGCTTCACAGAGGCCAACCACAGTGTGGCTGAGGTGCACAGTGAGTAAAGCTGATGCACACGCAGCAGACCAGCGTAGGGCCCGTGTGCTACTTTGGCCAAACTTTATGGCCTAAGTTACATGCTGTGAGCTACCCTAGCTCTTCTATACGGAGAATTTCAGTCCAGTGACCTACAGGGCTTGTTAAATGCAGGAGAGACATTTCAGGTAGAAGCCATCGTTGTGATCCAGTGTAGAGGAATTTTTATTTCTAATGAAATTAGAAGTCATTATTGCTAATGAAAGAAACCACTTAAAATATGTGTACAGCTGCCTGGACACACATGTGAAATCACTTTGTCTAAATATAAAACCTCGTATTTTATTTAATCTCTGTATATTTTCATTTGGAGAGTTTTTAGAAATGTTGCTTTTTTGCAGTTTTGGCCTTTGTAAATCCAATTTGTTGTGTCAGAATGTGTCCAATATCATAAATGAATGGAAGGAAGGAAAAGATATTATTTACGTATTATTATAGCGATGCTTTTTTTTTTAATCTATCGAAGTTCCTTAATATTAACATCTGACATTTCAGAAGTTGCTTAGGGAAAAAAATAGATACAAAACACTCTACTTTTTATTAAATTTATCTTGCAAGGAAAGTATTTTCCCACCAGCTGCAGAAACGAATGTCACATTCAGTTGCACAACTTGGAATTTCAGCTTTCCGTTCGTATGGAAAGAGTGTCCCTAATTTTTCAAGGATTTATTCATAAAATTAATTTTTAGGTCCTTGGGGTTCTTCCCAGGCTGTGTGAACATCTGAACCAGCACTTACAGAATCCATCCCGTCTGTTTAAATGAATCGAGGTAGCAATTTTGGACTCGCGATGATCTTGCTTCTTCCCTGACTCATGTGCTAGCTGCCTTTTGTGGGGGACAAAGAGGGACAGGAGAAGTGTGGGGACAGTTCCTTTTCCTCTTTCAAAACCTGGTGCCGGGGGGGCTGTACGCAGAGGCTTGGGATGTGCATGGGGGAGCAGAGAGCAGGTGAGAAGGTCAGAGGTGCGAAATAAGTGAAGCTTTTTCCATGGTTCCCCAGCTTGTTTGTTTGTTTGGTATTTTGATTTATGTGAAAGGAGTTTATTCCATGGCTGACTAAAGGAATGCATTCCATGTTTAGTATACCCAGGTGAGTGGATGTGAATGTTTACTGAGTGCCTATGTGCGAAAGCTGTGTAGAAAACAGAGCACGTAAGGAAGGGCAAACCTCCTCCAGGAACACAATGCCAGGGCTACATAGGCCCCGTTAGGGAAGCAGTTCTCGTGCAGGGTGAAAGCACCGTGGGGTCTGAAGCTGTTCCCACTGAGGGACACCTGAGCGTAGGGTGACAGGAGCACAGCACAGCCTTTGGTGTGCCCGTCGTGTGCTGGGACAGGTGGCAGGGAAGGGACTGGGGGGCCACACCGCTTCGGTTCCCAGCGGCAGGAGGGGAGCCAGAGCCGGCGCTCCCAGGACATCTGTGTTGGACGGAGGCAGCTGCGGTGGAAGGCAGGAAAAAGCAGGAAGCTGAGGCGTGGCGAGGGAAGGTAGCTGAAGGTGTTAGGGTATGTAAAGGTTGGCCCAGGCTTTCCCAAAGTGCCGAGCAGACTGGCTGCGCAGCTCCCACTCAACACTCTGCCCTTCAGCGGGGCTGAATTAAAACAAAAGGGAGAAGGCGATGGCACAGCACGCGAGGGAATTCACTGCTACGTGCATCTCTGCTACGGAGACTGATCCAGCTTGGAGCAAATCTGTACGTCGATACGTTGACCGGTATCTTCTTGTCCTGACCAAGGTTGTAAAAAACGCTCTCTCCCCAGCGCAGATAGTCTCTTACAACGTCAGAGATTTTCTCCATAGCTGAATGAGGCGATTTTATTCCTGCTAGGATTTACGGGTTTCAGGAAGAACTGTGGACAAGGCACAGCAAGAATTCGTCAAGCAACTATTGGGTAATAGATTTGGTATTGGGATTTTCAAAAATGTCTACGTGAGCTGACTACTGACGTCTCTCTGAAGTTTTGGGAATTTGTGTCTCTAACCTGATTATGCATCCTTGAAAATCTCGGTGTGACCTATATAGGTCTTTGGGCTTCTGTATACCTCTTAAAAAAACAGCTTTTCACCACTCTCCGCTGCTTTTCCCCTTCTGTAAAATGGGGGTAGCAGTTCTTCCTCCTCATGGACAGGAATGGGAAGGAAAAGTACTATGATCTCCAGGCTACAGATGTTCCAGGGATGAACATGGAGCAATTCAACATGTGCCACTAATAATTAGTTCCTGCAGTTTCAAGCATTCTTTCAGGACCGCCGCAGAGGGAACTGTGCAGCACCTGAGCAGACAGGGGCCTGGGAACGGTCAAAGGATGTTGTTCCTAAGTAAATTTTGTGACACACAAACCAACCAACTCCAAGTTACAGGGTGCTGTTTGAACTGAGAGCTGTTGCCTCCAGAGCTTCTCTGAAAACTGGGCAGAGCTGGGAACAAGGGACATAATTGAAAGCAACTTGCAAATAGCTTTGCTCCCAGTGTGAAGCAGGTGCAGCAGCTGATCACTTGTGCTGAGCACATGCCACAGAGCAGGCACAAAGCTTTACTATTACTTTCCGTAGTCCTGTCTAGTTCTAAGAGGATATTTAAAAATTGGAATGATAATGACCTGAGAAAACATGACTTTAGACCAGAAAATAAAATTGCAACCATTCATTATCAAAGGCATACTGGCAAAGAAGTGTTAGAGAACAAGAATGCCTGATGATGCAATGTTTTTCATCCTGCAACTGAGCACAGAAAACCTTTTCATATGCCCTAAATCTGCAGCTACAATAAAGCCTTCATACAGACAATCTGCTTAAACAGAACGTCACGCTTGCCTTTATTTTATTTTAATTGCAAAACATTATCCAGTTTCACTGCTGAAATATGCACTTCTTAAGGCAACATGCGTAGCTTTATATTATCCTCCATTTTACTTGACGTCAATATCTGTGCAGTGATGAAATTAAAAGCTCCTGAAGTGGACCATCTATGACACAGCTGTTTCTCTTTTATGTGGGGGAACGCCCTCACCTCCTTTTCTTCCTACCAGAACTTATATAATTAAAAAATCTCTCTTTGCTCTGAGTCTTCAGACTGGAATAGTCGGCATCCTGGTCTCTTCATCGCTTAAACGTGTGAGCCTGTACCACCAAAACCAACAGGAATTTTGCCACTGACTTGAGGGTGAGATCGAGCCCTGGGATTCCAGATATTTGAGATGACTGTTGGCATTAACCCACTATTTAGCCCCAAACAATACCAATGCCTAAGTTTTAGTGCTTTTCCTAATCTTGCAGTGACCTGTCAGTGGGGGTCAGCATCATCACCCCCACTTCCAAGGTGGGAAAACTGAGGCAGAAAGGGAAGGAAAAGGACATTTAGGGCTGAGGAGGGACCTGAGGTCTCCTGAATCATAGTCAGTTCACTGTCTACTGCATCTCCCTAGTCTGACAGTCTGTGACTATTCGTACTGCATGTAATTAAATATATATAAATGACAGCGATGCCCAGCAATCTGTCAGGTGATGGCTTGGTTGTTCTCCAGGCTGTACAGAGGTTTTTGAACATTTTTCCACATCTTAATGCTAAAAGCTACTGTTGAAATGCTAGGTTTTGAAATTTGGAAGTTCGTAGCATCAAGAGGAAAACAGTAAAAAAAAAGGTTGTGACGTTAGTCTCCTTTTTTCCTCTTTCCCCAGCACCTGTATGAGTTACAAATGGTAGGAATTTGTCTTAGGACATGACAGTTGTGCAGCCATGTGAACTGACTACTGCAGCCTGCATTTGCGGATGTAACAGTGTTACAACTGTTATCGTTCATTAGCAATGGAGACGTCCTGGAAATGTAGAAAATACTGGGTCTGGGTTGTATTTCCTGATAAATTCCAATTTTCTTGCTACTATGACGGAAGGAGAGCCAAGATTTGATGAATGAAATTGAGACTCGCTGTGAAACAGAGCAACAGCTTTGAAGAGCTGCCAGATTTCAGCAAAGGTGAATAAGAATGAAATAGACATTTCTGAATAAACTGCCTTTCCCCTCTTCAAAAACAAATCACCGTCTTATAAATAATCTTTTGGAGTGAGAATTCATCCTTAGTGGAACAGGAGACAGACTGCACAGCAGAGACAATTGATGGATGTTCAAAGACAAACCACCAAAAGACAAATACATCTTCAGAAAACAGTATTAAGTAGTGTTTTAAAGAATGACCACACATCATATTCACGCAGATGCCAATAGGAAGCAGAGTTTAGAATCAGAAAAGCTTTCAGATAATCTCCACCCTTTAAGAAGCCAAAACCTCAACATCACTAAGACATCTTAACTCATTTTCAGAAGTTGCCCCTCTAGCATTTGATGCTGTATCATGTATATTTTCTGTGCTTCAGCACAGATTTTTCTTAAGAGGTTTAGTCACTAAAATGTACAATATATATATATATATATATATATATATAAACTCACTACTGTTAATATATCATGTCAAAAACTCATCATATCTAGGGGAAAGTGGTCTAAAGTAGGAATTCTAAAAGTGCTCAGTATTGGTCTAGCTGGTCTGCTAAAGTCAGTGGTAAAACTGTTGAATGTCAACGTGCGTAGAGCGGTGCACGTGTTTCTGCAGACCCGCACCTCTAATTAGAGCAGAAATTGAGTCATTTTGGTAAGGATTACAGGTTATGGCTATCGACCTGGTGAGCATTTCTAATCTAAGTCCTCCAGCTGGAGTCTTCTGCCCATAGCCATCACCAGTGATGGTCACAGTTTAACCAGGACGGAAAAGATACACTACCTGGTGGCGGTATATAAATGGGATTTGGTATAATGTTTGGGAGAAGAAAACACATGGAAAAAAGACTTTCTTCTTGCCCCTCTAGGCTTGAAAAAGGGCTATCCTTATGTGGGTACCTTTCCATCATTTCACCGAGAACACCTAACAATACCTAAAGTTGAGATCCGTCAGCTGTATTTGGATGCCTGCGAAGGAGCACCTGGATCTGAAACCTTAGAGGCAGGTGTCGCTGGCTGAATACTCACCGTCTCAAAAAAAAAAAAACCAACCCCAAACCAAAAAAACACTAAACCAAAAAAGAAAAGAAAAAGGAAGGAGTGGATCCAGGAAAGAAAAAAGGAAATGAATCAGTCCACTCAACTATACAAAGCTGAGGAGCAGGGAAGTGAAGTTTCACAAAGGAGATAAACAAATATGCATGGTCAGGTTTCCTAAAACCCAGCGTCTGTACCAGCTCTCTTAGCGTAAGTGCTGGTTTCTCTCTCGGGAATTCAGCTGACGTGCAGGCTCTGTAGGATGAAATGATGCTGGGGGAGCCCACCGTGGTGGGGCCGACTCTTGAGCGGACGTACCGCTCGCCTCCTCTGTTCCGCGGAGCCCGTGAGGAATTGCAGCACCGGGAATTACGGCCGGTTTAGCTTTGGTTTCATTATCTCAGGTTCCCTGCTGCACAGCTGTGGGGTGGGAAGGGGACAAGGGTGTTGTGCCTGCTGCACAGGCTCCTTTTGGGAGCTGGAAGTCTGGGTGGGCATGTCCTGGTGTGTTTGCACTCCGCAGACCAAGTGCTGCGTTTGTTGTACCCAAATACACCTGTCTCCAGCGCTGTCTGACAAAGGTGCTTCTTCGCTTCTGACCTCGGGTGTGTTGATGCTCAAGACGTAGGAGGTTCTGGTGGTGGGTGCCAGTGCAGACAGGGGACATGTTACAAGTGCTTCGCTGTTGTCTTTTGGGGCCTCGTGGGAGCAAACAGGGAGACAGGGTCACTGCCTCAGCAGCTCCCAATCTGAATAGACCAAGGGATGAAAAACGAGAAGGGGAAATGTCTTTCCTGGCCAAGAGAACAGATGACTGTGAGAGCCTCTTTGTATTTAAAACCAGAGAGGAGCAAACCCCCAAGACCCTCATGATACCAGATCAGAGGATGTCCAGGCCTTCAGAGCAACCACAAGCACATCTCTCCCTCCCAGGGCTCATCATGCCAGTACAGAAAGCTCCTGGCGATAGTGCCTCGCTGGGCACACGTACAGCCTGTGCTCCAGGCACAGGCAGCAAGCGTTGAGGCAAGAAATGACTTTTTCCTGGCGTGACCCACTGCAGATTGAACTGCAGTGGCAATTAGAAGTTGAAGTGCTCATTTAGTGTCAGTGATGTGTAAACCACGTTGCCATTGTTATTTTAGTGCTGATTTACATAATTGGCATACCCTGAAGTCACACTGCATGCACCTTCAGTTCATGCTAAAGACTTGCAGGAAGTCATAAAATTAAACATTATCTGCACTGGAACGCAACGGACCAGTCACCGAACTTCTGAGGGATTTCACCTGGCCGTGCGTCGCCCCTCCTGCTGCGGCCGTGCGCGTGGCGGTGAGCGCAGCTCGGGCTGGCAAGCGCGGGAGCGGAGGGCACAAGGAGCTGTGCCAGCTCTTCGGTTACGCTGCCGCAATTCCCAAGCGGTCGCGTCTTGCCGGGCCGTACCCGCGTGAGCCCCGCGTCCCAGCGGTGACATTTTGCCTGTAGAGCTGAAGTCGCTCCAAGGTGAGGGGAAGGCCAAGAGGCCCCAGCCCAAACATGCCGAGTCCCTGCCTCAAGTCGGCAGTTCTCTTGTGCTGGAAAGGCCCAAGATGGAGGGAAAAGGCCGCTCCCAAAGGAGGAGTGGGTAATGGAGCTGTCTCGGTTGTTATTGCTTTAAATCCTCCTCCGCAGTAATTCAAGGTGTCAAAGGCTGGCTGTGGCTTTTGGAAACGAAGCCCCTGGGAGGTGCGGTGCGCTGGCACTCGCGCCCTGGCCCCACATTGCTGGGCATCGCCCGGCCGGGCCCTGCCGTGGGGCCCCGGCAGGCGACCAAGAGGCAGGGCGAAGGCTGCAGGGCCACACCGGGGTGAAGAGACGTGCCGACAGCAGCAAAGGGCCAAAGCGGCGCAGCTGGGACTGGGAGCCAGACCCCGGGCTGCGGGGCTGCGGGGCTGCGGGGCAGGTGCCGCCGGCCGGAGGGGAGGCGAGCGGCGTTCGGCCG
>VXAA01001703.1:337354-370552 GCA_013399115.1 Anseranas semipalmata
CGGCCGGGCGTGTTTCCCCGAGAGCGGCTCCCGTGGGCCGGCTCGTTGCCCCGGCACGGGTAGGCCCACGGAGCCGGTGGCGCGCGTTGCTCGCGTGCTCGTTGGGAAACATTTCCCGAGGTTGTAATCTTTCCTGGCTGTTAGTCTCCGGTGCTGGCACGCAGTGGCCTTGCTGTAAAAGCAATGAAAATGTGTTTTCCCCGTGCTCTGAGCGTGAAACTGTGTTGAAAAAAGAAGTTCTCTAGGATTTAATGATTCCGATGGATAAAGAAGGTGGCCCTAGAGAAGTGGATGTGCTGGTTAGTGGAAAGCCTTATCGTGGGAAAGGAGGTCGATGGTGAAACGTAACCTCTTGCTGTAGCCTGTGTTTCCCTACGCAGAAAGTAAACACTTAGCAGTGAATGGGGAAAAGCCAGCGCATGGCTCATTCCTTTTAAATCTGAGCATGGTAGGCAAGGCACCAAGCAAGAGAGGAGCCCAAAGGGCAATGTTTATAATTTGTAGGCAGATGTAAAAGTGTTTGAAGTAGTAGTGTTACGACAAACTCTTTTTGACATAAAGACTGTTCGCCAATTTTCACAAAATTTAGGAGAAAATCGGTGTGACTCCATTTTTTTGTTGAGTTCTCACTCTCAGTTCACGACTTCATTAAAGCAGGAGTTTGTTTTGTGACCTCTCAAAACACCCTGCGTATTTGCAAGTACTGGTCTGGTCCTGAAATGCTGTAAAGCTCAGCCTTACCTTATGCGGGAAGCCCTCCTGGAACCAGCAGGGTACAGTTACACGACTAAGAACTGCTTACACCAGTTCCAGCTTCCCTTTAGAAAGTGAACATTTCTCTGGGATGCCTAGCACCAAAATTGAAAGTCATGATTTTAGAGAGATTGCTGTGGGCAAACAGTAGCCATTTCTTCAACAACATACTTTGTAGCAACCCTAGATACATTGTACTCCCCCTGAAGTTCCATTCAAGCGTTTGTTGGCTGAAAGGGGAGAATGGCATGGGGTTTAGGGTTTTGTTTTGTTTTTGAAAACCTGTTGTTTCATTATCCCTTTACCATCAGTCCCTTTTAGCAGTCGAACCCTCCTGCCATTCTTTATAGTTCTTTTGAATAAATGCTAGGGCGTGCTTCGTAAAGCGCCTTTACAGATGTTGAGTTTGCTGTCTCTGATTAAGATACAAAAATCCATACATTAAGATTAAATAAGTTACCTAAATTGTGGAGTAACATTTTTCAGAATGGAGTTTAAAGGATTGACGTTAGAGCTGTATTCTTGAAAAAAGCAGAAATGTGATAATTACCTGAAATCCTCAATCAGTTTTAATGATTCTCATCAGGCCTCCGCTAACTATAGTGCTTGAGTTTTCTCACTAATGTCCTTGAATTCCAACGTAATGCTTCATGTTTCTTGCCACTCATTATAACTACCTGGAATGCAAAGGGCACCAGTATTCAATCAAAGTGCATAACAATGAATGAAGCGTTCTTAACTTCGTGCTATACATGCTTGCATAAATAAACAGAAAGACAAGGGAGACGGTATTTTCTGCCTGAAAGTCTTTCAGATCTTGTATGTCACATGTGTGAACTGTCATTTGAAAGCTGGCAGCAGCAGACTAACTGAGGGGTTTGGTTGCTTGTCTCAGTTCCTGATTTTTCTCTTTCTCTCTCTCTTTCCCCCCCTCCCTGTTTAATCAAATTAGAAGTTTTGGAAGAACTGCCAGAAACAAGTGGGAAAACAGCACGGCGTTTCTTCTTTAATTTAACTTCCATCCCTAATGAGGAGTCTATCACCTCAGCTGAACTCCAGATTTTTCGGAAACAGGTGCACGGAGCCTTTGAGAGCAACAGCAGCTACCATCACCGTATTAATATTTATGAAATTATAAAGCCAGCCACAGCCACCTCTAAGGACCCTGTCACAAGACTTTTGGACACCAGGTTGGTGCATCATAATGCAAGTAAATGGGAAAGTTTTGATGTAACGCCAGCTGTTTTGAGGTGGATTGCACATGGACAACCTAATCATGGGTTTGTGGTAGAGGTGGTTCACTTGGACAAAGAGAACAGTGCCTCCAAGAGGCACGTTAGGATTAGCAGGTCTTTACATCAGGATGAAGATAGCTGGTCTCAGCTCAGGCCATTATTAGTAACGTTTGGGCATGATGGCAAGGGACACCCGCTTCATAAAAGAGAAAAGCGTCAAGTGAAACACAAACAGCGTAAACGCCACAAATACAGTTGCAAAAGGCATCCGTTATATGTGGACTTCAATGATGTGGGGTGGAATGACTGGATTGTTGCCCCGCCGGGGTATAGTGCCTTTTACTGCCATGGGGAATGTCCTTTTCCACTGGCAGATCATCTAAACTCAACAAACCATGCCATTGTTCAGACTTTGGTCAATTCAGTGAATTCCAAAATCCCCAAGGCTTGCTGTGTGCCGACAGAACTGAGTGCTATTTCAATGCTCTACCTTGATGAGAATGAAAAAGTTGTATTAAAGAACTATCAAGATATGGTTGTGGAGGGTTGTGGGTGCCGCTAACACAGCAAATATATTAGACAAATACAGAAAAAAAAAAGCTGACACTTTAATATTTCCCAATGAAGACTTTATTTATGTAATGAAATGGAAAGAAAAAAAAAAAAAAAACTATTTTGAAAATATATTTATGTCTACGAAAAAGTTGGGAAAACAAATATTTTAATCAGAGAAATATTCCTTTAAAGATTTTAAATGTATTTTAGTTGTACATTTTATATGGGTTTAACCCCAGCACATGAAGTATAATGGTCAGATTCTTATTTTGTATTTATTTACTATTATAACCACTTTTTAGAAGAATAGCTAATTTGTATTTATATGTAATCAAAAAGAAAAAAATATAGGGTTTGTACATAATTTTCCAAAATTGTAGCTGTTTCAATTGTGTGTATTTAAGTTGAAAAGAATACATGGAAGGTTACTATGGCAAAGTGCATAGCACATTTGCTTTCTGCTGTGCTACTGTTAAGGTCACAAGTTCAAGTCCAGAAAAAAGTGGATAATCCACTCTGCTGACTTTCAAGATTATTATATTGTACAATTCTCAGGAATGCTGCAGGGTGGGCTGTCCAATCCATGAGAACTGGCATCCTCTTTAGGTGGAACATTTGGATAAGAACCAGACGTTGCTGATCTAGTATAAATACTGCTATTCCCAACTAATTTGCAGAGTGAATAAAAGAAGGGCCAATAGAAATCCTAGGGGAGGTGGGGGTGGGGAAGACTGAATCCTTTCTAGACCTACAGAAAAGTGAATGTTTGATGTTTCCTTTAAAAGTCCTTCCTTCAAAAGTCCTGGCCAAATATAAAATAATAAAAACTAAAATGTCATCTTTTTTTTTGTGATTATGTATGCTAAAGAGGAATAATTATCTTATTTGTACTGGCCCTTGTCTTTAACAGTTGGAAAAGCGTTGCATACTTCCTCACCTCAGATGAGAGCTCACTTCTGTGGAGTGTAATAGTGAAATTAATCTTCAATTTTTGCCCTTCATACAGCAGGTTGTTGTCATATGCAGCCTCCTATCTAACCTCAGCTGACGGTTTTGCTGTTTTGCAGATTAGCTTGTCTTTCTTTCCAGGGTTTTGTGTTTGAAAGCTTTTTTTTTTTTTTCTCCAAAATGTTTAAATCTATTTCAGATAATAAATCATAGAACTCTGATATTTCTTTCTGAAAAGTCCAGTCTGTAAGAAAACATGGTTCACTTGTCCAGCCATCACCAGCATAACTTGTCCTTACATCATTTTACTTTTTAAATTCTTTGTGTAAGGGGCAAAAGCATGATTTGCAGTTGGTAAACTCAGCATTAAAGCTAATACTTGTTGTGCCTGTTGTACGTTAAAAGACTGGTATGGCAGTCAGCTTACTGGTTGTGGAACATGGGATAAGCATGCAGAGGTTGGGTTGCTTGTTGCTCGAAAGTTGTGCTGAAATAGCATGGCAGGGAAGTAGTTTAAAGGAGCAGAATGAAATTGTGTTAGACTACTAGTGGTAAGTTCTTGCCTATCTCGGGTGCTCTCCGCTGTATTTAGTGAATATAGAGCAACTCTGTGCTGATTCCTCTGGAGACGTCAGAACCCCCTTGTACTCCTTTGTGCCCTGATAAATGGATCCATTTCTGGATTTCGTGAACCGAGGCAGCACATTCTAAAGCCATGCGTACAGTTGTCCCATTAGAGACCTAAGTCAACTCTGGAATTCTGATTCTGGCTTACCACCAGTATAACATTATATTAACAGAAACCTTCTCCTCTTTGACTTGGCCCTCCCCAAACTCCTCCTTGTTGCCAGAATCCTCTAGATTATAGAAAAGGTACTAGGCAGGTTTGTTGATCAGAAAGACCAACTTGATGATGTCTTACAGGCACTCTGATAGAAAAGTTCACTTTATCTGCTGCTAATCATCAGAAAAAAGCAATGGGTAGAAAGGATAGAAAAACTAACCCGAACTTCTTGTTGGCTGCTTCCATTTTTGTCTTGTGAGCTCAGAAATACATTAGGCAAGCTGTAAGCTTCCGTGGTGAGATAAAAAATACATTCTTTGTACCAGCAGTATTTTTAGTAACTAGTAGAGAGCAATCTACTGCTCTGCAGTTTGGCTCTGTTGTTTTTGTGTTATTGGTCATGCTGATACTACATAGCACCCTACAGGTTTGCTGGGTGGACAGCCTCCCATTTGTGGTTTCAAGAGACCAGTGCTGTTTTGTTGGCTATTCTCTTGTTATTAGGGCAGGAGTCTCTTAGTGCAGAATTTTGGTTTGCCTTTTGCTTGTTAGGAAGGGCATGCCTGTTTTACTGGTGATAAGTGAGATGATGGCTGTTGCTTTGGAAAGGTTGTCAGTCGCAGGATGTGCCACAGTGAAGGTGCTGCAAGAATTTATTGGTTATTTGTGACGTGTGGTTGTGCCAGTCACGTCACAGCAGTGCTAGCGTACTCTATAACCTGTTTTTTCAAAAGCTGGACATAAAGTGCTGAAAAAATTGAGATTGCACCATTTCTGTGAGAAGGAAAGGTACGATCCCAAAGCTGCTGAAATCAGCGAAGACCCCATGACGTGTATAAACCAGATCCTGAGCTCCAATGTTGCCAGGCTTAAGTTTCACAGCTCCTAGTCCATGGTGTGCAATTAGGTTGAGGGAGGCTTTTTCCAGAGTGGTGACTGCTTTACATCTCCTCTAAGGCATGAGAATACGTTGATGTTAATCTTCTTATAAAAAAATTGGCTATGACGCTTGTCTATGCATGAGCAGTAGCTGGCTCATGGCGTGATGCTGCATTCCTTGTAAAGGCAAACTTCCTGTTGCTTGACAAAGAGTTGCATCCTTCGTAAAATACACTGTGAGGCCAATGTGTAATTGTAAACATAGTAAGATCCACTCCTGTAAGCTTTTCTATACCTGCATAGTGTTAGTCACAGAATCGTCAGTTCCATACTGATTTTGAGGAGGAAATATGCATGCATCAAGCTCAGCAAGTCAATAAATTTCTGCAGAATTGGTTTCAAAGTGTATCTTTTTAAATTCTTAACCCTTAAACTCTCTAGATTGGAGATGCGAGAGTGCTACACTGAAGAGTTTGCTTAGGATTTTTAAAAAAGGAAACAAAACAGAGACTTTCCTACATGACTAGTAGAAAAATCTCCTGCAGATCTTGGGTTCCTGAACTCTGCTAAATAGTGTTGGTGATCAGACAGCCCTCCTGAAAGATTTGGGCTTTCTGACACCTTCTAAGTGTGGTAGTGATTGCTAAATAATCCTAAACACTAAAAGTGTGCTATTACCACAATACTCTAGTAGTTATTTTAGTTCATTAGAATTTATTAGTGTTATAGTGCTCTACAAGTAGAAATGAGCTTTTTTTCTCTCTTAAGAGGAGAAAAAGCAGAAGATCTAGAAGACAAAACTGCCTTTGTTACCCTATAGCCTGTTTCCCCTAAACATATTGCTTCTAGGCACTTTTATATAATCTATATAGGCAGAGATTGTGATAGATAATGTCACCCTTTGTGCATTTCAGATAAGCATCTCTCTAAACACAAATGTGATCAGCATCTCTCCTTGTCCTTTTGAGACTCAGTAACAGCTTTGTCGAGTGGCTTGATAAGTTTTGCGCAAAATTCAGTTGGACTTCTGTGGTCAGCAACATGTAAAAATGACGTGGGAAGATCTTCAGTTGAGGTAAGCTCTCCCGAGAGCATTGGCCATTTTCACCAAGCAGGATCTGCTCTGCCCTGCTAACCTGGGCTCGTCATAATCAGGCACTGAGACCTTTCCTGCTCATGTGATAATGGGGTTTGGGTGTCCACAGACTTATCACCTGCTTTCTCCCCTGCTAGGCAGTTAGAGGTCTTTCATTGGTGCAATCAGTACTGATGAGGCTTGGAGAGGAACATTAGTTACTGTACTCTCAGCTTTGAAGATGGAGCTCATCTGGACTGCATTTATGTTAGACCCACTTTGCTACGCTATTAGAAGAGGATAATTATTGAACTATTTTATTATATAGCTATTCCTAAATTGCTGATTTTTTTTTTATTGATTTCAGGAGGCAGCTAATTGCCATATGGCAGCTTCATGTTAATGTTTTATGAAGATCAGGAAACAAAAGTTTATGAAAAGCTTTTGTATAGTAACTGCAGAGTTTCAAGAACTGTTTTATACTTCCTGACAGTGCAGGTCTGGCTTAATGGTTTGTTTTTATTGCTTAAGAGTGTAAACCTTTCTTTAGCCGATGTGTGGAAATTATATCCTCATCCCGCATTACGCATTTCTCATTGCTCATTACTCATTCCCTGCTTTCATTTCTGCCATCTGTAATCAGAGCTTTACTGTTTCAACTGCATGCAAAATGCTCCTATCCTTTGCACAGTAAGATACATTTCCTTAGCACTCACCCACCCCTTAAAAAAAAAAAAAGAAAAAAAAAGAAAGAAAAAGAAAAAAAAAAGAAGGGGAAAAAAAGTGGAGGAAAAGCCTACTCTGTCTATATTGTTTTTCTCTGTTTTGGGTGGAGTCTGTCTTAGATTCTGGTTGCTAGATGGTTTCTGTAGTAACAAGCAGAGAAAAAATTCAAGACTGAAAAGGCACTTTTAAAGGTGCCATATCTTGCCTGAAGTATTATTTATCTAATTATGGATATGGAATGTTTCTCTTCTCCTTTACATTAAGGCTACCTTTCCCCTTTTGGTAGAGCACACTGCTGCTATGAGAACTTGATTTGTTGTGTTCTTACAATACGGGAACATGAGAACCACAAGTCTTGTTCCCAGTTGACTTAAGCTGCTCAAAATAATGATGAAAAGCCAAAGGCATTAAAATGTATTTTAAAAATGTTATAAATGGTTGTTACAGGCACAAACCACTTTGTTTTTTAGTTACATAGGAAAAATAAAGAAGTGTTCAGAAGGACACTTGGAGTTTACATATGATTGCTGCAAGGAGGGTGTTGGATAAGAGTGGTGCTCTTTTATTTTATTAAGCTACTGTGTACAAGGAAAAAATCCCAGCTCCTTCAGAACATATTTTTACTCTGCTGCACTTCTATTTTTTTGTTTGTTTGTTTTTGTTTTTGTTTATTTCTCCTAAGAGATTTTGCAGGTGTATGAGAAAGTAACCATTTATATGTGTCCACTACATTGGACTTGCTTGGGCACAGAAAGGATGTAAAAATTATTGTAAGATTGGTTCTTTCCTGTCTCTCCGGTTCTAATCCTTCATTAGCTGTACTTCTGACAGCCTTGTCTGCAACAAGCAGTAATGGTTTCCTAAGGTGGAATTTCTTCTCTCTGGAGTCTAGTCACCTGTCAGTGCCCTCTGGGGTCTAGCAACCTTCAGTCCGCAAGCCTTGTGCAATGGCCACTTAGCAAAGCAGGTACACCGGTTTTGTCCTGGTTCTGTGTTATTTGCAGAGGCAAATTTGTCCCTGCCTTCAGCAAGAATTTTAGTTTGGGAAGGGTCTGAAGGTTTGTACCCATTGTGTGCAGCAGGAGACACCTCGGAGCACCAGGGACCATGTTTGTAACTTGCCAGAAGTCTGAGGGCCAAAGCTGATTTGCATCTGTATTTACATAGTGCTGTGAAGGCACTCAGCTGTAATACCTGCCCGGGCTTGTATTGCCCTCGATAGACGAACGGAGGCTGAGAGCTGTTGGACTTCTCCAGAGGTATGAAACCTGCAGTGGGTCAGCTTGGTTCTCAGCTCATAAGGCAGGGTAGCAATGAGTTGTATTTTTGCTCTTCACAGTTCATTCTTGTAGGGGCTTCTGCAGAATGTGTTCGGCTGCTAGTGCAGAAACTAGACTGGGTTAGGGCAGCACTTGGGTGTATGGCTTAACTCCAGGAAAGAAGCAGGTCTCTGGCTTTTTAGTTTGCAAAAAGGAAGAGATTTCTGTAGGAAGAAGTTATGGGTGAGGGAAGTGGGAGAGGACCTGCAGGCTTTAGAGGCTGAATGTGTTAAAAGTTTCTAAAGTGATTTCAGGTAGAGAGATCAGGGCAGTGAATTGATAACATTCTGAAAGTTCAGGTTCCCACAACAGCTGGACTGTGGCAGATTTACAATTTAATGAGGCTGATAATCCCATTAGAGATTAAATTAAGAAGGTTTTTCTGGGAGATCACCAAGAAAATTATGAATATTGTACTGTAGCTTGGGTTGTAATGCCAAGGCAGTGGAGAGCTGACATGTACTTCTTGCACTGCAGGATAGTGTTTCATTCAGTGTGTCTCATTAAAACAAAGCATTCAACTCCAGGAATATTTCACTACAAACAGAGGCAAATGTATTATTATTATTATTATTATTACTACTATTATTACTACCATTACTAGCATCATCATCCTGGAAACAACATGCAGATTAAAAGATGGAAATATCAACCAGATCTACAAATCAGCATAGCTCTATTGAATTTGTTCTCAGACAATCTGGTCTTTTTTATTAAAGTAAAGCCTCAGAAGGCAGGGAGAGCACATATGAAAAAGAATGTATTTAAGGTAACTGTTGACATAACTCCACTAGCTTGGAACTTTCACAAAAACATTTTTTATGGCATCCTGCACACCCTAGTGATGGGAAAGTGTTGTATGGAATAATGACTCTGTAACCACAGACTTCAAAAGTATAGAATGTCTGCGGCATGATGGAAATAGCTGTTTCCACATCAATAATATACACACAGGCATATTGAAGCTTAATTGCAAGGCCAATGGTGATGGGAGGGGGAAGGGGAGAGGATATCTGACTACGACTGCACCAAACATGCGGGCTGAGCAGAATGCCTGTGCTTTACAGCCAGAAACAATGATTCATTTCATTATAATCTTGACTTTTGCATTTTTCTCATGACTTATTGATAACTTCGTATGGGACTTCATAGACCAATGGAGTTATTGACTTCTTAGGAATTAGGAAGAGAGACAGGGTACGTATTATTTCTTATAAACATTGCTCACTGACAATTGTTTTAAACTATTTTAAGGACAGCTCTGACATGGTTTTTCTGCTTGCGTTTTCTTTCTTCCTTTAAACGAAAAGATCTTATACTTAAAAGCAGGCTCTCACTTTTAAGAGTCCAGCCTCTTTGTCCATTTTCATGAAAAGTCCTGATCCTCTAGCTGACATCATAGTACTGACATGAAGGCAGTTTTGATGTCACAAACTGTTGTTACTGGACTGGGTCCTAATGCACATGGAGGCAGTTTTCTGAGCCCTGGCACTGTAAGTAAGTTGTAGGCCCAATAGCTTTAAGTGAAAAATGAGCAGCTTTGTTCTGTAAAATATTATTGGCATTATTGATACGCTTTTATTCCTATTGTTCAAGACCTAGATTACTGGAATGGCAGGCATGTTGTCATTTTTTAGGTACTGCTTTCAAAGTACAGACTAGTGGCATCGCGCAGACTTACTTTAAAGCTTCCAGTGCTGGAATCATGTGAGTACACCATGAAACCTGAAATCCTTAAAAAGAAATTTCCTCATACTCTCTGGGGAAAAGCCTCAGAATGTCATCTTGAGGCTCAAAAATCAGAAGGAAATGGAATTGAAGCTCTCCTTTTCTTAATTGCTGGTATTTCTGTAGTCCACCAATGTTTTTGGTTACTTAGGATTAGCAATAACCTGTGTTCTAGATGATATTATTACCAAGGGGAAGTTCAAAGACTAATTGATTCATTTTTCCTGGTCGGGTGTTTTATTTATTTATTTATTTATTTTTAAGGAAATAGTTAATTGTTAACTACTTTTTGACAGGTTGGGCAAAGAATTCTCCCAGGTTTGCAAATGAAAAGATGTTCGTCTTTGAAAATATAACCCAAATGTACCCTAGAGGGCAGAGTCATTTAGAGAGAGATCCTACACACCTGCTAAGTTACTGATTCATGCCCACTGCAGAGTTCCATGGTGAGAAGGACCAACGCCTGGGAAACTGGAGTTGAGAGCATGGGTGGAGCCTTCTGGTGTTTGTCAGCAGCAAAGGTTGAGAAAGTGGTCTGGGACTCTCCCATATGCAGATTCTGACCAAACAAACAAAAAATCTTATTAAAAAAAAAAAAAAGACCAGTAGTTTATGAACAACTCTGTAGAACCCAGCAGGCCATTCCGCTGGCAGGTAGCTATTTCAGTTCTCACCTGCTGGAAAGTCTTAGCCTGTTTTTGAGGGTTAGATTTAATTTTCAAATAGAAGCAGTCTAACTTATGTTTTTTATCAAAGAAAATAAACCAGGTGCTGCCCTTTCCAAGAGTTTCCTCCTCTTGTGACCTGAGCCATGCAGTGGGTTACTGCCAACTTTTCCATCTAACTGATGAGGAAGGTTTGTTGTCAGGTCTTCTGTAAGTCTGAGCGTCTGGGAAAGATCTGGAATGTCTTTCCAGCTCCTCTTGTATGTGAGTACATCCTTGAGGGTTTCAGGCTCCAGTTCTCTCTTTTTTTACCCCATTCATTTGAGGGGGAGGGAAAAAAGGGTCGGATACTGGGACACTTTGAAGAATGTGCCTTTACCAAGCTTTGGTTTTTCTCTCTTCCTGGAACTCTCATTATATGATCCCGGTTTTCTGAGCCAATTGTTAGCCCAAGGCCAAATCCTTAACCTTGGGCTAGATAACAAAAGCACAGCTGAGGTGATCTTGACTACTTTAAAAAGGCTGTCTACTCTTTGATGCACTCAGAATGAGACGCATAATTCATTTTAGTTCCAAAGGTTGTTCTTAGCATGGGAAATTAGCAACCTCCGTGATAAAGAGTCAGCATGCTAAGTGTGTGTGCGTGTTTTATGTTGATCTCTGTGTTGCATTGCGTTCCACGTCCTGGAGGGTGTTGGTGTGTCTAGGGAGAACCCGAGGTTGAATGCTATCTGGGAAGCTTTACTTTGTGTAACTGCATTGGTTCATACAAAGGCCCGAAGACTTTGTGCCAACAATAGGAATCTGTGTTTGGCAAACGTAGCTTTCTGACTTACAGCTCGAAATGAGAGGAGTGCGTAATCAGACTGTAAGCCCAAGGGAAATTAAGCTGAGGTCAGGTTTATTAGTGGATATCAAAACTGGCTTATTAAGTACAGCCCTCTTCTGTGCAAAGACTGCAGTGACATGAGAAAGGCTGATGAGTGTCATAGAGTGCTGATGTCTGACAGTGCTATGTGCAGAAGTTCTTCTGTCTGTGTGGTGTGGAGGCCTCTCTGGCAGGTCCTTTCTGAGCTTTTTCTTTGGGAGAGGACTCTTCCACTATATGCTCTGCTGCTGAAGTCTTGTTGCTACTCTGAATATCTCTGAACGTTTATTTTCTACTGTAATCTAGCACGCCTGATGGCAAGAAACATGGCATCACTGTGGGCTGTAGTGTCAAGTGGGCCTCATCACAAAGGGTAGTAGCGTTCACAGCCAAGCTGATACCAACAGGACTGGCTTTGGCAGCCAAACCTGTTAAAAGAAAACGCTGCTAGTCAAATACTACATCAGAAAAAAGGTGTAGTGTTAGCAGCAGGCCACCAGAGTAAGGACTGGAGAGACTGCAAACCTTACTCTGCTGCAGAGTTGCAGTGCACCATTGGAAAAGTCCCTCACTGTCTTTTTGTGCAAATCTTCAAATAGCTTTTCCTTGCCTCATAAGTGTTTTGTAATGATGCGTACCTTAAAGAATTCAGAGATGCCCAAATGTACTGCTGTTTATCCTGTAGGGTAGAGATAGATAGCTACATTAGATGGCATAATAACAGGTTTCGTCCACTGGTAACAGGTTTGCATGCGGACCAGGTCTGGCCAGTATTAAATTGGAAAGCAAAGATGGCTTTGTGATTAAGGTGCTGGAGTAGGACGCTGGAAATCTGGGTTCAAGTTGTGGGTCAGCCATAAACTCCCTGTGTGACCTTGAGCAGTATAATTATTCTGAGACTTCAAAGATATCTAAACAATTTGGACACCCATTTTCCAGTCATTTTAATTAACTGGGATGCTTTGAAATGCTTAGCTTTAATCTCTCTGTGCCTAGAATTCTCATTTGTAAAGCCAGGATAATAGTATTTCCTTGCGCATGAAGAGGATGTGCGTGTTAATGATCGGGAAGTGTGCAGCTACTCAAAGTGCAGCAGATACGGAGCTTGCAGAGAGGTTACTAAGAGGGAGCATGGTGAATGTTGGAGGCATGGGACTGAAAAATGTATGGGTGCTTGGTACAGGGCAAACAGCCTATTTCAGTGAGATTTGTTTACACATGGGCATAAACTGGGGGATAGTTACTTACCATGATATATTACTGTCATATTGGGTTCACAGGGAGATAAATACTGCTGCAAATAAACTCCAATGAAAATATTTACTGGGCGGAACAGCTCATTTATTCAATATTTCATTTAGCTCCATAACAAAGTCTTGCCATTTCTTTAGTGTCCTGCCATTCTTTAATAGTGAATATTAAACTTTTACAAGATAAAATGACTAGTTATTAACATTTTCATTTGTGTAGCTTTACTTCATAACAAGCTATACTCCCACTTAAACATCACCTACGGTTATGTCCCTTTCCCCAGTGTTATGTGACTGTGTAATGAAAAGCTTGTAATGCACACAGGCAGAGGGAAGGGTTAAAAGAGCCAAGGGAGTCTTTAAATCCTTCATTTTCTGACTTTTGTGGGTTTAATACACAATCTTAACATTCCATTAATAAGTGGTTGGTTTTTTTTTCTTAGGAGATTAAAGGTTCCTTCAGATTTTCCTTTTTCCTTTTTCCTTTTTTTTCTTCTTTTTTTTTCTTTTTTTTTTTAATTATTATTTTTTTATTTTTTTATTTTTATTTTTTCTTTCCTCCCTGCTCTCTTTGGACATGTGTGCTGGGCAGGCAGGAAATTAAAAGCTATCCTCAGTAACTGTTGATGCTACTCCCAGAGCTAAGTGACAGATGTCTAGGAGATGTCTGTCCACAGAGGGCTGCTTTTCCCAGAAGGATGTCAGTCAAGATAGAAGAATGTTTTGAAGGTTCTAGAACCTGGATTCTTCACTGGCCCTCGAGATAACCATCACCCCTCAGCATTTTGTTACTAAAGTGCTTTGCAAACTACATGCAAAACACTGTGCGGGGTTATATGTTGTCAGAACATCTGATCCTGCTTGTTACAATAGTCATTGATCAGACAGTGGTAAATATACCTTGAAACGAGATTTTGCTATTTAAATATGAAGGAAAAAGATGGTTACTACTCTGAACAGCTTCCACTGAATCGCTTGTGTTGGTGACTTCAGTATTAATCAAATCAGAGTCCTTTTCATTGCTCTGTGTATTGGCTTATTATAATGACTGCTTTGTAGACGAGAAAATCTGAGTCTCTTGTTACGATGTGTGGCATTATGCTAGGATAGTAATGGAGTAACTTGTTATTTATCATAAGGAAGCCTCAAATCTGGCTGGCAAGAGATGCGTTTCTCATGAAGTTTACTTTTCAAAGCAACTGTGAACCAAGTGCTTTTTTAATGTGCCGACATGTTTGCTTGCAGGATAGGTGACCAAATATTTTTCTCAATTTTATTCTAAAGTCAGTTTGTGAACATCGTGAATTCTGAATGGCAAGTTTTCCTCTATAAAGCTTCACTGGAAGAAAATAGTGAAAACTGTGATTGTAGTTTTCACTGAAAACCAGAGTTATCAGTTATAGAATGGATTTGGGGTGGTAGCTGTTATTACCTAAGATTTTTCTATTACTTTGATCTAGCTTTTTTCTGAAGTGAGCAGATAAGGAATACTGACAAAGGGTTACTTCATGTTGCATACAAGTAAATATTGTCCCTAAAGATTTTTCAGAAGAATAACTATTTTATGATTAGGCCAAGTAAACATTTTCATGTAGTCTCACCTCATAGAATGTGGCCTTCTGTCTCTGTTTGGTAGGTGCCTACTTTAAAAACAAAATAGGGAACAATCACATCTAGAAACCTATCAAAAGTTAAAATGACCTTATATAAAGAAGACTGCCTGTGCATTTACCAGGAGAAAGTAATGCATTGAATTAACTGAAAAGGATAAAGCTAAGAATGAAATATGACAATGTTTTTTTTTGCCAGTGGCCCAATTCTGCAAAAACTTAAAATGTTCTTATTAGCTATTTTGTAGGCTAGGCCTGTGAAAAACTTTTGGACAGAACTTAATTTAGTATGTTGTTATAAACTCTGATATCTGCCCAACTTTATCCAAGTTCATGAACCTTTTGAACAACAGCCCCCCTCATGCCCCTGGGGTTCTGGAGAGGGATTTATGGTTTCATGTGCAAAACAGTGTGAAACTTGGCAGTTTTGCATCGCCTGAACCCTTAGAAATCCAGAGCACTAAGCGAATCAGGGGCTGTGAGCTCACCCAGCTCAGAGGCAAAGTAAAGGTTTATTGAAACTCGCATGAACTTGAACTAAATTCTGTTGAAAAAAATCTGGCCCTTAGTGTCCCATCATCGCCTTACCATTAACATGAGGGAAATCCATCCTGCAGGGCAGTTGTGAGGATAAATTCAGTAAAAATTATGAGGTGCTCAAATAAGGATGGTGGCAGTAGTGGTGTTGCAGGGGGAGTTAAGGACTTCTGATATGTAGGAAAGAGGTTGATAACCAGGAGATATGAATGTCTTAATAGTCAGTGTATGGATAAGAGAAGTTCCTCTGAATTCTTACCTGTGAAGAGCCAGGACAGATCAGTCATTAGGGCTGTCTGACAGGGTAAATGAGTCACAGTCAAATCAGGCACTCATTTACATCACCAGGCTTTTTCAGAGCTTGCGTAAACTGTAAGCTCCAGTTCAAACTGAAGGCCAAGTTTGCCTTATGCTTACTCTGGGGTTGAAAGATTATGAGTGAGAATTTGGCTGAAAGTCCGAAAGACTACCTACTGCCTGGTTTATAACCAGCAAAGGTGCTACCCACAGCCAGTAACTGAGTCCATGAGAAAGAGAGGGTCAGGTGCCTAATGTTACTCAATCACAGTTCTGCAGATGCTGTCTTTTTGATAAGAAATGAAGTCTCTGACAGTCCTTGACTGGGGGGGATTGGACTGGACCCACGAGGTGCAGAAATGTTTCTTCCTTTACTCGTTTCCTGGCCTTGCTGTCTGGACAGATGCAATAGGTAGACTGTCTGGCTTGGGAACTTTCATCACTCAGGTAGGTCATGTTATGCCTCTTCTTACCAGGTCCTGAAACAAGCCAGTGTTGCTCACCCACAGGCCCAAGCTGCCTAGAAGTAAACACTTCAGGCGTTAATTTTGTGTTGCGTTTCCTTTACTTCTACACTGTATAAAGAACTCCACAGATCCTCCACAAGTGAGGCCATGTGGGTGGATTTGTCTGAATGGACCTCTTTCAGAGTTGCTTGTAATTGTTGCGTTTATACTATAGAGGTTCCAACTGTGACCCTACAGTGTACTTACAATGTTAGTACCTTGGCTTATAAAGTCACAATAGGAATATTCTGCTCTTTAACACAAGGAAAATTCCAGTTTTCAAGAAGTGGGTTCATTTTTCTGATGCTAAGCAAAACCCTTTTAGGAGATCCATAACCCTTCCCACATCTGCTGGAAGTCTGATGGTGTATAAGCAATTCAGGAGACATGGAGTGCAGCATGGACAACTTTTTGATGCTGGTGCTGGACGAGCTGACTGATGGAGGAATTGTGCTCGACCTGCCACTCATGAATAAGGAAGAACTGTTTGGGGATGATTTGGCTGCAGTATCATGGGATGGTGGTTTAAGAACCTGAGGAAAGTGGGAAAGGCGAGTAATACAATAATCACTCAAGACTTCAAGAGTATGGACTTTGGCTTGTTCAAGGAACTGGTAGGCAGAATCTCCTGGGAGTCTGCCCTGGAGGGCAGAGAGACCCATGAAAGTTGCTTGATCTTCAAGGACAGCCTCCTCAAAGCACAAAAATGGTCCATCCTGATGTTCAGGAAGCTGAGCAGGTATAGCAGGAGGCCAGCTTGGCTGAATGGGGAACTCCTGACTGATTTTAAATGCAAAAAGGAAAAGTATGGAGGTGGAAGCAGGGACAAGCCACCAAAGAGGAACATAGAAATGTTGCCCAGGCATGTAGGAACAGAATTAGGAAACTCAAAGCTCAGCTGGAGTTGGAACTCATGAGGCTTGTGAAGGGTAAGCAGATCATTTCTACAGGTATGCCAGTGGCAAAAGGGAGACCAAGGAAGATGTGGGCCTTCTGCTGAATGTGGCTGATGATGAAAGGCACGTGAAAAGGCTGAAATATTTAGTGTGTTGTTAGGGTCTTCACTGGTAAGATCTGCTTTCACGCCTCTGTGCATAGTGACAGAGTCTGGGGGAGAGGTGGTACCTGCATTAGAGAAGAATTAAACATAACTAAGATAGCATGGCACTAACAAGCCCATGGAGCTGGACAGGGTGCATCAGAGGGTGCTGAGGGGCTGCTGGTGTTTAACATCTTCATCAGCAACCCGATCAAAAGGACAGAGTGCTTCCTTAGTGAGTTTGCAGTTGACACCAACCCAGGGGAAGTGGATTGATACACTAGAGAGTAAGGCTGCTGGCCAGAGGGACCATCCGAGGGACAAGTTGGAGGAATGGGCCAACAGGAAACTCCTGAAGTTCAACAGACAGATGTAAGGTCCTGCACCTGGGACAGAAGGTCCCCATGCCCCGTGTGGGGGAGCAGCTCAGCATCTGGGGAGCTGGGGGTCCTGACATGGGGTCCTGCATGTCCAACATGCATCAGCAGTGTGGCCCCTGCAGGAATGAAAGCCAACTGCATGCTGGACTTCCCTGGCACGCGTGTAGCCAGTAGGCCAAGGGGACTGATTATTCTCTTCTGCTTGGGCTTGTTAGGATGCAGCTGGAGTACTGTGCCCAAAATGGGAACTTTTTGGTACAAATACCGACAAACTGGAGAGAGCGGAGAGCAGCTGTGATGGTTACACTGCTGGACCATACGACAGATGAAGAGAGGTGGAGGAACAGGCTTGCTGATTCTTAACTTATTTAGCTAAGGGGAATCTTATCACAGCCTTCCATGACCCAAAAGAAGGTTATAGAGGGGATGGAGCCAGACTTGGAGTTGCACAGTGGAAGTATGGGAGGCAGCTGCCACAGGTAACAGCAAAATGAAATCTGACTGAATATAAGGACAAAAATTCTTCACAGCAACAGTGGTTTAACATTTTATTCCTGAGAAATTGTGAATTTTCCATTTTTGGAGATTGTCTGAACTTGACTAGGCGTGGCCCTGAGCAACCTGATCTGACCCAAGGCTGGTCCTGCTGTGTTTGAGCGGGAGGTTGGACAAGGGGACCTCTGGAGCTTCCCTCCAACCTCTATATGTCTACTAGTCTGTGACATAGAGAAAAAGCAATGAGGAAGAGCAGTAGATAGATCAATACGAATGGAATGAGTTCTTGTTTCCCTATATAAGATATTTTGTGTTGTATATGTATATGATGCTCCATTTAACAAGCAGAGAAAAAGAAAATATCCTTTTTTTTCCCACCAAAATCATTAAAAATTTATATGTGGGAGTTCCTTTGCAGTATGCAGATTAGGATGTCACATATTTATTAGAATGCTGTGGCCAATATCACTGAAATAATGTAAGCAGCAACTTTTCTAGTAGGCATTTTTTCTCATAAATATCAGTTTTGAATAAATTCTAACAGTGGGTTTGAAAAGATCTTCATGCAGAAAAGAAACTATAACAGTACCTTCTAAAAATCTGATTTTTTACAAGAAAAAATGTTAAATACAGGATGACAAATTATTTCAGTACAAAAGTAAAGGGAAGTATTTTATATTCTTTACTCATAGAATCATTGAGCCGTGGATGGGATGATGATATAGGGACATCTTCAACCAATTAGAATAAAATAAAAAAATGACAGCAAACTGTTTGCAGCCACTGACACCTGTTAAAATTCAAGCGCATGCTAGAATATCAAGTTTATGCTGAAATATGTACCAAGTATATTTTTGTTTTAAATATGACTTCCCATCCTGGTATTTGCAGGTGCATTGTACTAAAGTGAACGCAATCATTTTGTTAATTGCAGTTCAAGCTCATTAGGGAACTATAAAGGCAGAAGAATGAATGTAACCGTGCATTAAATGGTAAATGATTTTGGGGTGGGAAGCAGTCAGGTGTGTTGCCCTAGGCTATGATTTTCCCCAAATTAACATACATAGCAAAGAAAGAAAGAATGAGGCGGGTGGGAAGAAAGAAAGGCCACAGGTCACCAAAGCAAACCTCCCAAACTTCAGTGACGCTGAAGGGAAATGTTAGCTGCTGAAGTGTTGAGAATCTAGCTGGTACTGGCTCATACTGGGCAACTTTGTGTTGGTTTAGGTTCATTCAGGCCAAATATGGTGAAATCCCAACCAACTCAACATTGTTCATTTAGTCAATGTGTAACTGAGCAGAGTTTTGGAAGGTTACGTGCAACCTGCAAGACCTCTCAAATGTGCAATGTTAATGACATTTATTACAAAACCATCTTGAAGTAGTGTATGCTTGAGCAGACAGCCAAATGTTTCCCCTCAGAGCTTTGATGGAAGATTTGTAAGCTCAAAAATGTGTTATCGCAAAGGTTGGTTGCTTCCATCTCCCTACCGGACTCTTAAGCCAGCAGGGATCCATGTGTTTCCAGATCTGGTTGTACAAGCATATTTTGCTGTCTCAGAATAATAATCATCCAGTGAAATAAAAACCTTGGCTAGCACTTCAGATCTGAATAGCAATACCAAGTGTCTCAATATTTGGGTGTCTAGATTGAGATGGTTCAAAGAGTAATTTCTTTGGATTGCTGTGATTTGGATGTTCTGGAAAATCAGGCTCCTTTTTGTTGTCTCTTGTTTTCCGTTTTACCTGTGATTGAAGTGGAAATACTTGTTTTGAGAAAGGAAGAAGGTGGTAGGAGAACTGAACGCAGAACTGAAAGAAAATTTTCCTCTGGAATTTTTTTCAACTGAAATTGTATTTTATGTAGAAGCCCCTATTTTTCTTTTCTGTTTGTCAGTTTCTTGTCTGTTTGGGCCAAAAGCATTTTCATTTTCTGCTGCTCTGGTGAATTGATTAACCAGTCACCAAAGTTGAAAGTTTCATGATTTGCAGAAAATGTCTGTAGTATCTTAAAGGCAGTCTAGGTGCAAATGGCTTAAGGTTTTTTGTTGTTGTTATTGTTTTGAGTATTCAGAAAAATAGCTGTTTTCTATGTAGTCCTAAAAGTTCATTGATGGGAAAGAGAGAGAGAAATACCATTATTTGCCAATGTTTATATCTGGTGAAACTATATACTCCTTAGCCATTGTTTCATTGTATTTGATTCAATTTCTTTGTTCTTTAGACACATCCCAAAGAGAAAATAGACAGCTGTGGACGGTATTCTCTCAGAGCTTAAACATAATTATAAAAGCAATTAGTCTGTATTAACAAAAGTATGTATATTAGTCCTGAATTTTATTGGGGAAAATAATTGCACTTTTGTGGGAATCACAGCCCCAAAAGTATAATAGAAAGGAAATTTTTTTTTTTCTCCTCCACTCTCACAAATCTGGTGCTACATAAGGTCAGAGGAGAGCTTCTGGGGTGGACTTGGTTGAATCTTCTCCAGCAAATCCTCAGTTCTTTGAAGTCCCAGCTTTGGCAGCTGCTGCCAACTTTACTGTCCAATGTGAGACCAGTAAAACCAGATTTTGCTGGTAGGCCCAGTCTCCAAGAGGGCTGCCTTTTGTAGAACCAAATATGGGCAGTTATATTGTGTTTAACAAGATGGTTATTTTTGTTCCTAACAATTTAAATGCAAAGGTTTGTACCCCTGTCTACTGTGCTTTTCTTATTCCCACGTAATCCACTTGCAGTTTATTTTAGCACTTTTTTTTTAAGTTGCCTATGATGCATAGTAGGTCTGTAAAGAGAATGTATCCAACTTTGTGAGTCTGAAATGAAAGTTCTCAGTTTGAGGTAAACAGGTGATGAGCTGTTCAACCATCACCAAGTGAGGAAAAAGTAAGAAAAAAAGCTGTTGCCTGACAGCTAATCAAAAGGAATAATTGTAAAAACAAAACAAACAAAAGAACAACTATGGTACAAAAGCCCTCTTTATTGGTGGCATGTGGGCAAATATAGTGGAAATACTTTTTAAAAGATTGTCGGAAGGAGTTTCAGCCATTGTACGGTTTTCTGTAATTATGGTGGGTGGATCTGAAATATAAAACTTCCCAGAAGTTTGCAGTAAATCAGAACAAACCCATCTCTTCACTTAACAATGTAGAAATTTCAGTGGCAGTGCTGCTCTGTGTGTGTGTGTGTTTTTGCACGTATGCGTCTATAGCGTGTGGTCGATGTGGGACTGGCACCGCCAGTTTTTTGGAAAAAAGGAAGAAGAAGTTTTGCTTGCCTTGAAACATTAAGATACCGTCCAATTTGAGCAGCTCTAGCACCACCGTGCTGTTGAGATTTGGCAGGAGAGTGACTTTCACTTCATTTTCCTGCCAAACCCGGCCACTTAATGAACATTTCAAACCTCTCAGCTTGCACGTGCTCCGCTGATGTTTGAGGGAAAAATACCATCCCTGCAGAGCCAGCTTGG
The DNA here is from genome assembly GCA_013399115.1 of Anseranas semipalmata. NCBI lineage: Eukaryota > Metazoa > Chordata > Aves > Anseriformes > Anseranatidae > Anseranas > Anseranas semipalmata. Next base: position 358,473 of record VXAA01001703.1, read on the forward strand.
GCTTCTCCCCGCAGTGCGGGGGCTGCTCTCCCACAGCCCCCACCTGTGACGGGCGCATCCTCCGCGGAGATGGAGGGGGGCACGGGCAAGAAGGGAATTGCTCAGTAATTGCAGCTGTATTTCCAGGATGGGAGTAATCTCAGGAAAACCTGCGTTGAGTATCTCCCTCTACTCACAGGAGAGGGTTAGATGTTTGCAGAGAGCTCCCCTGTCCCCTTGGTGCATGGATGCACAAGGAATAGAGTAGAAAAGAGAGCAGGAGGCCTCTATATTTGGAGGAGATAGTAGAAAAGCTTGTGCTCAGCATGTTTCCCTCCAGAAACCTGAAATGGAGCTGGTCGTTCCTGCATGTGACCCTACTCAGCAAGTACCTGCGAAGCCCCTGGATGAAGCGCATGCTCAGCTCTCTTTTGTCTGTGCAGCAGAAGACAAGGAGCTTGCCTTCACACAGGTTAGCTTCAGCTACTGGAGGTCTGTTCAGTAACTCCAAGGGTTCCAGCACTGCTGCAATTTGCTTCCAGCTATGCAGTGGATGTTTGTAGCTTCATTTTGATTTTTTTGTTTTTGAAGTCAAGGAAATCACACATGCGTATGTGTGTGTGTGTGTCTGTGTGTGAACTGTATTTAAAAACACTTAGGATATACCAAAATTATCTTGCAACTTTAATTCTCTTCCCAGCCTGCTCCCATCTTCTGTGTTATGATACAGTCTTTATTTAGACCACTACAATTACAGACCTGCTTGGGGAATGAATCAGGGTTGTGCAGTAAAAGACACTATTGTCCGAGGATCTCTACCCCATTTCTGGCAGGAGTGGGAAGATGAACAGTGAACGAGGTGGGGGTTTGTGGAAAGACGAAAAAATATTTAAGGCTCTTCAGATGTACACTAGGGAACTAGAGTTTTCAATGCTTCTGCCAGAGTGATTCCAGGCAAGTTACTTAAACCAAACTCTTCATGGGTGGTCACCAATTAAGTGTTCCTCAGATTCTGGGTATCTGACTTGAGACCCAGGGATCTGACCTGAAATGCTGAGCAGTCACAATTGCAAGAGAAGCTCAGGAGAGCTGGCTTAAAGCAAATGTCTTAGCACTCTGGGAAATGAAAAGCCTTTGGCAATCCCCAGTTGCACCATCCCCATAGCTGTGGATCCTTCAGCTCTGCTTTCTCCTTCCGTGCTTTCCAGCCTGCAAAATGGGGGAAAGGTCATCCCCGCACTTTGTTGGGAAACAGAGAAATAAATTTTTGTGACGGGCCTAAGTAATAGCGTCAAGAGCTCCATAGCAAAGCAGACGAGGACATTGCTAATTCTGCCGCTGCAGCTGGGTTTGAGTCATGTGCCGCAAAGCCAGCCTGGGAGCACGCAGCGCATGCCGAGGCTCAAATCAATTATCAAACAGCTTTGCAGGTAGCCCCTTCCCTGCCCTGTTTGAGGCCAGGATATGCACCCTGTGGTGAAAATAGGAGGGTGGTCATCCCACCGCGGGGTCCCTAATGATGCACATGCACGAGGTGCAAGAGGAGGTAAAATTGCTCCATTTACCATAATGCTGGCTTTTCATCACTTTCGAGCGCTTGGCTTTGCAAGAACATTAAGTCTTTTCTTATCTGTTTTGTGAGTAACAAACATCCCTGTAAGCCCCCCAGCAAAGAAATGTTTTCCTAATGGTCCTCTAAGGCAGAACGCGCTGCACTAGTGGCTTGTTATTAGGAAGAAAACTTGGAGACACAAATGTTGATCTTCTACTCCACAGCAGTTTATGGCTGGATAAAAGGTTTCTGAAAATAGGTTTAATTTAAATAAAACAACTATCTCCACTTTAATTTTTCATGTGTGAACGCTTCAGAGAGCGCTTCTGTAAACTTCATTACAACGCATGCCATTGCGTGCCAAATTATAACTTTCAGGATCTTTGAAATTAGGCATCTGTTATCTCTTGCCTGGGGTTTACTTAAGGAAAACAAGAATTCAAAACATGAATGCGCACAATCTTTACAAAAATACTGATGTTTACAGTTTGACCTTTACTTTCTAGTGTTTACCTAAGGGCTAAGTATTTGGAATTATGCTTTGGCTTATAAATGTTTATCATCTAATAGGAATGATATCAGAGTTCTTACTAAAATAAAGAGTTCCCTGGAATAATTTGACCAAAAAAGAACGACAGTGAGGGGAAGGAGGGAAAAAAAAAAAGCTGAAAGAGGGGATTGGAACTTCCTGGCATTGCTGCAGTTTTGATTGAGAACATTCCCCACGGGGCAGGTGTCCCTGCTCTACCAGCAGCCTGCTCCCATGGGGTGGCAACACGCTGCTCCGCAGCCCGGCCCCAAGCTGCTCCTTCCCCTGGGGTAAAACCCAGGGCCCTCAGGGAGGCCCTGAAGGTCAGCCCTCGAAGCTGGCAGCCGTGTCCCAGCTCGGGAGGATGCAGGGCGAGGCATGAAGTTTAGCTGAGGACTGGCAAAGCTGCGAGCAGCTTGCAGCCTCGAGGAGGTGCAGTAGTCCCAGCGTGGGGATCTACGGGGGAGACCCGTGCAAGGTGGGAGGCTCAGCCCACGGAGGTGCAGAAGTGGTGTGAGTGAAGGTGCAAGCTCATCCTGTGCTATAAACCTTTTGAAAGTTGCCTGGCAGTAGTGGGGCTGTCCCACAGCTACTGCGTAGCTATTGTGCACTGTAGGAAATCCTTTTTTTTTTTTTTTTTTTGCTATTTTTTGCTGCTATTTTTTGTTCTTTGTTTTTCTACAAAATTATGTAGAAGACTGGACTCTCTCCCTAGGACAGAAACAGGTGGAATTTCTGACCGATGTTTTTGAGAAGCTGAAAGAGGAGCAATGAGATGAAAATGTGCTGGGGGAATGGGGCTGGGGCTGGGCATGCTGTAGGAAGGGCCAGAGAGAGCTGCACTGCAGCTCCAGGCTCACGCTTTCACCCTCACCATACGGTAATGCGCTTCTCTTGTTTCCTGAGCACCTCAAATTGCTGCCATCTTTGTAGGAGATGCTCAGGTCTTTCCTTATCTGAAAAAGTGGTGCTTTTCAATACGCCTTTTTCACATGGATTCAGAAAGTCGGTAGGAATTCAGTTTAAGAAGGGTGGCTCAAAGTGCCATTACTGTATCCTTTTTCTCTGCAGATGTAAACATGCTGAGATGATGTTTGGTTTCCTCTGCCGTCCGTGAGGACAGCTCTGGGTCAGTCTTTGAAGGGTTTATTTTATTGATTCTGTTTATTGATGAGCTTACTGCTTGCCTGCCTACTTGATTTCTTACCATTTCTGTAGGAACATTTTTCTCCCCTGCTTTAAAACAACTCTTCCTCCCTCTCCCCAAGAACAGCACCCAAGTATTTCCAAATATCACCCGGCTACAAAGTTGTTGACTCTATTGATAGCCTGGTGAACGTGGGCTAATTTCAAACCACACCAATGATCCAGCATATTGCTGTGATGAAACAGAAGTTCATAGGAACCAACTTTATTGCTACTGCAGCATTTTTTTATTGCCCTAACGCTTCATTGGTGTGCAACAGTGCCACCATGTAGAGGGAAGGCCTGAACTCAGTGCAAAGGGAACCAGCCCTGATTTCTGCTCTATTTATCGACCTCTGATTCTCATATCCTCTACAACTCTTGTAGCAGCTAGGGATCTTGGGTTGGCTGGTTTGGTGGGGGTTTTTTCAGCTTTTTGTTTGTTTGTTTTCCAGCTGCATAGATCAGGCCCTGCATGTTTTTTAACTGTAGCTTTGCTCCAGATGCATACTTTGTGATCATAACTAGCTGGTCTCTGATTAGCTTGCTGTGGAGAGGACGAGGATTATATTTACAAGAGGTCACTATTTTTCTTGAAGTAGACAGCACTCCCTGGTTTACTTTGAGACCGTCAGGCACGATTTGGCTCTTGGTGTCAAATATACCTGTGTTCATCCAGCCCAGTTTGCCATGTATAGCAAGTGGGTCAGGACAGGGCTATGGGAGAGCTCTGGATCAGTGGGAGCACCCACATGGAAAGCAAATGGATGCCAAATGATGGAGAAGTCGGGGGACAAAAAGCAAGCCATCATGACAAGTGAGGTAAGAGCAGCGGTGAGGCTTGGCCTAGCTCTTCCCATTGGTCCTAGGCTAGATGTTTCTCCTCCAACCTGTTCCATCCCTTCCTTCCAGTTTCTCTGTGTGGTTTGATTTGTCCAGCTGGAGTAAGTGGGAGGATGTCAGACTTCCACTTCTAGAGATCACGGCCCTGTCACTGCCCAGAAGAGCAGTGCTCGCTGAGGGAGTGCCAATCCCGTTGGCCTTGGAGGTCTCCATGTGCTCTGGTGATGCCAGGGCAGCCCTCAGTGACAGTCCTGGGGGCAAACCTGACTGAGCAAGGTTCGCTGCTGGTAGGGTCACTGAGGATTTATTTAATGTAATTATTGTGAAGCTCCTGCAGGCCTTGCTGGGTAAGGAGTGTGTACGAATTTCCAAAACCTTGGAGAGACCTTTGCATGCCCTATTTTTTTTTTTTTTTTTTCCGAATTTATGGCAAGGGAACAGAATGTGAAGCAGGTCGACAAGTTGTCTGCCAATGCCTCTGGCATTAGCTATGATTCATTAGCCCAGCCCTGAAGAGATGTTCAGAGGTCCAATAAAACATACTCAAGATCCTGTTTTGAAAGCTGTGCAGGAATAGGGAGCGAGAGGCTCTATACCATGTAACGCCTTCCCTTTCTCTTCAGGAACAGGGTCGATTAGTTCTGTTTCCTGCCTGCCTTTGAAGCTAGTTTCATAATGTATATTAAATAGTGCTCAGCCACATATTCTGATGTGATGGGTTTGCAGGACTGGGGGTAAGGAAGGCAGGCCCGCCTCTGTCCTGTCCTCCTCCCTGTGTAAACTTGATGCCACTGCGGAGAAGAGTAAAGTGTGTGTAAAATACAACTTTTCAGATGGCAATTTTTACCATTGTTCCCAGAGCATATATGCTAAAGAGCCACTGCAATTAAGAGGAAAAAAATACTGGAAATAGCATTTTTAAAGATTGTCTCAGTATAATCTTCCAGCCTCTTCTGGGAAACTGAATTGTGTATAGACAGGAAGTGAAACTCACCATTTTTGATCCAACAAGCGCAGAATAGGCAGAAATGCAGACCTATTTCTTTAGGCTACACATTTCTCAGAGTTTTACAAGAGAGGCAAAGCTGCTCATTAGCTTGTATGAAGTGGCAAGTAACAAAAAATCTTCAGAGGTATCGAGTTAGATTCTAATCTCAGTTACAAGAGATGCAACTGCACCAGCTTCAGTATAGCTATTCCTAATGGGTACTGGTCAATTAGGGCAGAATGAGGCCCATCCTGTTTTACTAGTATTCAATCGCGGGTCATATGTATTAATAGACGATGACAATGCTAATTTGGTCCGAGTGCTTGAGACAGCTGGTGGATGGTCCGGCTGGAATCGTCTGGCCACGGGAAAAGCTGAAATCCTTAATTTTAGGACAGGCCTGCAGACTGTTAGACAGGACTCGTGTTTATTCTAGGAATTATTTTCTCTAGGTTGTGTGAGAACTCTTCTTCGCTCTGTTTGGAGCAATTCCTCACTCAGATTAGTGGCCAGAATTTGGATTCAGGGTTTGCTAGAAGAAATGCTTGATGGTATCTGGCTTGCTTTGTCCCTGGTCTTCTGGAGTATTTCAGCTATTTTTCCTCTGCTTTCAACACTGTGGTTTCTAAATGCCTCCTCCTTTCACTGGCCAGTGGCAGATGAACTCCTTTTTCTCTCTTTTGAATGAACTACTAGACTGAGCAAAGGCAAAGTGAAGTCACTGCTGGACTCCTGGTCTTTCAGTCAAAGTTACGTATCATCTGTTAGGAAAGCTATCCAAGCGAAACCAGTATTTATGTGGAGTGGTTGAATTTAGTAGCTTAGCATCTGAATAGAGGCATTATTTTTTGCATGCAAGCATTCCAGTACTTCTTTCCAGTTTACCCACCTTTTAAACAGGCCATTGTCCGATGTTATCTCTGAAAACCACCGTCAGATAACACTGGGCAGTGTGCTAGTACAGTACAGACGTTGGTTGGTTAGTTATCAACTCCTCTATCAATATATTTTTAACAAGGGAACTTGTCTTAATGGGATGACTGGTTAGGAAGTTAGTTAGTTTCCTCACTCTGTAAATGTTATTACTGATTTTATGTCACTGACTGCATGTTTAAGTCCAGATTTTGAGTGTAGTGTAAATCTGCAGTGACTTCACTGCAGTTCTCTTGTGCTTATAGGTATCATCAGATGACCTGGATGGCTGCCTTTTGTCATGCAGTAGTAAACAACAACAACAACAACCACACACACACACACACACACACACACAAAAAAAAATCCACAACCTACCAAAAGGGCTCATGCCAAGCTGCATGAAGAAGGGAAGGTACTGACCACCAAACCTCCAGTGCCCCTAATGAGACACACTTTCACTGAAACTTGCTTTTTCTCTGCTTTTATCATACCTGCATTGTGCTGGCATCACTTTCCTCAAAGATGATTAGGTTTTTTAAAAGAGAGACCTGCATTTACTCTGACAGAAATAAGATCATTTTCCCAACATTGTTGCCCTCCCCAAACTTTCTTGCCTGAGAGGAATCATGTCAGATTTTAGTGGAGCAAGATAAGAACTCCTGGGGTTGGTTGAGGGTATGCTGGTGAAAGAGCTCTTTGCTTCATGGCTGCACGCACTTTTTTAGTGTGTTACCTGTTTATCCAGATGAATTAGACTCCTGAAGTAACTCTGGGGCAAAGGAGATTGTATTAGCCTTGAACTAGGCCAGTTTTCTCACCCTCGAAGCAATATAGTTCATCTCTTTTAAAACCTTCTGCTAGGTTCGATACTAGCAAAAGTCCAGAAGTCCCAAACCCAGCGTTTTGGTAATTGATCTCAACAGCTGTGATAGCTGACATCAGCCTGGTGAAGGGGGATTCACCGATTCGGACACCCACGGAATTAACCCTTTGAGGTGGGGGGGATTTTAAAGGCTTCTCATTTGTATGTGGGACTGATTGGAGTCAGAAATCAGCAACATATCAGCTCAGAACATGCAGTTCTTTGTGGGGAGACTTTGCAGTCCAGTTTCATTGGCACAGCATTGAGTCTCCTGTTCCAAAAGGACATGCCTTGTGTTTTTTTTTGTTTGTTTGTTTGTTTGTTTTTTTTTGTGAACATTCCTTCAGTTTTGGGTGAAAGGCAACATATGTGGTACCTACTTCCATTTATTGACCTGGGAAGAAGCTTCACCAAACACTCTTCATCCCTAAGCTTTTAATAAACAGAGTTTTCAAACTGAGCTCTACTCAACAGAAATATAAGCAGTTATAGTTGTCGTTGCTAACACAGACTAGGAGATGGACCCAATCACATTTAACAGCACCCTTGCACTTAAGAGTTTTACCCTGCTCTCACAGACAAACCTTTTTTGAAGTCTATGCCTAACTCCAAGCAGAATTTACATACTTTTAACTGTCTGTTCTCCTTATCCACCACCCCTCTTTTGTTATTTCTGGTTTGCTATTGAATTCCCCAGTCTTGTAATAATACTGAAAGAGCGTGACCCTTGTAGCTGCACTTGCAGGTGAATGCCGCTCTCGTCTTGCACTGTACCGGGCACTGCCAGGCCGGGCTGTCCCTGCTCCGTCACTGTCAGCAGAGGGATGCTGTTTTACCAGGTAGAGAGACTGCACTGTCTGTCAGCACACTTCTTGTTGCTGAGGATTAAAAGGGCTTCTTGCTCTGGGAGCAGATGGCCACCTCTCCACCCATCCTCTCAGGTATGGGGAGGCAGCCAAAAACTAGCTTAAAAGAGCAAAGTGTAACCTGTTCAAAGGAGAACAGAAAGGAACATTTTTCAAACAGCTTAATGAAGCACTTGTTAAGGACTGCCAGGGACAGATTTCCATTCTACACAGGATATTCATTAGAAAAGTAAACACCCTCCAGCACCATTTGTAGGAACAAAGCAGCTTGCATTTTATAACGAGGTGTTAATTTAATGAAGGAAGGGACTGGCAGAGGAGCAGGAGTAACAACAGCTAACCAAATGACAGACACCTCTTCCTGGGAGGACAGGGCAGCTGTGCCATCCTGCTCTGCTGCGTGGTGGAGGACCACGGGTGCTGTACAGTACACAGCAAGCAGGGATGGTCCTGTGCTGAGGACCTGGGGGGATGTGGAGCTTGTTGGCCGATGTGCGGGGTTAATGGGGGCTCTCCAGTGCCAAGCATCTCAGCTGAAGATCCAGGAACCCCACCAGGGCCTCCTGCCTCTCTTTGCTACCAGGGTGCCAGTGCTCACTGTGACCCCAGGGCAGGGTAAAGTAGCAGATCCTCGAGTATTGAGAGAGCCAGCTATTTATTTATTTCACAAGGAAACAAATCCAGTGGAAAGATTTCACATTTTTTCCCCTTAAGATGAAACAAAAAATCCTGAGTAATTTCCTTTCTGTGGGAAATTTTCTTCTTTATTTTTCTGAAGTGGATCCCCCCACGCACTCTCACAAAATGTCACAGCCTCTTGCAGAACAGAAACAGGGCAGTTCAACCACCTCCTCTCTGGTTAGGATGTCGCTGGATTTGTGACTTTTGCTGGCTAGAAAGAGTTGGACTAGGGCTAAGATGTGTTCAGCAGTGTATCATCCCCAAAGATGCACAGCTGTGGGGTCACTCACAGGAAGGGCGGATGGAGGGGTGAGAGATGGCAGGACTATTTTGCTGTGCCAGTGGTGGGGGACAAAGGTAATCTGTGTGCTCCCAGGATTAGCCAGATGTCACCGAGGGAGAGCTGGGAGATGAGGGCGAGTTTTTCTACATCTCCTGCCAGGACTTTAGCTTCAAGCCTATCCCTTATTTTCATATATGTGTGTTTCCCACCAGGGAATTCCTGCCAGAGCATTCAGCCTGCACAGTTGCTCCCCATGGGGACAGGGCCAAAGCTAACCTGCCCTCCCAGCTCTGGGAGAACGGGAGTGACTGTGGTGCTTGGCCGGGGAGGAGGCTTAGGAGTCAGAGGGAAAGCACAGGACAAGAGGCCAAGTCTTATTTAATGACGCTATCCTGTTTTTGATCAGAGCATACATCAGTGGAGAGGAGAGCAAAAATAAGGCCCTGGGAGAAATTCTGGCCATGAACCTATATAATCAGTCTGAACATTGGCACAAATGAGGTCATTTCTCGTGTTTATATTTTTACATGCACTGTACGCTCCCCGTTCTCCTCCTTGTGTCACTGTGATGTGAAGGGAATTTCCTGCGCACGTATGGTATTGTTGTTGCAGCGCTTTTGTGAACATAAACCACCTCAAGTGGTGAGGAGAAATAATACTCGGTGCTGGCAGTAAAAATACAAAGTTAGGGAAACTCCCGCTCCCTCAAATCATTTTACTTCTGGTTGCTTGCTGAATATTTTATTAGAAGATTAGAAGGAGAAGTGGCCGCATTTAGCAGCTGCTGACACGTTTCAGCACTCTCAATATGCAGAGGTCAGCTCTCAAGCGCCATAAATCAGCCCGACGTCGCTGCAGCCTGGCCATGCTATGGCAGCTGGGAAGGGGGCTTGTGGAGACCACCCGAAGCCCTCCTCTCCTACTATATTGTAGATTACCCATCAGATCTACCAGCAAATACCTTATTTGAATGGTGAGTTTTTTCCTTGCAGTCTCTCACCTTTGGGTGTATGCTGCCTGGGATAGTGGGACAGGTTGAAAATATGTGTCCCCTTTGGCTTCAGGTTCCCATGGAGTAGAAATATCTGTATTTCTGTGGCTGTAGGATAGAAACCCTGGTTTGCTCTGTGAATGAAGGGTGGTGGAGTGCGAGGTCTGCAGCCAGCATTCAGGTGCAGTCAGCCACGGGGTCCTTGTCAGTGGGCCAAATTAGGAGTGATGCAAAATGGCTGCGGTACTCCAGCAGAGTCAAATTAAAAGCAGATGTGCAAAGGAGAACCCCCCCCTTCACTCCTGCCCCCCGCGGTTGCCTCAGCTGCAAAGCTGTTGCTTAAGGGCAACGGAGCTTTCCTGCTGACGGCGGGCCAATAAAGCCATCCCGGAGCTACGTCTCCCAAGCCCGAGGCCAGAGGGCACAGTGTGCTTTTAACACCAGAGCTGTGAAAACACAGTTCAGGCTGGAGGGGAGCGAGCTGTAACTGCGACGGGCACGTCTCCCCTCTCCCTGTACATGCCAGCAGCGCGTCCCCTTGCTGGATGGCACTAGTTTGGCAGCGCAGAGCCGGCGGCCAGGCTCCAGCCAGAAGCACAGCGTTGTGTCCTATAGGTACCACCAATGTCCTGCCTCGGCCTCAGAATTTGGGCAGGGCCACTGTCAGCAGCGAGGTGACAGGCGCGGGGCAGCGGCTGCTCGGGCGCCCTGGTCCGGCCACCAGTGCTGAGAGCGAAGCAGTGGTGCCCCAGACACTGCGATAACGCACCTTGTCTGAAATTACACTTGGAAGAGGCTTCAGAGTGCAAAAAAAACAACAACAGAGAAGAAGAAGAAAAAAAAAAAGAACAAAAAGGCAACCCTCATGTAAACCCCAGGGCTGGAGGAATAAAAGCGCCAGAAAACATTTATATTGGGCTCCCCTGATATCAACAGAGATGAAATGGATCCCCATGCTTCCCTCCAAACCGCAGGCTCTAAAGTGGATTCCAAATCCCATCCCCACTTTAATTTAAGGGCCTCCCAATTAGACCGTTGGATGCCTTTCAAAGCTTTGTATAAATTGGAGATTATGCATCTAGCAGCAGAGGCTTGTCTCCGCACCGGAGCAGCCACTGGCCGTAGCTCGCAGCCTGCGCAGCACGGGCCTCCGGCAGGGAAATCTGGGGGCCGAACGCAGCGTCCGGGCAGAGAGCAGCTCCGGCCCCGCTGCCCCAGGGCTGGCCTCCGCCCCGGCAATTCGGCAGAGAGAAACCTCGGTGCTGCCGGGGGGCTGGAAGCGGCAGGGCTGTGGGAGCGAGCGAGTTCTCCAGCACGCTGACCGAAGTGGAAAAATCTCAAGAAGAGGGAAAAAAAAAAAATCCTTTCAGGTTGATTTGAAATGTTTTTGCTCTTCTTACTCTTCCCTCCTCCCCCGAACAAGCGATCAAACAAAGCAAAAAACTCATCACAGAATATGGCACAAATTCAAATAGTTTTGGTCAAGCTGTATTTTTCACAGTTAATTTTAAAGGGTTTTTTTTGCTGTTGTTGCCCAGACCAAGGATTCTCCTGTATTTTCCTAATACAGTCTTAGGTGGTGGAAGCTTTTCGTGGGAGAAGGAGGGACCAGAGATGTTTCATTCCTGTGTGAACCTCAAGCATTTCCTCCCGTCCCTCCTGCATCCTCCCTCCTATCTGCCTTTCCTCCAGGGCTGCACCCACACCTCAGAGGCTGATGGGCGATTAGTGTTGCCTCCAGGACTGATCCGTCAGGTGTGGGAGGCGGATGCAGGGAGATGCAGGCACGGCCGGCTGCCTCGGGGTACTGGAGGGAAGAGCAGGACAGGCTTATCTAGCAAAAGGTCTCCAAAGGTGGCTGGAAAAGGCCACCTTCAAGAGACTGGTGGTGTTGGGTGGCCACTGTGGTCTTGCGTTGCTCCCGTCACTTGTCAGCTCCGTCGTTTCCCATCCGCCCTCCCTGTGCCTCGTGGCTGCTGGGCTGTCAGGTCCTGAGCAGCCCGGTCTGCTTGGACATGGAGAGCTGCCACCTGGTAGTGCTTTGGGTTTCCAAAGAAATTAACAAAAAAAGCTGGGGATAGATAATTTTATTTAGCTTCATGTTGATAGAAATGAGCTCATCGTCCTTAATTTAAATATTTGCCACTAGGCTTGAGCCCAAACTCAATCAGAGTGAAACGGGCTATTGTAGTGGCCTTAACTGGCTGCATCAAGTGGAATAATATAATAATTAATAATTAAATGACCAAGGGGATGGGAAGTCATTCACTCAGGCATTTCCACGTGCACTTGGGTCTGGAGTTCCCAAGTTGCTGCAGGGAGTCCTGGGCCTCGCTCTGCCACCCGGCACCCATTCTTCACTTTCCAGATAGATTGATGTATCCCAAACACAGTCTTTGAGCACAG
>VXAA01001704.1:0-22755 GCA_013399115.1 Anseranas semipalmata
AGCAAATAATGAACTCCCCACAAAAGATGCTACCAGATTCAGCAAGGAACTCCCTGGCCATGGGGAACTGAGCTTCCTCCTAAGCTGCAACAACATAGCACTTACAATGAGACCTTCAAGAAGAAGGAAGAGTCCCAAGACTTGGATAAACAGAAATCTCGAATACAGCATTCACCAGCTTTTGAACTCAAAGCTTCAAGAGGCAACTCAACCACCACTTCCAGCTTATCAATGCACAGAAGAGACACTGCTTTGCCTTTCTCTTCAGAGGTGCTCACCTGAGACTGACAGCCCACCTCCAGGCCTGAACAGCAACACTGGGCTTTAAATAACTTCCCAAGACAGACAAAATACCAACCCCCCATTCCATTTCATCCTCTGCCCAAGCAGCTTCGAAACAGCTTTGAACAGAAAAATGCTTCAAAACAGTGTTTCAGCCCATCCAAAGAGCACTTAGAGAGCAAACAACACTCTGGTCTAGGACAAGAAAAAATATAATTTATTTATTTTAAATCAAAGGCTTAATCTCAGGATTCCTGTCTCTCCATTGAAAATAACCTCTGCACCACATGGTCCCTCATTCTGGACTGCCCCTCCTGTCTTTTTCTTCCTCTTTTTCACACCTGTACAGCTTCAATAGGAAGGGTTGAATGTGCTTAGTCCCATGGAAGTCAGAGCAATAATCACCTCCTCTCCCCCTTTTTTCTTAAGGCCAATTCTCACTAGATTACAAAAAAGGATAAGCATATGCACCTCCTAAAGAAAGTTTGAAACTTCAGGTTTCCAAATGCAGAGCGCTCCTGCTTGGAGGCTCAAGTAAGGCACTTTAAAGAACATAAACAGAACTTACTGAGGCATATTCCTGTTTTCAATACTTCTGGTGACTAGGCTAGGGCAGCTCCCAGTTCAACTGATTTATTGTTTCACAAATTCTTCCAAATACATATGCTGCCTGAGCAGGTGGGAGGATTCAGACCTGACCACAATGGTTTCCACTCCAGGACCAAACATCTCAGGTCTGTCCTGTGATGCTTCAATCATGCTTTGAAACCGAGCAGTCCTGCTTTCCTATCCTCAAATTTTGTTTTGACAAGACACTTTTCAGCAAGAATAATATCTCCTGGCCCCTATTATTTTCTGGATCAAAGAAAAATATTTGGCATTCCAAGGCACAGATGTCAAAGCAAACTGCTTTAATACCTAAATCAACTTCCATAGTATACTAAAAATCAAGGGAACAAAATACAGCCTAATATTTCAGCATGCTACAAAATTAAGCATCATGCTCTAGAGACATTAAAAACAAAAACAAGACAACCTCCTGTAAGTCAGGTATGGTAACCTGAAAATCTGGTACAAAACTATGTTAGGAGGTTATTCTATTCTTTCTGTCTTCAGTGATGGACATAGCTGGGATGAAGACTAACCTGCAGAGGTTTTCTGCCCCACAAAGAACTTTTCTCAGCCTGGATAGAGGTTTCCTCTTCGGTTACTGTAGGACCATGAATCCATATGCTCACATTTGAAACAGATACATACTTAGTTTGACAGTTATTGTTTCCAGAAAAGATGTTATTTTCATTACTACTTCTTTCATCTGTTCCAGTAAATGTTGCTGTCAAGGACTTAATATATGAACCAGTCATAAAAATGACAGAAGAAACTACTGAGCAACTATGCAGAGAGACAGAAGAAAAATGCAAGAATTCAGAAGAAACTAACTACCAAACTCTTGGACAGCAGAAAACAATCCCACAATTTTAGTTGGAGACACTGTGTGCCAACACTCATGAGAATTAAATTACCATAGGACTCCTGTACAAAGAGATTTTACTATGCATTGCAAATCTAGGTACATGGCTTGTGAAGCACTCTATAGAAGATGACATTTATGGATGCAGTTATACAACAGAGCAAGCAAAACAGAATAAAGAGTTGAAATTTCATTTTCAGACAGATACAAATGTGTAGCACTAGGAACACTATGGAAGGAACAATGACAAAGTTGAGCAATGTTATGGGAGTAGGGAAAGCTACAAAGTAGAAAATGAAAGTTCTTCAATCTACCCTCATAGTTTTAGAGACAAAAATGTAGCCTATGCTATTGGAAGAATAACTTAGCCTTTCATTAAAAATATTACAATAACACTTATTCTATCACAATGAAGTACACTGGCAGTGAGGAACATATGGGGGTGAAGAAGCAGGGAGAGATTTAGAATGGAATTCAGATGCTTAAACATGTACACCTACTGTTCCTCTCAGTAAGCACAATTGTCTTGCTTTGCCTCCTGCCAAAGTTGCAGAGGTGCATGTTTCCCCTACAATCTGCATCACATCTGCTTGTCCCACACATGGCCTTGAATACTGTGGGAAGTTTTCAGCAGCACTAGATGCCTGCTTTTGGGCAGCTGACTCACCCTGAATGTCTCTGAGCTGCTGAAGCAAAACAAAGCAAAGAGCATCTGTCAAAGTTGGACTCCTGGCTCCTCTTACTGTGGTTCAAAATGCAATTAGCTAAGCTAGTTCTTTATGACATACTGCATTTACAAAAAAAAAAAAAAAAAGTCTGTTTCTTAAGATCACAAGTTCTTTTTCAGAACTGTGGTGCAGGATCAGAGGGCAAGGTGTAGACAGTTAGCTGTTTTTCCCCAGAATCACCAATCCTATACAGCAATATAAGCCTGGTCACCAGCTTGTCAGCCCATCACTATGACCTCTCTGATAAGCTCAATAGCAAGGAAAAACCAAACAAAAACAGACATATTAACCTTCACAGACCTTTCTCTCACTGAATGCATTCCCAATTTTTTTTTTTTTTTTTTTTTTTTTTTTTTTTTTTTTTTTTTTTTTTTTTTTAGTTTTTAAACTTAGACTCCCCCCCTCCTCAAAAAAAAGGATGCGATAGAAAAACAATCATCATAAAGCTATTAAAACAAAACAATATCCAGAATGCAATCAAATCTGTATTGCTTTTACAGTTCTAGTTGAGGACAATAGTTTATTTTGGTTTTAACTAATGTCAATTTAAGTCCCTCAGCAGCTTATTGTCACAGCAGCTCAAGGTCCATTGTCCCATTATCTGCCATATTGCTAGTTTCCTCCTACACACCTCCCTGCCAAGACAATTATATGAAAACACTAGCAATCTGCAAAGGCGCTACATCAACAGTTACAACACATTTGAGAACAGAACATACAAGAGAAATTCTGCCAGTGAAGCTCATTCTGCAGACACCATCTCTGTCTTCCTTCCAACTGTTACGTAGAAGATAACGCAGAAGTACACCTCTGTATAACATAATGACATGGGCCTATCACATCCAGACAGGACAGAACCCCTACAACACTCTTTGTGATATCGCAGCGTATACAGCGGTGTTCATATTTATTTGGTTGGATGCAGTGTTTTACAGCCAGTATATAATCTTACTATGTCAGCGTTCAACCCACACAGCTGCCAAGTGTTATATTCCAAAGGCTTGATTTGTCAAAAACAAGACAGGAGCAATGCTGCATAATGGCTAGAGTCTTAACTCATCCCAATATGGAGAAACATTGAAGCAGAAAAAAAAAAGTCTAAGACAAATGAAAAGGGCATACCAAGATGCTACCCAGCAACTGTACTCTGATCATATGAAACAGAAATAACATAGGTCCACAACCAAGGACCAAATCAGCATGCCTAAAGTTAACCTCACACTGGATGATTTTCATGTTATTTTATCTGAAGTTTGATGGGAATATCTTGCAGTCCTTGGACACCAGAATCAATAGGCGATACAGGCTAGAAGAAATCTAGCACCACGCACTGCAGCAGCACCCTCAGAGCCATGTTCCCAGGCAGGGGGAACCAGGTGATGTTATCACTTCGAGACCATCCAACATGAAATTTGCATTCCTGCTTTCATCCCACCTCTCACATCTTTTTCCTTCTACCTTCTTTTTAGACAGGACACAAAAGTTTAGCATCCCTAGAAAGGGCTGTTTTTTACTATGCACCTGAAAGACTCTAACAAGAGAGCCAATTTAAAGCATCACCTTAACTTGATGACAGCTTGATGTATTTGCGAGGTCTTGGTAGCTGCCCATAAGGTAGTCTTGCTCCACAAGTAATGTTAGAAGCATGAGTCAAAAGCAGATATGAGAGCCATGTTTGATTTTACTTTTGTGTAGTTTTACCTTTGCTTCATTTGCAGAGGCCAATCCAGCTTCTTAAAGGCAAAAAATAAAACAGCTCAAACCTGAAGCCTTATTTTTTTCCTTTTCTATTCCCTGTGAACAGTTGCCACCATCTTCAACAACATTAAAAGTTACAATCAGGCACACCTCATCTAGTTACAGGACACAAGAATGAAGCTTATTTTTTAAAAGCTTGCATTAATCCATTAAGTGACATTAGCTTTTACCTCTCTATTTTTCCCGTATCCTTAATACAAGGTTGATGCTTTTACTTAAAGCTTTGCATAGAACTAAGCAGGCTGAAGACTGAAATCACAGAATTCCAGACAGTACTGAGCTAGCTGTTCAGTATTCCATTGCAACAATGTTATGTTACCACCCTTGACTCAAATGATTCAACAGGATCAAAACCACCCTCCACCCAGGTAAACATACCCATCAGATTTATCCAGAATGGGTTTACATCCCAATTTTTCCCTACAGCCCTTCTCTGCCAGAAGTACAGGCAAGCCAAGTTGAATCACAGATTTTTGTCACATTGTGGCTGCAAAGCAAGTTATGAACCACCCTACTACCACAGGAATCAGATCAGTTTTCCTCAAATCTGAATTAGCCTACCACAAAACCTTTTTCAAAAAGATGACTGTAGTATCTTTATTTTGGAATCACAGTGCAATAAAATCATTAAGGGAGATGCAAAGTGTATAATTTGGGTACAAGCAAATGGGTGACCAAAACAAACAGACCCTAGGAGTTCTGGCTTTGGTTCCCCAAGGAGACAACAATAATATCAGTTCTGTGAAGTTACTAACAGTATAGCTGCACATCTAGATGACACAGAAACTTATAAAGTTAAAAATCCTTCTGTATGCTTAATTCCGAGATCCTGCTTCAGTAATCCCCTTCCTTGAGCTCAGAGGGTTTTGTAAATTTGAGAGTTTTGATAAAAAACAATCTTCCAGCATTTCTCTTAGTAGTCAGTATGGGGCCAGTTTATGAGCCATTCCCCCCTGCAACTCTCTCAAACAGCAATTTTCCCAATTCCCACTCCCGATATTTCGATAAGGAAATAAAGTGGTAGCCTGCAATCCATTTCAGTATCAAGAATAAATCTGCTCTATGTTCTCCCAATTTGTCTACATTCTTACCTCAGTTACCTCAACACAGTTGCATTAACCTTGGATGAACAATGTTCAGAGACTAATACTCAGTCCCTGTTTTGCCCAGAGAACCTGCACAACTAGAATCAGCAGCAGAGGCTCTGTGCATTAGAGTCCTGCAAGTCAACCCCACACGCTACCAACACTCCTGCCAACCAGAAGCAGCACAGAGGAAGTCAGACGCAAGGTGTAACCTCCAACTCTTCAGAAGTTTACCCCTACCCCATCCTCAGACCACTTCTGTCAGGTTTTTATCCATCAGTCTCACAACATTGTTTTCCCAATACGTGGGGAAACCAGTGGACTCTCCTCATTCAGAATCTTTACCAGTTCC
Organism: Anseranas semipalmata; assembly: GCA_013399115.1. Classification (NCBI taxonomy): domain Eukaryota; kingdom Metazoa; phylum Chordata; class Aves; order Anseriformes; family Anseranatidae; genus Anseranas; species Anseranas semipalmata. Next base: position 5,677 of record VXAA01001704.1, read on the forward strand.
AGGGCCCGACTGCATTTCTTTACTTCTAGCAGGTACCACAGCCTTCAGCCCTGCAGGTCTGCTGTGGCAACAGCCTGCTTCAGAGATGCAGTCATAACTTCAGACATAAGCCTGCCTCCCCCTTGGTTCTTTCCTTGCCACAATCTTGTAGGGGTACATGGAGCTAAAGATGTTTGTGGCTTAAGTTATAGAAGTGAACTGTAACTGTGTTGATATTGCAACTGAATGGACAGACTTCTCCCCACCCTTCTTTGGGGAGACCTTCCAAAGGAAGAAGTCAGCAAGATGAAGGCTGCTGTTCAGACAGCAAGCAAGCACATTGGTTTTCAGAAAACAGATGTGATAAAGCCCAAGAACAGGGTGAAACAACTTCATAAGCCAAGGGAAGACAAACATGCAGAGAGCTTCTAAAGAAAACTGTCCAGTCTGAACAAATGGAAACACAGAGGAAAGAGCTGCCCCTCCTGTCAAGTCCCTGACATTTGCCAAAATGAATACTTTAACTTGTACACAAAGCTTCCCCTCCTCCATCTCCAATTTTCAAAGCACCCAGGGAAGCAGTGACCATGAAGTAATAACCACTCAGCTGAAAATAGATAGGTCACTTAAAGGAATTAAAATCATTCCATTATTTCCATGTTAGTAGTTTCACATCCACGTTTCCTATCTGTCACTAACCTTAAATCAAGCAGCACTTGTAGGAACAGAACAGATTCACTGAGAAGGGGCTAGAGAAAACACTTAACTTAAATAGAATTGGCTTCTTGTGACGTCTTTCCTGAGACAGAGTTTGTTCTCTGAACCAACTCTGCAAAGGATTTTTGTTTTACATCTCAGTTCATCCTTAAGACATACTTCTGGAGCACAGAGTCATCTTACAGCATAACTCTACCAGCATTTAAAGCAGCATAAGCCAGCACTGCTGTTGAAAGAAGTTATTTCTCTGTCCCCAGAGACAGGCTGTGATTTCCTCCCCCCTTCACTCCTCTCTTCTGCTTATGACAGCATAAGTATCCATGCCTTTGCACTGAGCTGGACAGGCAAACTCTCCAGGGTAAAATTAAACAGGCAAAATTTTCAAGAGGATATGAGTTGCTGTGAAACAGAGGCAAGCAAGAGCAGCATAGCTCACATGGAGGCATAAGTATAATCTTATTCACTGTCTTAGAACTAAGAGGAGCCTAAACCAAAGCCTACTCACTGTACAAAAATTTTTAAGCTAGGAGTCGAGTATTTATTACTCACAAAGAAGCAAAGACTTCAAAACTTCAGTTACTGGAGAAGTAGTCCTTCAGGTTTCTTTGTCGTTACCCATTACTACACCACTCACAGTTTTTCACCTTTTCCAACTAGGAACAGCACATGGCAACCACAGAGACCTTGAGACCAGAAGGAACCACGATGATAATCTCACAGTTGATGATAATCTCATCAGCTTCCTGTATAACACCTTTTAGAGCCTCACACATGCCATCTTAACCAGAAGATACCATCCAGACACATCTAATCTTGATTCGAAGACTCCAAGTGACAGAGAATCCATTGCACTCGTCGGCAATCTGCTACTATGGCTAATTACACTCAGTATTGAATTTGGCGCTTATTTCTGGTCTGAGTCGATTTAATCATGCAAATAAATTCCATTAAAAGGAACTACCTTACAAAACACGAAGTTTATCACAATTTTGTTCCAGAATGAGGCTGATATCATGAAGATAGATACAATTCATTTTTCCCCTAAATAAGTTGGCTAGTATCAGTTACGTTAGACTATTTTTCAGCCTTTTCACAATACAATTGCATGAGTATCAGATTAAACAGCTATTAATAACTAGTGAAAGCAAACAAGTTTTTCATAATATTGCTACCATGCAGTACCATGCTAACGCTCTTCCCTGGCACCCCCTGTGGAGGGAAGGCCTGATTTCTCCTCCCCATCACCATTAGAATTTAGTTAGTTTCTGACAAAGAACTCAGTTGTCCTTAGCCTCATCGCCCACAGACTTTTCAGATACTTTAATCTCCATTAGCGTTTTTTAAACTGTTGATTTGTACTTGTTGCCATCAGCTTCTTTACCTTTTTGTTATCAGTCACTGCTGGCGTTATTTTGGCTGCTGCTTCCATTTCTTACGAGAATGGTTCAAGTGACTACAGAAGGCAGCTACACAGCTAGAGGTATTGGGGACATTATCAACATCTTGAACACCTCAAAGTTAATGGTATTTGTGCTTTTATGGGATAATTTTTTCACATTGCTTTTAACTTTCAGCTTTGCACTTTGGATATGAGTTTACATTTCTTTCTACTTTTCCAGTGAGAAGAAGGAATGGATTGGGTAAACAAAAATCTGTAGATGGAAGTGCTACACTACCAGGGCTGTGCATCACGCCTGCTTCTAGAGATCAGTAAAAGCTTTCACACCTGACTACCTTGCCCAAAAAATAAGTCAGTTCCTCACTGCTACCAAAGCAGTATATTTTGTATGTAGTACAGACAACAGTCCCTCTTCCACCTTGGGAATCTTCTTGCCTTACTAGCATAGATATTGAGGACAGAAAGTTTACTTGCATAAGTTTAAAACAGGTAAATTAGCCACTGTACATTAAAGTTTCGTTCAAATGTCACACCAGCCATATGCATGCACACGTGCATATGTACACACATGCAACCCCCTCTTACACCCTTCCAAAGCACCCAAAGACAGCATTAGAAGTCTCTTGACTATTTCCTCTTTCTTGCTATATTCTTCCTCTTCCTCTTATTGAGCATATGTGGAATCTAATAAGGCAAGATTCAAAGCACAAGACCTTACGAGGATACACCAGTTTGAAAGCATTAATAGTCCCCATTCACTTCCTGGCTTTAATTATTGGGGTCTAGACAAATTTGTCATCCTTATTATTCTCCGTTCATACATATACACCCAGAGCACTGAAATTCATTTTTACATAGTACCTTATGGAAATGAAGCAAATCTCAACCTTAAGATTAGTATCTCCAAAGATGTCTGAGATGCTCTTGCAATTTTATTAGAAGAGCTCCTTTTAAAAAGAAGCTCACTACCACAGCTTCTCTCCCCATATCACACACAGCTCTCAACGGGATGAAAGCAATCATCAATATCCCTTTAAAACAAACAAAATGCACAAATTCTTTTCCACTAAGTAGTAGAATTGCAGATGTTAAACCCTATGAAGGCCTAGCCAGTAGGTCAGAGATACCTAAGATTGACATGAAGTATACAGATCCCTTAGAAATTAAGATTTTACTTAAGTGAGCTGAACTTGAATCTACATAAGAAACAATAAATGCTAAGAGGAAAAGAAAGAAAGAAAAGTCAGCTTTGATTACATTAAAGCCCATAGCCAAAAATCAGGATAGAAATTACAGGTACAGGAAAACCTTGTGCTCCAGCAACCTAGATGTTCAGGTCATTGTTAGGTACATCCTCCTCCACCTTTATGGCAACCAGAATTTAGTCAGACTCAGATTTGCATATGCAAAAGCTTATTCATTCTCATTCTTTACACAACAGTTTACAATTATTAAAATGAATGAGTCATGGATTCACTAGTTTCATCCTTTGCACTTCCTTTCTCCAAAATGAAGAGCCCTTTAGCTATATAGACTTTTTAAGAGGGTAGGGGGGCATTTTTATTAGCTTTTTAAAAACAAAATAAACATGGACACTCATCATTAAAACCCAATGAGGCTCAGTTGAGTATAGGAACTCACTAGGCTGACTACTATGTAAATAAGCATTTCAGGCAACGCAAAAAGGAAACAAAAAAGCCACGGTCTAAACAGGAGTTGTTCAGAAGGATCCGTTTTATGGAATTCAACTGGAGAAACAACACAACCAAAAAAAGCAGTAACTTGCTCTGTGGAGGACACTAAGACAACTCTGGCCAGAGCTGCAACATGATCTCTGGAGAAGCCCATTAGATAAGCAGCCTGGGCAGCTGGACAAATAACACAGCAGACGAGCCAGCTTGTCTGCTTTGTTTCTACCAAAACTTTTAATGGAAAGAACACTAACACACATAACATTTCTTGTCAGATTATTTGGACCATAAATGGTGGAAAAAAAATTAAGGCAGCACCAGGGTGGAGGAAAAGACAGATGAGCGGGAAAGGGAACCTAAAGAAAAAGATTTAATCGAGACCAAAGTAGGCTGACACTTTCGACTCCTAATTGTTCAAATAGGTTCTTTTCCAGTTTGCATCATAAAAGTAGAAGACAAGCATTTACAAAACAAGTACAAAACAGCTCATAATAGTACTGAAGTTGAATATTTCTGTCGGCTGCCTGTCACTCCATACTTGACAGTGTTCCAAGTTTGCTGCAAATTTACTATGAAATGATCTGCTCGTTTCCCAGGAAGTCTGCTGCACATGTTGCCTTTCAAGAAACACTTCTCTCCTTTGCTGATCCCAGCTGTCCATTGAGCAGGATACAGACACTTTGAACGGTGTAATAAATCTATTTCCAGAGCTTCCAGATTTTGCTCCAAATATTTCCAGCATGACAAAAATAAGAGAAGAGTAAAGAATAAGAACAGCTATAAATTAAAAACAAAACAACAACAACAAAAAAAGTAGAGGCCATTAAGTAGCATCAGCATAAAGATCATTGTCTTGCATGTAATCTGTGGACAAGAGAAAGCATTTGGAATTCAGGATTTTTATGCAAGTTCTTTTCAGCACACTAATGGAAGTTTAGTTTCTCTTGATTAGCTGGTACACAGGCCCTCTCTCCCTCCTATTCTCTGAAGTACAGTCATATTCATGAAATACTTGAAGGTATGAATTTTGTTTAAAGTTTATTTTAAGCATTATGCCAAGCAGCTCGGATAGATTAGCAAAGCCAAGATTAAAGACATCTGTAAGTCCTTCTATTGAAGATAAGCTACTGAGTATTTTCAAAAAACAACAGGGACAGCACACTGCAAAGATTAAAGCCAGGCTGTTAAAACCCAGTTGCTGGACCTACAAAGGGGAACCTGAAGGGATTCAAGCAAGGGGCAATGCAAGGGACAGACATGAAGGAAACTATTGAAAGCTTGAACAAGTAGAAAGTTAACCTCATGAACTTTAAAGGATGTTTATATTAGATTTGCTCTCTCAGTATGTCAGCATTTAAGCTCACTAAATAGTATGTGTAGCAACAACTGACAGCTTAGTTCATTGTTAAGTGCCTGGCTTAAAGAGTATACTGTTTAACAGTACAAATAGTCTCATTGATCAAGATGTCTACTGTGCAGCTGTAAACCCTCCTCCCCCTCACCCCCCAAATCAATTACACAGGAACTAAAAACCATTTTCAGAAAAACATAGCCCTTCAACCCTGACTCTATTATAGAAAGAGCTCAGTACTCTGATTTCTGTGGCCATTACAGATATTTCCAAGGCACCTATCGCATTAGTATCCAAGCACCCAGACTTGTGAAATTCAGTGCACACAGAAGAAAGCTAATTACCATCACTTCTCCAAAACAGGTATTTGGAAAGGGTCATCTTACTGCATGGATTATAGTGATATGCATGTATACACATGGTCCTCCTACCTTGTTATAAATAGTGAGAGTGACAACCACTCTTACTTTCTATGGAATATGCAAGACAACACTAACTCATTTTCCTATTCAAGTTATTAAACATATGGAATATTAATCACCTAACTCAATCTCCCTAAAGGGAAGAGAGAAAGTTATTAGAAGTTTGAAACATTAGATCTTTCTATGCAAGATAGTGAAAGAAAAAAAAGCAAACGCTCAAGCCCAAACTCGGATGTTTCTTGTTATCTATCAGCCACAAGATGTTTCGTCAGACTTCTGCAGTAGTCACTGAGGCTCATCTAACAAGTCTTGAGCCACCTCTGTTTCTTCTCTTACCTAACTATTCCATCCCCTATTCCTAGCAGGAAGCCTTTATCTGCAAGAGCAGGCATTGATTTAGAATATATAAAAATAAAACTCTAAAAGACAGAACAGCTACTCAGTGAGCCACAAGTTCCAGTTTGGCTAGACCCCTTGCCATCAACAACCCATCTTGAATGGCACATCTCCTTTGATCACCCAGACTAACCATGAATACCACAGCAACAGTGTTGACAGTTCATTACCCATCTTCTCCTCTTTCCTTTCCCACATACACAAGTGAGATTCTTGTTCCCAAATAGGACCAACTAGTCTTTGTAGTAGAAGGCAGGTTATTCCCACACGGAAACTTAGTTGTTGTTGGAAAAAAAAAAAAAAAAAGAAACATTTAATGTTGAACAAGTCTGTAGAGAGCTTGCCCACAATACACACAGAAAAATACATCAATATTATCTTCCTTCTTGGAAAAGGAAGATCCTAGAAGAGCACCCGTAAAAGGTGCAAACAAGAGACTGCTGTTCCCATTTAGAAAGCCTGCAACACTTTTGCCAAAGACAAGCAGAAGTAGTTAAAGCTGCCCTAACTCAAGATTTGTTTTACAGAAAACAGTCTACAACTGGAACAATTTCCTCTACAATTAATACATTGGGAAAGAGATTAATCCATGTAATTGCCCATTTCACTACTGATATAATATTTCATCTCAACTGCGATTACAAAAAGCACCCGAGTCTAATCAGGTGATTATAAATCAGTTGTCAGGAGATACATAGAGATTTGCATCTCAAAAACAAATGTTGAATGATGAAATGCGATATCTAAACTCGTTCTCACAGTTAAGAAGGATGTAGGGTGACAAGAGTGGGGAAGAACATGGGAGTGAGGAGAAAGATGAAAGCTTCCCTGAAGTGTTAAATGGTTTCCCATCACTCAGTTCCATAAACAGCAAGAAAGTAGAAAAACGGATTAGGAAATGCAGAAATCTTTGGCTGCTTGATGACCCATCCACATGGATGCTATCTAACTATACAAGCAAATAAATAAAACTTTGTCACATTCCAGCCCTGAGACACCAATGTAGATTTCTTACTTGTTTTGGTGTCTGAGCAAGAAATACAGTTTCAAACAACAGTTTAGTTTCTTGTGATTTACAACCACGTCTACCATTGCAAGGCCATTAAGAGTTCAGATTATAAAGCCTACATTCTTTTATCCTTACATCTCATTAGTAATAGAATCAGTTTTATTCTGAAGAGCTTTAATAGCCTCATTCATTACCACCAGGTGTCTTAATCCCCAAACAGCAATAAACAAACTCAGAACATACTGAATTATTCTACAGATATCTTCTCTCTTATGAAGGTTTATCCTTTCTTTAACTAATGTTAGCTGGCCCTGGAATTCCATAGGGAACCAAGCTGTGCGAGACTGGATGCAATTTAAAACACAAACTGTGTCAACTGTTGGCTAGATTCAACTAATAACACAGCAGCACTGAGATGTGGATAAATTGCATCTATCACAACGCTGAATATGCTGGATGCTAGTTTTCTGAAGTACTGTTTGAACAGGATGTTTCCAGCCACCTTTATGCCCAAATGTCTTCCGTACCATTTCTGTGATGCTTCACATTTCCTCTAGAGAAATCGTATGTAGGAAGAATTTGGGGCTTTTGAAAGAAGTATACTACAAACAGCTTCATTTATTTGATGTGCAGCTTATAACCACACAGTGCCATCGTAAACAGCATATAATAACTTCCTATCAATTTTCTATTTCCAGAGAGCACTGTTTGCAGCAGCACTGAGTTTAAAAGGAATAGGATCTTTTTGTTATTCTTAGAACGTTATATTTCAAACGGTACCTGATGAATCCTTTATTAAGAAATAGTAAAGGGCAATAAATTAGAGAACACAACAGACATCTGACAAAAGCAGAGACCAACAGCTATTTCATGTCATTCAGATCAAATGCTCCACCTTTAGTTTTTCCATCTTGAGGGGGAAAAAAAAGCCTCATCCATTGTGTATAACTAGCATTGTATAGCAGGATAGTTTTTATTTTGGAGGAGTAGGACTGAAGGAGGAAGATGAAGACTGACCTGAGTATCACTGATCCAGTTATATAAGGCTGTATCTGTCATTTGTAACCAATGCACAGCTGTACCAATAGCCACCGCACTTCTACAGATGAAGTATGTGGAACTTGTAGGTTTTTCAGTATCTGGCTTTTTCCACAACAGCAGTAGCAACCCCCAGTTATATTAGAGCATGAGGTAGGCTGTTACATTCCTAGATGTTGATGTTCCCTTTAAGCCTTGCAGTTCCTACTCACTTCATTTACTGAAACAGAGGGAAAAATTCAAGAGCTGAAGCACAGATTCTTGCCCTGTCCAGAAGGGGCAGAATTTGGATTTGGGGTACAAAACTCCTCAACAGTGATCAGTCTGCAGATGAGTCACAGCCAGCCATAAAGGCAACAGGCTTCTGGACTTCCCAGACCAGACAGGTACCTTGCCCTGCCACCCCATCTCAGCTCCCACATGGCTCACTGCGACCAACTCTGAACACCAGAAAGATCAAATCAGGAGGAGTAAACTCATTCATTCCACAAAGCAGTAACTTCAATAGAGCACTCTAACTTATAAACAAAGTCTTTTCAAAGTGCGCTGTTTTTCCCCTCCAATTCAGCATGAAGTAAGGCACCTGACATTTTAGAGAGCTTGTCGATGCTTCTCTACACCCAACCCTTTTCAGTATGTCAGAACGTCTTACAACAACTCTTCAGCAGTTTCTTTACAGCGCTCTAGAGAGGTCAGAGGAGCAAAGCTATCAATTTGCATCTTGAAGAAAATCTATGGAGAGGCTACTGCATTGCCAGGAGTCTCTGTATGTCAGGAAGTGACTCTTATGATAGAAGCCCTTGGATACCAAGCACGTCAGTCTCTTCCAGAAGGTTTGAAAAACAATAGTTATTATTACTTATTCACACAAAGGCTTAGTAGTTACATTAACCCCATAGTTCAAAATTTCTACCAGGCACCTGCAAAAGCAGGAAACTGGTCCAGAAACCAAAAAGAAAGCCAGCATAATGTTTCCAACCCCTCCCCACAGATCTGGCTTTAGGGATGAATTGTATCCTAGAACACAATCTTTAGCAACATCCACCAAGGCTCCTGCTAATGCACAACCCACCCCATGAAGTACCTTCCAGTACACTGTGTGCACACTTGACTTCAAAGCTAGCAACTAGCTTAAGAACAGGGCCTCCCCATTTAGTTGAGCACAGACTTTGTCCTTTCTCTGTATTACGAGCTATGTCATCTTGAAAAAAGAAAAGATTCAGTGATGAGATCTCTGCAATTGCAGGGACATACCATACTCTCTTTACCCGCTCTTCCACCTGACATACTATACAGTAACAGCAAATTTCAAAGAAAATGGATGTTCTACAATGCTATGGAATTTTGTTTAAGCATGGTATTTTTGAAAGAGGGGTGAGGGGCTCAACACCCATCAAGGTAACAAGTTAGTCCTCCAATTTACTTGCTCTAAGAGATTCTTAGAGGATTGAGTCACACCTGCTACAGTTATGAGAAGTCATGTACTCAGCACCCCCCTATTTATTCCCCCTAGTCATGCTGTGCAGTCATGCACTCCAATTGGACCCATTTTCTGAGCACTGTTTTCAGGTACCATGAAAGACTTCCTGAACTAAGGAAACAGATGGGTAAATGCAAAACTTGACTCAATCTGACCACATTAAAAGCAAACTCTTTGCAACCTACTTGTGGAGAGTTGAGCTGCCATGAAACAACTGGCATATACTTTGAACAGAAAAACATTTTTTAGTTTTCATAATGAAACAGCACATAAGGATGAATAGAGCATCCAGGAGACTGTGGTCGATACCATGAGCAGTGTTGATATCTACAGACCAGAAAGGGAGTACAAATATCAGGAAGAATAAGGCAGTTGTTTCCTATGTGAAAGAAATACATAGAAGTTTGTTGCTAGTGGAATTCAAGGGAAAGGAAGACTGATGCTACACATCCCAAGCCTGATTTTAAGAGGTGTAACTCCCATACTCCTTTGGAAGGAGTTCTGTACATCTCCCTCAATTATCACAGCTCAGAAGACAGATTGGTAAAGCTTGTTACGGTGTTGACTGCAATTCTGCAATGTGCCTCAGCAAGTACTCAAAAGCAGCTGAACCACATTACAAGCCACCAAAGAAACACCCATTATAAACAGAGCCAGGGCACTCAGGAAGCATCTTTTCTGGTAGCTTAGCTTCTTTCTGTCTGCATTTGGCTTGTCCACATGTAGGAGCAAGTCAGAGTCCAAACTGCTCACGCTACCACAAAAACATGGTCTGCTGAGGACAATGAGGACTGTTCTTATAAGCTTCTGCCAAATATCAGAGATGTACTTGATGCAAAAGACTTGGTGGCTGACATTCCTCCCATTTAGAGAAGGATATATGGGAGAGCACTGTTTTCCCTCAAGCTATGTGTTTTGGTTTACCTGAAGCCAGGCCTTCCGGTGTGGCTCAGTTTTCAGGCTGATATCCTGAGCAGCACCAGAACTGCATACGTCAGAGGGGAGACCAAAATGTTCTAGTCAGAACTGCAAGTCTTAAACAAAGCAGGATTTCAGAGATTGTCCACATGCAAACTTCATAGATAGTCCCATGCAGATATGTCCATGCACACATCTGTTTGTCCTGAAAACATTAGGTCTAACGAATTGGCAAGAACAGTATTTCATGGAAATAATTATAATGAAGCAGTGCAGTTTTGCAGAGCAGGCAGGAGAAAAATCAGTCTGAACAATGGCAAGAGGTATGAGTGAGTGAGCAGACAATATGCCTTAAGTATAACAAAATTTAGATGACATGCTAATTCATGTTCACTTATCCTTTAAGGAAACAGGGTGCTGAAGAAGGCAGGACACCAGAAGAGCCACAAGCCTCTCAACTGTGCTCAAGGAGTTCATCCTCTAGCATTTGCAGGAAGTTCTTCCACACAGATCTTGAATCTTTAGCTACTTCCCAGATACAATCAGAAAGTAGGTTCGCTTTCCTGAACTTCTCTCCTAGCACAAAAGAGAGCATAGGACCAGCAACAGAGCAAAGAAAATTGCTGTAGTAAACAGTAGCTAGACCTATACATCAAGTATTACAATAATGCAAGTTTTGAAGAGTCTTGAAGGCTTTAAAGGCAGGCTCAAGTGGGAGGGCAATCACATAAGCAAGACATGGCAAGAATACAATAGGAGAATGCAGATGAACTCAATGAACAGAAAAGAAGACTGAAGACACAACACAGAAATATGGGAATTGGGAAAGCTACTATAAAAACAATTAAGGAAAAAAGATGGCAAGAGGGTGAACTAACAATAAAAAGCAATCGGTTGCAAGAAAAAGAGCAGTCGATACCAGACAGCACTCGGGTGGCAATCCATTAACAGTCAATTATAGTGAAACAGCAATAAGATGTCAGTACAATGACCAGCTGAAGGAACTATTCTTTTCCACATGTGTAAACTACAATTTTCTCTACCCACTTGCCATTTTTAATCGTTCATTCAATTAAAGGTGTGCTCATTCTATACATAGCTGCAGTATTTATGAGCCTATTAAAAAGTCATACTTGAACTTGGAGTGTAGGATGGTGCTCACAAGGCTTTTACGTAAGCATTTGAGAAAGATTCTTACAATATTGCATCTGCACTTACAAAGCTACAACAATCCATTCACTTACATCCAAGCATGGTTTTGGTTGTTTGTTTCTTTAAGATGGTAAGACCATAAAGATTCTTGAGGAGACACTAGTTGGTGGATATCTGCTCGTGTTCTCCTCCATCAAGAGATCTGCCACGCTGGATCCCAGAAATGCTCTACTGCAGGGCTTACTGAATTTGCAGTAAAACCGCAAGGAGTTTTGCTTTACATGGGTCAGCATGCATGGCAGCGAGAGAATCATCTGCTTTCCTTCAGCAGTGGAAGAGGTGGACCTTCCACATTTATGCTTACAAAATGCAGATGACACTGCTGCATTGTCTGTAGATTCTCCTCCTACCTGTGAAGACTGACACTTTTCATAGGCTCCTTCACATTCACACCAAAGGAACACTAGAATACAGCAGATCACAGGCCAGTGTGGTTGCAACTTGTAAATATCAGTTTTCAGCACTGAACCAAATAGCAAAGAACAATATTCAACCACCAGCAGCAAACCTATTTGAACATACCATAATTTCAAGTTTGCTGCATTTTGTGTGCAACAATGATATCTGAATGGGCTACCTTCCTTTTGGTAGGCTGGAGATCCCTAGACACTGTTTACCTATCCCTCTTCTGATAGGAAGCATTGGATAAAAGCATTAAATTTTGTCTTTTCTTCAGTAGCTCAGTTAAGAAGACTTGCTTTAATTAAAGGACCTCCTGCCCAACGCTATAATTCAGCCTCACAAGAAAATAACATTGTAGGGCTTAAATAGAAGGCTTCTTATCTACTGACAACTTTTTCATAGCAAAGGCATGTCTGCTATTGTGTAAAGTTACTTTTGTTAAGATACAAACTAATAGAACTGATGCACTGCGCCAAGGAAACTTGAGCAGCCTTGGCTAATAGTACATGCACTGGTTTACCAGAGTAAGAAATACAAAAGCCTTTAATAAAAGAAGCTGAACACTAAGATAATTTCATTACAGCACTGCAGAAGGAAACAATCAGTTTTCCAAAGGACTGCCCCAAGTTATAAGCTAGTGAAGGCCCTGTGATGTCAGAGATACCAGCTCCTGCTGGTACATCCTCTCAAGTAACTGAGAATCAATCAACGCAGCAAATTAAAGCTCCATTTAGTGTGGTAGGCCTACAGAAACAGGCTATGATACAATACCTTCAAAAAATCTGCTTGACAACCAGCAGACAACCATTTATGCTTTGTATACGAGGCCTGGTTTCACTGAAGTTTATTGCATCCATATAGCTGCAACTTTTGAGGGCAGGAGCTTTAGTTATTCAAAGCACCACTTCTGTCACTTTCAGAGTACGTTTTTCTTCTCACAAGAGAGCTACATATGCTTCAGTGCTGATATAGCCATAAAACACACCTACCATGCCCAGCTGTACTCTGCCTACGCTTTACTTCAAATACTTTTGTCCAAACCGTTTCAGACTTCTGCCTAGTCTGGGATTGGGTGAAGGGTGCTGTAATGGCACTAGAAATGTGGGGAAAGGTTGAAAGATCTGACAACTCTTTCACCAAATTTAACTTGCTTGGACCAGACATTAGAGCTTGAAAATCAACGCAAAGGGCCAATTCATTGTCCTGCTGTGTTAAACACAGTTCTTTCTTTTGGATATCTGATACCCTAGGCTCCTTAAGCCTGAAATGTGCCACATCGTGCACGCACACCCCAGTAGGTTTGGAATATTATAACAAGCAATTGCGTATCTTCTTTTTAGCTCATATAATCAGATTTGCTGCATTAGGGCATCTGGTTTTATTGCACATGTGCTGTCACTAGAGTTTACAGAAAATTAGTGTTGTTTCTGAAAAAACACCGCATTCTTTTCTGAATACATAACAGCTGTTTTAGTCAGCCTTCATTTGGGACACTGATTTCATCTACTATTAAGCAATTTAAAGTTTTATACCATATTAATATAGGCATGAATTTGTGTGGCCTGCAAGTATTAAGTTTTTGAAAAACCTGGTTGCATTCCCAGGAAAGGAGCCCATTACCTAGAAGCTGGCCAAGTGTCCTCTGGCATGGTGCCACCTTGCTGATCACCCTTTTCTCAATTACTTTCCATACCACCGCCAGTATGTGCTGCTAGTAACAGGCAGAACGTTAATAAGCTGAGACTCGTCTAGAACATTTTGATTTTGAGAGTGCAGGCAACAAAGAAATCTAGTACTATGCGAGAACTTCCAGTCGATGCAAGTATGGAGGGGATTTTGCCCAGGAGAAGACCCAGCTAAGCCAACATGCAGTTTGACTTGCATACTTGCATTCATGCTTGCTCTGGAGCCACCAGTCTCCAAAGCACTTTTCCATTTGATTCTCAGCCAAGCTCTAGTCATTTTCCCCACCATAACAACTTCTAAGGAACAGAAGCCTACAGGGCAGCAGTAACCAGGAGCCTTAGCTCAGTTCTCTCAGCATTAGGGCATGCAGCAGAAGACAAGTTAAAATAAAGCCCTGCAATCCTGTGCTGGGACATCCAAACAGACCAGGAGCTCTGCACAGAACTCTGGCCAGGCCAGAGTCCAGTGACTAATAAGGCATTGAAACCCCCAAACTGCATTTTTCCATCGTGTCTTATCAAGACTCAAAGCTAGCACTCTCAGAGACCACTGCCTGATCCTCCATATCCATCGCTAAGTGGGGGCTGCAGGAGCAGCTGTGACAGCCTTCCGAAGGGGGAGCCAGTAGCAGTAACTGTACGAGCCCCTAACGCCTGCCCCCTAGGCAGTCATGCTGATTGTTGGAGAACAGATTAGTAAGTATATCTGAACAAGCCTAAATAACCCAATAGTAATTGAGTGCCAACAACATGCACATACACAAACATCCATACACTAATTAACAGAAGTGCTGATATTGACATGAATACTTGTCTATTTCCAAACAAAAGCACTTCAGAAATCAGAGCTGAGGACAACAAAAGATCTGTAACCTTTCCACTGGATTCAACTGTTTGTACTTCCACGCAGGAGGCTGTGGCAATCACATTTTAGCCTGAGGAACAGAAGCACCAGGGGTAGTTTAAAGAACAGAACGGCCAATGCTCTCCACTGGTATTTAAATTACTTTCTTCAAGACTATCTTATCAAAGCTTTGAACATAAATACTACATTAAAAATTGGGATCTGAAATCCAAACCCAGGATATAACCAGACGGTAGAGAAACAGCAAGCGGCTGCATGTCAGCTCCGCCAGCAGCAGGACATCACTGCTCAAGGCCAAGCAGGGAAAGGACACAGGCTTGTCATGAGCAATAAGGTTCTGCAATGCAGCCATGCGCTACCAGCTCTTGGCCATTTTACTACCCTCAATGCAGCAAGGAAGATCTAGACACTTAAGAAATTTCCAGTCATCCTGTGTTTAAGATGATGTCAAGTTTGCAGCATGACCTCAGGAATTCCAGACTTAGATTTTTCTTACTTCCACATACATCTTCAGCTTCCTCTTCTCCCTTCCCCATCTTGTTCCCTCTCCTTTTTCTCACTTGTTTGAGGGGCTGGGGAGAGGGGGAAGTTCCAAGTAAAACAGCAGTCACAGCACCAGTAAAACATTTTCTCCCCCAACTCCCTATCAAGTTATTTACCTTCCTCTCACATCTGCCATGCCTCTTTAAAACAGAAAAGCCTGCAGCCAATAGTAAAATCTAGGTGATAATCTGCCCAAGCAGTGCAATTTTCAGTGTACTTCAAATATCACTTTTAACACCATTCTGAACTGAACCTAAGAAAAGATTCCCAACAGCAAGAATCCCATGCTTCTGTATGCTTAGCATCAAGCAGAGTACTTTGTACATTTGCTCAGCATACAACAGGCACAATCACTGCTCTAGACAAGTTGTCAGATAAGACCCTCTAGTGTCCGAAGAGGCTAAAAAGCACACGATGTATTGCAAGAGTGAAGTCAGAGGGAAAGCAGTGTTGAGACCAGAGAAACTTCTTCCCTCTCACCTTCCCCCAGTCCCACATCCAGCTGAAGGAGACCCCTTTGCTAATAAAAGTACTCCACTTTGATCCTCTGACACCCGGTCACTGGTGTGCCCAGCGGTACGCAGGCTTCCCAGCTCCACACCTCCACAGTGCTAACTCCTTGCTCCCCCCAGACACATCCCCTGACTGCAGCCACACACAGCCTGGAAGTTCACAGACACTTCCAGCACTCCTACGGACCGCAAGCAAACACTACTGATCTCCATCGCTAACACAACCGCAGGATAAGTCAGGGTGGAAGGGACTTCTGGAGGTCACCTGGTTCAGCCAATGCCACACCAAGTCTGATGGCAGCTTGGGCTGCTCAGCGCCTCGTCAAGTAGCAAACACTTCCAAGGACAGAGGTTCCCAGCCCCTCTGGGTCCCCATTTCAGCATTTGACCACCTTCATGGTGAAGAGGTTTTCCCGGGTGCAATTTGTGTCTGTTGCTCCTCTAAACAAGGCCCTGATGTCAAAAAGAAGGAAGATGCAAGACAAACAGAAAACCCAGAAGCCAATACCCACAACAACCCTGCTGACTTAGAACTAGTTGGGAACTAAACAGATTATTCTTAGAAGCATCCTGCAAATCAGTAACCTCATGAACTTTCAGCATCTGAAAGAAAAGCAGCTGAACAGCTAGCAGGCTTGGTCAGCTTCGCTATCTCTCCCTTCACCGCCGCAGCCCCTCTCCCTCCCCAGCCCCACCGAACTGCAATTACCCTCCTTTGCCCACCACTCTCTCCCCCACCACATCCCATCGCTCTTCCCAAGCCACACTTTGTTTCCCCATCCCCAGGCTGAGCACAGTGCTGCTCCCGCCCAGGCGGCCTCCTCCCGGGCCAGATGCTGCTCCAGGCTCCGCCAGGGCCAGCAGCCCTGCGGAAGAGGGGAACCCCAACAGCCCCAGCTGCTTCACCCAGCTTCTGCCAGAGGAAGCTCCCGAGTAATCTGACCGGCGTTTCACAGAGACAGGGCTGAGGCGAGCCGTACGCAGATCCAGGAAGATCCAAGCCATCATCTCAGCACCAGGGAAGGGGTTTCTCACCCGTTCCCCTCCAGCCGTGTCCCAGGCTGCTTCTCTCCCCTCCACAGCCTGCTCCAAAACTCACCTCCGCCGCCCCGCTCCGTGCTTCTCGCCGCGCTAAATTTTGTCAACATCATCCACGGCGTGTCCCCGAGGCGGAGGGGAAGGAGAGTTACCTTCAGGATCCCGTAACAGCCGTACCAGCGCCTTCGCTCGTTGCCGCTGCCCCGCTGGGCTCCAACCACAGCTCTCCCTAGCGGATCCCCCGCTCCCCGACGGAGGGACCGGGCCGGCGGGGCGCCGAGCGGCGGCAGCGCCCGCTCCCTCCCCACGGCCACCGGAGCACCCGCGCTCCGCATCGCCCTGGAGCCGGGACACCCGCACGCCTCGGCCCCGGGGGCACCCGGGAGGCGAAGCCGCCCCGCGACGGGGCACCCGAGCGGCCC
>VXAA01001704.1:22828-105899 GCA_013399115.1 Anseranas semipalmata
GGGGCCGGGGCCGGGGCCGGCCCAGGTGCGGCCCGGCGGGGAGCGGGAGCCCCCGCGTCCCAGGGAGCGAAAGGAAAAGGTGAAAAGAGGGGAAACGCCTCTGCGAGTCCCGTCCCCCGCCTTTCTGCCTGCGTTCGGCACCGAAAGCCAGCCCTCGTCCGGGCTGGGCGTGCAGGTGGTCTTCGCGTTGTTCGCGACGCCTAAGTTTTACTAGTTTTAGTAACAGTGAATGCAATTACCCGTTTATAACGTGGATTTGTGGAGTTGGATGTTAGATCAGAGGTAGGTTTTTAATTTAAAGTCGGGGCACGGCTCAGTCCTGATCAGTTGCATGAAGTGCAAGTCGGGGGATTTACAGAATGCAGCTAGCAAAAGGGCGCTCTGGACTTGCTTTTTCTAAATTCATATCGTTGCCTTTATGTATTCGCTTTGCACTGACTTGCAAGACTAAACCTCTGCTAAATCACCTGTACTTGGTGAGATTATACACCAGAATCTGGAAGAAGAAAGCATACGAAACCTCACAGATCTGGAAAGAAATCTGAAAATTGAACTGAGAACAGGGGAAAAGATTTCAGATTGGTCTGCTAGATCCTATTGGAATATAAAGAAGTTAAATATTAATGATGTGTATTAATTTCAAATGCATCACAGCATCAAACTGATGCTTTGGGAATGTAACTAGTCCTAGCATCAGTGTTGTGAGATCATGAAATTCCTTCATGTGAGAATTGCCAGGACAGCAGTTGCACCTCAACAGCTAACTCCAGGCAGCATTTGCTATAGTGACTTGATTGGCTGAAGCCAAAAAGGGTATTTCCTTCAACTGCTCTAAAGTGAGAGAAAACAAAGACTGGAAAAATAAGAAGGAAAGAAGGGGAAAGAACCCCGATGTCTGCTTCAGATGATGCTTTTTATGTTGCTCATTGAGATTAATTTTTCACTGTCCCACCAAAAGAGATGCTCTGTTACTATAAAAGCAACACTTCTGTCACAGACGTTGCTGAAGACTTAGAGAACAGTGAGGAGTGAAGAATAAAGACCTAATTGTAAAAGCCTGTTCAGGCACAGCCACATGGCCTGGACCAACGCGGAGACTGATTTTACAGAAATCAGTGAGCCCATGGATTCAGACCCATTCCTAATGTTTGCTTTAAAGGGGTGAAGATAATGAGACAGGGAAAAGCCTGCTTATTTTGTCTGAATCTGTATCTGTTTGCACTAAGACAGTTTACACACACATAGAAGAAACTTCTGCAAAAACCTGCATTTCTGTTACCTGTGGTTATCACGTGTCCTCAAAGGAAGCAAACAGCAAGAGCATCTACAATACCAGACTGCTGAGAAACACAACTGGAAAACTGAGTGTTTGCTATAATTTTATGTGGTTTTACTCCCCTGAAAGGCTAAGAGAAGACCCTGGCCCAAGCCTGGTTACACCTCACAGGAATATTTGACTTGAAGTCCAACACCTGATCCCATTTGGCAGTGCCTGTGGGCTGGCCTTACCTCCTACCACCTGAAGACCATACTTGTTACAGGTGCTTTCAATAAACCAACAAAAACAGCAGGCAACCCAGCAAAATGTCCTCTGGCTTCATTCAAGCCAGGCAACAGAAAGCTTTAGTACAGGGAAAGAAACCTCCTCCACCTAGATAGCACCACCAGCCTTGTCGGAGTACACCTGCTTCACATGCATATCTCTACTGCTTTCTATTTCTCTTTCTGCACGAGGCTTATTAATTAAATTTGCCAGTTAGGACTTCTGCTCCCAAGATGACTCCCGGCACCTGTGCTTAGTAGGTGGCCAGCTGCTTTCACAAGAACTTAATAGTTAGAGGCTCTCTGTTTAAGAGCCTCATCAGCCTAGGGGGGTGATGTATATCCCTTTGGAAGTAGGGGTATCACTTTAGAATAATCCCACTTTCCAGAAATAATCAGAGGTAACTTTTTAGATGTGATAAATTGTATACTGGTTTACTTACGTGAATGCTTTTGGAGGATCTCAATAATTAATTTTTAATTTTTAGGTATATTTAAATAAGTGTTTTTATTTATTTGTTTTTAGATCCTAGTGGCTCTCTAAGAGGAAGATGAAGGGAAAAAGGGACTGTGACAGGAATGATGGAATGAGAAAGGTTGACTGACTTCACTCCAGAGGATTATCTGTAAACAATAAACTCTAAAAGGTATGTTCTTATTTTGCCCATTAGGAAGCTATTTTCTCTCTTCAGAAGACTGAAAAAAATCCTGTGGACTTAAATCACTCTAATAAAAGAAAGGTCATTTTCCTAGAGCTAGAGAGATATTAGTTCAACAAATTCAAATCTTCTTGGGGAGCAATAATGACAAAAGTTGTTTCTAAAATCTAGGTCTGTTGCATTTTTGTTATATTTATTAGTGGCTTTATCAATACTAAAATCTAATTTAATCTTTAATTGACATTAATGTTAGAGAAGGGCAATTTGAAAATAGAGAGCTAAGTGAAGCATTAAAAGGATATGATCTAACTTTGAAAGGAGCTGAGATCCTTTCAGTTTGAAAAATACAGTGTAATGAGTTGAGAAAGTTTTGAACAGCTCTCTTAGAAAAGAGAGGTTTCTTTTTGGTTTTCTTTTGTTTGTTTTGTAGCTGAAGGACTGCAAATGTTATTTAAAGCATAGGACTTCTGTAACTTCTTTCCTTCCTTTAATCCCTCCTGCTTTACATACATATATTTGAAGTTGTAGGGTAAGAGGATGCTGAGACTTGAAGAACTAAGTGCTTTATCTAAAGTCGGGATTTATATGAGGAAAGGAGGGAGCTGCTGCCCTGTACAGTGGTTCTGTAAGCATTGCCCATGTGCCTGAAAGGCTGCTGGCTGTTTAATCCTCTGGTTTGTAACTGCAGTGTGTAGCAGCAGTGAGCATATTTTGGCTTTTTTTTTCCTGTCAAGACAAACTGTCAGTACAGATCTTTGCAAGCTCACTAAAAGCTCAAACACCTGAGGTGAGGACCAGCACCTATGAAGTTATTCAAAGAAATGGGTTAGAAACTTGAAATAGGTGTTTAAGAAATGAAGCAGAAGAATTTTAATATTGAATCATTGAATGTGGATGTGTTTGGAGAATTTTAATTCGTACAGATACCTACTTAACAAAAATAAAATTCAGCTAAGCTGAATGCTTCTTTATACCTCCTGGGGAAAAAAAGTAACTGAGCAATATTATGCAAATGAGCTCTACAGACAAATAACCTACACTTCTGGTTACAAGTGTGTAGGCGTTTAGAAGAGGTCATCTTGTCTTGAAACTATATGCACTTCAATATCTTTGGAGAAGCTAAATTATCTGAATTGTATCTTGAAACCTGGATACTGGGGACTGCTAAACTTAAGCATTTTAGTAACATTTGAAATGATCTTACAGTGCGCTATGTCAGAACATGCCTACAGCAAATAGTTATATGGCAGATTAATGTACAAAACTTTTGAGAATGTAGCGCATTAGGAAGCAGCAGAATTTCTTCTGGTTACTGGCTATAGTACATATTTATGCATTAAATCTAATTATTCTTAGTTTTGTGCTTGTAAGTACTAATTGTTCCATTACTTCAGCTACTTGGTCACATGTAGGAGAATGTGATCAGGGCACGAAATGTCACATAGTAGCTACGCAGTGCTGGAGGGCAGGGGTTGAAACCTCCCAGTTTTCTATAATGTGAAGTGCTGTATTGTAGGTGCAGGCTCCAAATGATTGAAGAGAAGTTGTTGGTAGCTTGTAGTTCCAGGCTTGGAGGCCTGGTTGCATGTAAGTAGACCAAAGGAACAAGTCCTGCTTGACCAAAGCAGCTCCATTTTTCAGCTGCCATATAGTATGGGTTACCCTTTCAGGGCTGTGTGTGTATATATATATATAAGTATGTATGTGTGTGTGTATATGTATGTGTGTGTATATATATATTATATTATATATTTTATATATATAATATATTTTCGTGACAGCAGAGAAATAAGTACAAAGATTTACTTTTAGTACTAAAGTTGTGTAAACTATATAATAAATGGAAGTAGCTGTATCTACTTCTGTGGTCTGTGTGAAATTTATTCTATGTAACAACTATAGGGAGGGAATGATACAGGTAGGTGCTTAATTTCAATACAAAACATACATTTGCTGTCTTATAAAGAAGAAATTGCTTCAAGTCTTTTCCATAAAATGTTGTTGAAGGAGTCATGTGGCTCTGTGTTTTGTGATGTGTGAATCTGACCTAGATGTTCCTATATTTAGACATCTTAGAAGTACACAAATGTAAAGATTGTTTGCAGTCATATAATAGGAACAACTTTTTTTATTGCAGTGTGAATTTCTCACCACAATCCCTGACTCCTAATTCAAATTTCCTAATTTAAGATCTCGTTTTCAAGAATGCTTTGTTAAGAACTGTATTTAGGCTTATAGAAGGGTGCTGGGATGAACAGAAAGAAGCCGTGAATTGCAGAACAAGGGAGGGAAAGAGTAAAGTCAAATTATTGTTTATTGGAGTACCATTGATAGAAATATTAGTCTCCTCTCTCCCTCTCCTATAGTGGTAGCTTTTTCTGTGAGGAAGTTATTTGGAAATTACTCCTTTCAATATCTTCTCACTAAGGGAAACCTTGATATGGAAAAGGAGAACTGCGTTGTACGTTTTGATGTCTTGTGCAATGGTCATAATGCTGGCCTTTTCCAAAGAGGTAGAGAGGATTTCTGTCTACTCTGCTGCTAGATGCTGAGCAGACAGGACCTGGATTTCCACTGGAAAAGGCTTCCAAAACGCTGAGATGAGCATTTAGTAGCTTGTCTGAAATATCTGATGGATCTTGGAGACAAATATCCTTTGAAGGAGTACAGGATGTATCTCTTGAGAAAGAGATGATATTTTATAGTTTAACACTTTGGCTTTAAAAATGTTCCCTGGATGAATGAGTGGGATGGGGAATCTATTTCATGGGTTTCCCATGTACTATCATGGCTACTGTGGGTGCCATTTGGATAAAACTGTCTACACTGCAAATATATGGGCTAAATCCTTTCTCTGGAAATAATGGGCATTTACGTTATATTAAGTGATTAAAACTATTCATTAGAATTTTATTTTTGTGCTCATGTTTTCAGTGAGAAGGAGATCACAAACTGTTAACCACAGTCTTTTGAGGCCATAGCTTTTCGCATCATAAACATTTACCCCCCAAAAAGTGGGTGCCCCTAACCATCATTCACTTCCATCACTATACAGCAGCCTGCTCATAAGTCATCTGAAGCTGCAAGGAAGAAGGGCAATTATCTGTACAAAGGAGTTCTCTGAATTACTGTGTCTGTAGGGCAAAGAGTCATCCTACCTTTGAATATCTGTTCACAGAAATCCTGCTTTGGTGGTTAGCCAGCAGGCAGCTACTTCAAGAAATTAAAATTAGAGGAGTTTTAATTAGCTAACCTCTTGAACAACCACTTAACTAATCTGAATATCAAATATAAACACTGGTAGGAGGAATTACTGATTAGTGAATATAAGCAGTTGGCTATAGACAGTTACTTATCTGTTAAGACATGCTACCATGATTGCTTTGGAAGAATGAAACAAGGTGAATTGGAGGAGTCAACCTGTTGATGTTGTAAGACATCAGAAGTTGCAAATGCACAAAGGAAGTCCAGGAGCTGGGGGTGAGGAGGGAGCAAGGGCTCAGAGAAGACCTGCTTGAACTTTAGATGTGTTGTTTTGTCCTAGAAAGGTTAAAAAGGTGATGCTTTCCTAGCACCCAGAGAGTGGAATTGCATTTCCCTGGAGCTGAATGAGGCTTGGGGGGGGGGGAAATATCGGTAACTATATATTAAGGTAAATGTTGGAACTAACATTAAACATACATTTTGGGTGAGATCTCAGTATTTCTCAAAAATAATAAATTTGCTAAATTGAACCTTGTCTAAGTGCTGCAAAGAGTGACATCTTGATTACTAACAAAGAACACAGAGACATAAGGCAAATGGTATGTCTATCAGCAAGATAGGGATTAAAAAAAGGACCCAAAAACGGACTTGCTAAGTGGCAGAGCACCATCTCTAATCCTTTTAGATATTTGAGAATGTGAAGATTGTGGAATTTGGATAAGTCGGGTCTTGTGTGCCTGGAGATCAGTGAATTGCTAGTCGTCCAATGAATTAATACCTTGGTTGAGTCATTCTTTTATTAAAAATTCGATGTAGTCAGAGACTGTTCAGATATCCCCAAGGACTTTATCAGCATACTTATAGTAAATTAGAAATTCTAATAGATAACATGTACAACTTATTTTTATGCCTCTATTTCTGTTGTTTATTTCTCCATCCTAATCTCTGCTATATAAAGAATTGTGATATTTCTATTTCCAAAGTCTCTTTCTGGATTTGACCTTTACAGTGGGCTGTTGCTAAATTTAAAAAAGAAAGTTTTACTGAATTTGTAAGAGTTGATCTCTGCCTATTTCTTTTCTGCTCTGAAAGCAGTATTAATCACTGTAAAAATAAATAAATAAAAATAAAAAGAGAGATGCCTTGTCTCGGGAATACCCTGCTTGTGTGGTGCATGTACCACAGCTTACAGTGCTTGGTTTGGTCTGCACAATGTCTGTCCTAGGAGTACAACATCAGAGGCTTCTGAAGAAATGGGATCCAGAGACTTGTCATAACTGTGCAATTACATTCCAATCTTAAAAAAGCAGCAGAAACATCAGTATACTTAAAACTGCAGCTTGCACATTCTATACATTTGACTTTTTGTTTATACTACTTGCATCAACAGAATTATACTTAAATACTGCTGCTAAATGTTCTTCCAGACTATCCAAAAATAATGAAGTCAATATTAAGAATATAGTCAGCAAAGGAGATTACTGAACAGTACAGGAAAACTATAGGTCTTTCCATAAAATATTTAATTTTACAAGTGAATATTCTGAATCTTTGCTGAACAAATTTTAGTTGCAACTAAACAGAATCTCAAGGCAGAAATAGAAGAAAATGATTCTCTGAAAATAATAAATCTTTTCAATGAAAGCTTAGCTGAAGTTTTATCCTTTTGGAACAAGAGTGTACCAGTCAGTGGTTTTGTGACATTTAACAAACTGAGAAGAAAACATCTTCCCCCTCCACTCCTCCTGCCTCCGCTTGCAAATTATATTCCCTAGTTTTCATTAATTCTATCCATTGTTATATGTAAGCTCACCATACAGCCATGCTCCAGCCTTATGGTGAATCATCACTGAAGAACACTCACTCATGTGAAAGGTGACCATCTTGGCATACTTGGCAGATCAAAGAACCCCCATTAATGGGGGGCACTAAGGCCACTTCCACTCTAGGGCAGTGGGAAAGTGTGTGCCTTACCTTGTCTCACCTGCTTAAACTTACCTCTGAAAACTGGAGGAAAGGGATAGGAAAATCTGTCTGGAAGACAGTTCCAGTGAGCAAGGAAAGAATGTGATAGACTATGGATGCACACTCTGAAGTAATTCTGGACTTATTTTTCTGCTCATTCTCAAACGCATATTCATGAGTTAAGCCCTTGCTTTCAGAGAGTTGTGGGTTTTTTTGTTTGTTTTTGTTTTGTTTTTAAGATTATCTGTTAATTATTTGTGTTTTGCTGATGTGGCATTCTTGACTTTGTCAATTTAGTCACTGTTATACTGTCTAACAACTCAAATAGAAGTATCTCGAATAACAATTGCACGTAAAAAAGGATCAGGAAGCAACTTGTTCAGTAACTTGAGAAAAAAACATGTCAAAGTTAATTTAGGAAATTGAATGCTTGTTACCATATCCTGGATGTATAGAGCATTCCTGGGAGTGAAGGTCTTCTGCTGAGGTCTTGAACTCCTATAGATTATGTCAACTGGGAGAAATAATTTGTGGTGAATGACTGAGGCTTCGGAGAGAAAGAATCAAATAATTAATTGTACCTCGTTAGCTGTTTGAAGAACTGGCTGTCACCAATTAAAGTGTAAGAATTTACTATCCCATATATGACATTAGGACAGAGAAATACTTCTTGCATATTCTTAAAGCATGCAAAGACAAAAAAGGAGTCTCCTAAATGGTTGTAGATTGTTTTGTGATAGCAATGTTATTTCAATAAACTAGCTGGAAAGCTATATGGAAATAAACGTTCATTGTAAAGAATGGTTTACTGGAAGTAATGAACTAATGTATGTTATTGAGGGAAGAGAGCAATGTGATTAAACAAAGCCCCAGACAGGCTCACAGAAGATGGGCAAGGGTGAATAGACTCTGACAAACAGAAGAAAAAGATGCTGTTAAGAATCTGATACAATATATGAAATAATTGAGATCAGCAATATATTATTTATCTCTATTCTTGATATTATACAGGTTGGAGAATGAAATCTTCTTCAGTGTAAGTTACTTAACTCAGCATGTTATTAACTTACGACCTTCCCCGATGTTTTCCCATGTGGCAATGCACACCTGTGGCAACATTCACATGGTTACATGTAGTCTTCCCCCTTGTAATGAAGCTGAAAGGGCAGACCAGGAAAGAAACTTTAGGAATGAATAAACTAAGTTGCTGTGTTGTTTTTGGATATGAACTAAGATATTTTGTACTCCAAACAATAATTTTTCTTTTCCTCCAACACACAGTCCATTGCCAATTAGGAGATATTTGCAAACATTAATAAACGAGCTGGGGTAAAGAGGCTGTTACCAAGATTTCTGGGTAAAATGCTGTACTGGGTCTGGCTGTGATGGAGTTAATTTTCTTCACAGCAGCCTGTATAGTGCTGTGGTTTTGATTTGTGACTAAAACTGTGTTGATAACACACCAGTGTTTTGGCTGTTGCTGGACCTTCCTTGTGTAGCACTGAAGTTTTCTTTATTCTGCTCTGTCCTTGCAGTGAGTAGGCTGGGGGTGTGCAAGAGGCTGGGAAGGGAAAAAGCTGGGACAGCTGACCCAAATCAGCCAAAGGGATAGTCCATACCGTGTGATGTCAAGCTCACCACTAAAAGCTCAGGGAAAGGAGGAGGAAGAGGGATATTTGTGGTTATATCTGTATTCCCAAGTAATAGTGTGCGTGCTGAGGCCCTGCTTTCCAGGAAGTGGATGAACATCTGCCTGCTGATGGGAAGCAGTAAACAAATTCCTTATTTTGCTTTGTTTGTGTGCACAGATATAGTTCACTTATAAACTGTCATTACCTCAACCCACGAGTTTTTTTTGCTTCTGCTCTTCTAATTAGTTCCACCATCCTGCTGGGGTGTGGGGAGTGAGCGAACAACTAGGTCGGTACTTAGCTGCGGTCAGGTTCAACCCGCCACAAATACTAGCTTTTTTTTCTTATTCTTTGGAACAACGTCTCTTGTAGTTGCACAGTCTTTTTTATTATTATTGTCTGTACAGTTGTAGTTCAATGTTACAACTTCTAACTTTCAATTTCTGTATATTTTCACCTAACATCTTAACTCATTGTTATATTTGGATCTAAGACTAGGGAGGGGAGAGTGAGAAGAAGCTTTTAACATAAATGCATTTGGAGATCTTCATTTTCACTACTCTGATCATCACTTTGTATCTGTGTATTTCTGCCTTTCTGCAAGAGGATGTCCTGGGATGGTGACCTCCAACAGAAAGCAATAGAATTCCAGCTCAAGGAAGAGCCTTTTACCATCCCACCAGATGCCCAAGGCCTTCATCAAGTAGTAGTAGCTGCATTCTTCCACAGAAGATGCTTTTGATCACTCTTAAACTGCAAAAGGAAGAGTGTAGTTCAGTGATGGGGTGTAAGTGGAAAAACTGTGTTGCCAAATAGAAGTATCTGAAGGAGGAACAAATTTTATACAGATTATTTAAGAGAGAGTGTAGACTGCATATCTTATTTTCTACTATGTGCATAGAATTAATTTAATACTAATTATGTATGGATAATTCATGGATATTCATCAGGTTTATCAGGCAATAATGCTGTGATAGCCACTCCAGGGATTTCAAGCATATGTTTTAGAGCTAAGATGAAATGCAGGAAAATAGTTGTGTATAAATTGCTTTGCTATTCTAATTATAAAAGCATCCAAATTAACTACTTGACACTGTTCTAATATACCCCTATACTAATATGTGTTCTAATATACCTCTATAGCTGTATTCCTACACTGCTCAATTGGACAGAGAACTTCCTGGCTTGTGTGAGATATTGCAGAGACAAACATTCTTGGTGTAGTTTTGTGTAATCTATATAGTTTAACAAGAACAAGTGAACTCTGAAAAATCCCAAGCAAAAATTATGAGTCAAAGAAAATCATGTATTTATCATGCTGAATCCAGACATACTTAACAACCTGTGTCTGGGAGAAGTTAAATTTTATTATGCCTTATACTGTCTTCTGTTGTCATTATATTTCACTGAAATGCAAGCTAAATGCTGTACATAAGAAAATGCAAAAAAGCTAAGTTTTTCTCTTTTAAAGTTTAACAATGCTTTGTTTTACATTGTTATTATTTAAGCCAGTATTTCTTTAAGTAATATCAATGTAAATCAAAGACTACAATCGGTTAACTTAGTTTTGAAATAAGTTTTTCAAACTATCACCAAAGAGGAAAAAATTCCATAAGCCAACGCTGAAAGTTTTAATATAATGACTAATGGCCACCAAATAAAAAGCAGAAGAATTACACATGTAACTGGTTATATATGCCATCTATTTTGTTTCTGTTATGGTATGAAAAACAGTTTACTTGATGTCACATAGGAGAGCCACTCCTCTCAATATCCAATGGTCTGGAGATACAACTGTCCTTAGATAGATCACTGTAATGTAGTTCAGATCTGTCCTACTGGGCTTCCTGTAAACTGGACAAACATAGAGCTTGGGATCCTTAGGACTAGTTGTATTAATAGCAAATATATGTACCACAGGCAGCTGGACAAAAAGAATCTTTGGTGTGGATTCGGTGATTTTACTATTTCTTCTGTCCCAGCCTGCTCCTTCCAAGTACAGCCCATAAATATACACTCCTTCCTGTGTGGAGAGTAAGCAGATATGTCACACAAAAGAAAACATCTGTTTTTTAAAATGATGAATTGGCTTAAGCCATGAAAATGAATATAACTTTTATACTAAAAGTATCTGATATTGATTCTTTCTGGCCTGTAAAATAAAATTATAATATCCTCTTTTTTCAGACGATACTACTACTGAAATTGATGGCAAAAAAGTTGTTTAATAAAGCCTATACTGTACACAATTTGATGTAAAGTTTGTTATATTCAGTAAATATATGTGTTTTATTCCATGGCTGAAGATCAGAAATGGTTCTTAACATATTTTTATAAATGCAAAATACAAAATAGAAAATTTCTATAATTATTTATCTTCTAAGCTGAGCAAAAACAATGAGGTGAACACAATATTAACTTTTCCCTCTAGCAATCCCAAATGACTGAATGACATAAATTAAATACCAAAATGAATACTAAGACATCTTTACATGTCATACATACAGAAGGAGGTGCTGTGATTTCTTCTTTGTTTTGCTTTAGCACTTCGTTATGTATTGTAACTGTATCTAAAGCCCAGCCTTTATGTGCTCGCGTTGCTTCTTGTCTCATTGCGGTCAGGAATCCTTGAAAAATTAAGCCACAGATTTAGTATATATTTTCCGTGACAAANTTATCTGCATGGTTGTGCCTTGACTTTTTTGTTCCTATTTTGGCCCCATAGAAGGCATTGCACTGATAAATATTTTAAATGCACATCAAATAATATATTTTTTAACTGAACAATTAACTGAACTGTAGCTACAAAAAATGTTTGCTTCCTTCAAGAAGGAAGTTGAAGGCAGATGAGGTATCAGTTATGTGAGCTGATACTTATGTAAAGGCAACTTAGGAAAAATGATTTTTTTTTTTTTTTTGTAATGGAAGAAGTAGGAAGATAAATTTCACTGATGTAAAATTTCAATGATGGAAAATAAAAGGTGTGTCTGAAGTGATAACAAAAATGACTATATGCTTGGGGAATCTAAACAAGGCAGTGCTTATAACAGAATTTTTTTATTTTGTTAGTGAAGAGAAGAGTCTTAGAAATGAAGGTAGAGGATGACATAAGCAGTGAGGTGATTTTCAGAGTATTGTTTTGAATAGACTTTACAGAGTTTTGCAATGAAAAAAGGGTTGAGAGCTGAAGGGCTGAATAGTTAAAGCACAAGATGACATAATTGGGCAGCAAGGAACTTTGGGTGTGTTACAATAGAAAAAGCTACAAAAATGAAACATATAGAAACAACCAGGTATTTGTTACAAGTGTCTCAGGAGATGACAACGCAGCCACGAAAAAAAGCAATAGCTGCTATTTCGTGCTGCTGGATGAAGTACTACTTGGAGTTGACAGAAAGAGATTGAGGCAAAGGGAGAAAAGTTAAAAACGGAGAACTGCACACTTGAGAGTGATTACTATGAAGACTCAAAAATAAAATGCCATCAGTTCCTCCTTGATAGGGCATAAAGGAAAGGAAGACTAGCGTTTTGTGGGCTGTCGAGTATATACACAGAGGAGAAACCACTGAATGAAATACTGACAAGCCAGAAGGGAAATCGTGAAAGGATGTGGTCATGCCGTGGAAGACAGCATTTCCAGATGTAAGTAGTAGTTTAACATGCTAATTAGGAAAAAGCCAACTAGAAGCTGTGTCACAACTGAAATATTAATGTGTTGTAAACATAATTAATGTAGTATGTGAACATATCTTAATTTCTTCAACTGCTATATATTCTGATACAAATAAAACAGTTTGATCTAGGCTTCTAAATTTCACTAAAATTAATGATATCTATAATAATATATGAAATTTGATCTTTTATAAGCCTGTTCAAGTGCCATGTTTACTGGATGGAATATTTCATCAACACAAACATTCACTCTCCTGTAATGATTGCCTTATAGAAAGCAAACAGTGATACTTGCTAAAACAGCACAACAGATTTTAAATAGTTATTGGTGATACTTTATAATACCATACAGATATTTTTCCAATAAAATGATAAAATATACTCCTCATGTTTTAACATGTTAATGTATTTGCCAATACCATGATAGATTTAGAGCTTGGTTCACCAGTGCAATCAGTCTAGATTTACCTGCAATGGCAGCATAAGGTAGCCCAATTGCTGAATTGCCTCACTCCAGTCAATTTTTAAACTTTGTGATTTGATTTACTCAGAATTTCCTGGTGAGCAGTATTATTAACACAGTGACTATTTTTACCCCACTGTTATCCCATGGTGTGCCTTTTATGCTTAGCAGACTACTTTCTCCATTTACAGGACTAGTTTTTTGGAACACTGAAGTTTAAGCAATCATCAAGTTCAAGTCCATCTGTGTTTCAGGTTTGTTTGCTCTTAGGCAAAATATTTTCTTTGATCAAAATAACCCGTTCCATTATCAACTTTATACCACTGTGAGTGCTGCTCTTGAACCACTGGAGATCAGTAGTTACCAGCTATGCTATTTATGATACAAATGGAGTGATGTTTTGACTGGCATCTCAAAACCATCTTTTAACAATAATTTGGGTGCTCTCCAAGTACCTCAGCTGTTTCTGAGAGAAAATCCAAAAAAGATTTAGATATTAGTGTTTTTATAGACTTAGTCATAGAAAGGTCAGTAAGAATAGAAGCATTACAAAGTGAAGATAACTCATAAAATAGTCAAGGATTTCAGAGATTAATCCTAATGAAAAAAAAAAATCATAGCTGTTACATGGGAGAAGTTTCCCATGAGCATTTTGTATGGGTAGTTGTGTAGGCTAACGGAGATTCTTCTACAAACATATATCTAATAAGGTAACATTCTTTATTAACCATGGAGATGGTTATAATTTTTCTTCTAAGAAGATGTTAAATATATCAAGCTATATAGATCATGTTTACTTGTACTTTGCAGTACATCTTCGATGAATTTGAACAAATCGTTCATTAAACAGAAATACTATGAAGATGACAGGTTCTTGATTCACTGTGAAAGACAAATCATTCTGTTATAGTTGCATGTTGCTACTGTACAGTATATAAACAACACATTGCTCTAGACTAAAGCTCTTCCATACTTGCCATGTGCAGTTTGGAATTGGATAAACAGTTTCAAACCACTGAAAAAGCAGGAAAGGTGTATTTTCTTTAGAAGCTGTATCATCATTTTCTACAATATGCCAACAAGATAAGACACTTCATTTGTTAACTGTGTTTTTCTTCTTGTAATATAACAACTGTGTTTATGGGTCAGACCAGAAGACCACCTGTACAAGCATCCTGTCTCTGACTCTAGACAAAGGAGGATTCTTAGTGAAATAACATTACAACAGGCAAAATGACACATAAATCCTTTTGCTTCTGTGTTCTTCCAGATTCTGGCAATCTGGAGCTTAGGGACCTCCCAGTTTGAAGGTTAAGCTTGGACAATCATGTTTGTATCTACCATTGGACCATTTTCCCATGACTTTGTCTAATCTCTTTTTTGAACCCATCTATCATCTTGGTTTCTATAATGTATTGCAACAGTGATAAAAACATTTTTTCTAGGTGTAACGTTAAATTAGATATGTAGTAAAAACCATTAAATTATGATTAAATACAATATATTATTACTCAAGTCCTTTCAGTACCCTACCTTGTGGATTAAAGAATCCAGTCATCCAAAACGCATTTGGTCTTCCTTCATATATCCAAGTAGAGAATTGAGTATTTCTTTCCAAAAGTTCAGTAAACCAGAAGCCAAGTGTTGAAGACTCCCAAGATACTCTTTTCCATACTTGAGGAATTCGAGCATCATACATATTATCCAGTGCATCTCTCAAATTCTGAAGAAGTGAAATTAGAATAAATGACCTAAAGCCATCAAGGTAATAGTTTAAAATAGAATGTGATATACATAGTAAGTATGTTTATACTTGCCTCACTCATAATAATAGTCCCTTCTATGGCTAATTTAAGATCATTCAAACTGTTACGGAGTATCGTGATCACCTTTTGCATTCGGTCAATTTCTTGCCGAAGAAAAATATTCATAGAGTTGAGATGTCCCATTTTAATTAAACGAGCTTTTACCTAAAATATAGGAGCCCAGAAGAATGAATTTAGTTAAATATGAAATGATGAAATACTGTTGTCATATATAACATCTTTCTTTGCTTGAGAAAAGCAAATTGTGGACTTGTATTTTGAATTATTCAACTAAAATTTTCCACCTTAAAGCAGTTGCAGTTTTTATTTTTATTTTTTGTCTGATATTACCCAATTACTCATGATTATGATAGAATAAGACTTCACGCAGAAGGCCCAGGAGATCGCTGTCACAAAATTTAAGACCGATTTTTTTTGTGTTTTCACATCCAGCTGTGGCAAGCACAGTCTCCAGACATATCTCCATGACCAATTGTTAGATATCTTGTTTTTAAGCAAAAAAGCTTCATATCTGTTCACAGTGATAGAGATAAAGGTGTTGGTTCCTAGCTTGAATCTGCTACTAGGTATACAATCTTTAACAAATTATAAAAACATTTTTTGGTGTTTTTTTTTTTTTCCTGGGGGGGGAGAGGGGGAGGTTGGAATGTCTTGTGTGAAAACTCAATAGAGAGAAAATAGTAAGAAAATAGCTAAGCTTAGCTTGCCTCATGAGGTATGTAATCTGGAGGAAGTTTCTCTAACATGTCTTCAGCTAAACGATAAACAATTGCTTCACGAGTTTCTCCAGGTCCTGCACCACTTTCTTTAGGCTGAATGTTGGTAATAGTATCTAGAACATCAGCTGCTGTGTTACTTTGATATCTAAGAGGATAAGAAATGTATTATACATTCCTGAGGGGTTTTTAATAGCTAAAATATATACTTGGCAGAACACACAAACTGAAAGTGCAGAAAAAAAACATATTGTGTCACCAGGTTAATTTGAAACTCCCAACAGGAATTGTTTTCCTTTGTTTCCTGCACCAAGCCAAACACACTCTTTGTGAACAATGTTTGGCTTTGTGTGATCATAAAGAATGTGATCTGCTATCTACCCATCCTGTTATAAACTTACTGTTTTTCTAATTCAGAGCTAAGAAGAAGAGAGAGTTCCACAGGCTGCTTCTCAACCTCTGAGAAAACCAGACAGCAGAAAAACTTATCATATGATTTCTAGGGATTCTGGTTTTGTAACAAGGAAGAATATTTTCTTCATTTAGTTACTTCTTCAAAGTGGAATGCAGAAAAAGGAAAAGGTGGAGGGTGGAGGTATAACTCTACAAGCTGCACCTTCATTAATTAGAAAATTTATTCTGCCTTGAGGTATTTCAGGATTAATGGTAAAAGCTGCTAGATTTACAACACTGGAGATTAAAACCTTCTATTTTATAGTACAGCATGGGCAGTGCTAGCGTAAATTTATGTTCTGAGTCAATACAAAAAAAGCATTGCATTTGATGGTAAAAGATAGTAGACCATGTCAGTCCTTCAACATAAGCAGAATTATAGCATTATAACAAACGTACTTCTATCTTGTGGCATAGGTCTGTGAGAGTCAGTAAGAAAGAAAACAAAGTGTACGTGTTGGTATTGCAGTGATGGCATTGCCTACTTTTACCTTATGGAATCAGCTATGTGAGGAACATACAGCCCTAGTCTGACTCAGAACATAAATTTATTCTGACTCAAAGCATAATTTTACATGCCAGTTTTACTTTTCGACCTTCATCTGACACCCATCTCCTCCAATTACTTTGTGATACATAATTATACAAGAAATGAAACCAAGGATTATTCCACAGGATAGAACACGTGAACTCCTAAAGTATCTAAGCTTTGGAGATAGTATCATAAGACTAGAGAAGCTAGATACTGTGCATTTCAACATAAACTCTGAATGCAATTATGAGACTATAAATCAGAAAAATAGAAGAAATTCTACTGGCAGTTTTCTTCTCAGAGGATATAATTTCTGCTTCTGAATGTAAGAATGGTGGGGCTCTCGTGGTTTTTAATAACCTTTGACTTTAGACTCAAAACTCACAAGCTTTTTTCCATTTATGCACCCATTTAAAAAAACAACAGATCTTTTCAAGACCACATACTAGCAGAAAACTTTGGATAAAATCAAATTTCTCTTGGACTAATGGCTTCATTCTTACTTTTGATACCATACTGGTGGTTTTAACCCTTCTTCTGGGTCTAATTAATCTAACAAATAGTGGTAAAATAGCTGTGAATCTTCCTCCTCAAACTGCAAGTACTTTTCTTCCAATACTGCTGTCAGACTATTCTATGTGGAAGGAATAGGTCCCATGATCATTATGTCAATTAAAATATAAAATATTACAGAATTATAAAAATGTTTGTTCTTTCCCCAATTCTAAACAAAAATAGAAACAATTTAAAAAGGAGGCAATATGCAAACTTTGGGGAAAAGCAGATAATAGAGAACACTTCTTGAAAGATAACCCCAATGGACCAGACTCAAAGGGAAGTAATATCCCTTTCTTTAATGACATAAGCTAGGAATCTGCTGGAGAGAAGGAATGATCATCTGAATCATTTGAAGAATTTACTTCTTACAGAGCTTGCTCTCCAGAGCCTATCATAGCTTGATAGCTGGAATCTCTGCCATCAGGAAGTTTCTGTACTGGAAATTTAAACTAAGAGGAAATACAGTTTGAAAGAAACATTACCTCTGCTTTGTGTAGAAAATTGCAATATTAATTGCAACATGGTATTCAAAACCTTACATTCACCAAGGAAGGGACAATGGGAGATTCTGCTCTGTTTTCAGATGGCTGGTAACAGCTTGCAGTACTTTACAAAAATTCAATTAGATTTAAGGCTTCAGTATGGAACCAGTGGAGCAGGGGGGTTGAGAGAAGATTGTCAGAATATGCCTTGCCTGCTCAGGTACCCGTTAACTATGTTATCTTTGCCTAGTTCATATAGTAAGTTAAAAATGATTGCAGTGACTTCAGATGTTAAGCCCAAGTGGATGAAAGTATTGACATTCAGTGAAGTCTTACAGTTGGAACCAATGGATTGAACTTTCGGCTGATTTGGAAAATAGTCCCACTAAACCAGTGGCATACATCATACTTTATTGTCTTTGGTAATTATGACATGGAGAGGTCCTGGCTGTCCCAGGGTTCCAATGCTAGCAGTTAGCCTTCTACATACTCTGGATAACGTGATAGGGTATTTTAAGGAGAATTTGAATGCAACTTTTTATATCGTATGGAATACTAATCCATTCAGGCTGTGTGTAATAGATGAAATTCAGACAGACATGCACATCGTCTATAACAAACAGTGATAAGACATGGAGAAAAGCATGAAGCTGTTTAAAAATTTCCCCTAACTTCAGGCAATACCTACAAGGAAAATCACACACACACACACACACACACACACACACACACACACAAGGACTAAAGTGTCAGGAATAAGATGATGTACAAAGTGGAAAAAAAGTCAGTACTAGAGATAAATGAAAGAACCGTTCCTACTCAGTAAAGCTCCTCCAATATTGTTAGTCTCATGTTTCTTCCTATAAATTACTATAAGCCTAATGTCAGGTCCAAAGTCCATCCAAATCCTTAGGACTTTGTTTAGTTCTGAAGTAAGTCTTGGCTCTTCTTTAACCAGTTCTGGAAGGGAGATCTTGCAAGTATAAGAGAATGACTTAAAACAGAAAAAAAGATAGTGAATCTGCTCTTGGATTCTTTCTTCAGAACTATATATAGGTGCAAGGTGGAGGTGACAAAATTGTGTACTGTTCTCACAGCATATTTGTGATACTGGGATTTTGATATGGTATCAGCATCTCAAAGTTAAGACTGAAAAATGGTGGGAAGTTTTTTTTGTCCAAAAATGTTAGAAGATATTAGGTTTCCACAACAGTCAGGCATTTGAATAACATTTATTTTGTTTAAAAATGCAAAAAACTGTGTTAAGAAACAATGAATGTGCACACATTGAAAATGCAATAATTCATGGCAGAATTATTAAGAACTTCAGTGAAAAAAAAAAACATGATGATGATTCATAGCCTTTTGTAGGGCATATAACAGTAGAAGAAAATAAAAGCCAAGCTGTTATACACATTATTTGGGATGAAAATGTGAATTAAGTCAAAGAGAAAATTTTAAATAGAGTTAGTACTTGGTGAGACTCAAAAGCTTCTTTGAAATAATGGGAATGTCAGGAATGATGGCAATAAAATATTGTAGTTACATACAAAGGCATGCTGTAAACCAAATGACAATCCTGAGAATCATTTAAAAATAGTGTACAGAAAAAATAATAATACTTGGGACAGCAGAAGGCAAACATTAGAAACTTTCTCTAGTTGAACTGTATATAACCTTGTATCATATTTCAATAGAAATGTTTTACAATGCATTCATATTTAAAAAAATAAAAGGAGTAATAAGAATTCTGACTACTTTAAAAGAACATGTAAAACGTAGCTGAAGATACTGCATTCATAATCACATGTATGAAGATAAAGTGTTCCACCTCAACAATGAAATTCACATGAATCCTAGATTTCCTATGAAAAATATACTTAAATATTTCATAGAGATTTTTTTGCAAATACTAAAAGAAAGGGTCACTAGTTTCAATATATTGAGAGCTACTTACGTAATATCAGCATTAGGATGGAGACCAAAGACCTTTGGGCTATCCATGGCAGGAAGTGACTGGATGTATTCAAAATACTGGCCCAGGGTTTTGCACACTGGAATTTTATATCCAGTGTAAAAACAGAAATTGCTGTCAAACATCTTTTCATTAAACCACACCTGCGCAAAATCCAGAGGAAAGAGCACAAAATTACTACTTAGAGTTTTTAATCTCAGTTTTGCAGAATAAGTGTTCTTGCTTTTGCTACTACATCCATTTTTACTTGAATACATGAGTAAATCATTAAGAGTTATGTCTTCTAAGTTAGAGTTCTAGTTATGTCTTTTTAATAATTTCTGCTACTCACTAAAGGGAAATCA
This sequence comes from Anseranas semipalmata, assembly GCA_013399115.1. Taxonomy (NCBI): domain Eukaryota; kingdom Metazoa; phylum Chordata; class Aves; order Anseriformes; family Anseranatidae; genus Anseranas; species Anseranas semipalmata. The sequence continues at coordinate 42,851 of VXAA01001704.1, forward strand.
AAGGGAAGAACCTCATTGTCAAAGAATGATGTTTTGAAAAATTCATTTTACTCTGAAGGGGGGCTTATAACCTGGTGAAGAAGTGCATATTCAGCAGAAAGATGGTCTTCTGATTTCTGCATTGTAACTGCCAATAAAAATGACAAATAGCTGTATTTTCAAGGTCTCTCACCCTTGCAAAGCAATTAAGAAGACGCTTATCAAAGTCATCTGTGACTCGGCCTCCATATTGCACTTCTCCAATCATGTAGCGGACTGTGTTCCATGATATTCCCTGGATGCAAGTAAAGTAAATAAAAGACTGTAGTTATAACATGTAAGTAGTAGTAATTTGGATATCATCTGTAATTTGGATATCATCTAGAGCTCATGAGGCTCTAAATGTAAGGTGAAAAGATTACATTTGGAAAAAAAAATAATACTTGAATTCTAATGTATTTTCTGAGCTCAGCTCTGTAAATTTAAAAACTAGAGTTGAGCTTGATCCCACTATTTCTTGTGTGACATAACATCACTCTCAGCTGCTACCACTTCTCTTCACCTCTCTTCTGCCCCCCACCCCTACCCCAAGTTTCTCATCAAAGTGCTACTTTGCAAGAAATAGCTGTTCTTCTACATTATTCCTGTGAAACAGTAGAAGCTCATTTGGCAGCCACAGACAAGTTTCATTGGCTTTGTCAAAACCTGTAAATATTTCAGCTCCCTTTCCAAAACAGATCTTGTATGGACTTACTAATATTTTGGATACGGTACTGAAAAAACAAGATCAAATTCTCAAGTACTTAACTATTAAATTTTTTAACATGGATGATAGAAAATATGAAACTTTGATCATTGCTAGCTGTGCTGAAAGAAAAGACATAGACAAACATGAAGCAAAACAATTACAAACACTGTATAAAGCAATTAAATATGATGTATGCAAAGTTTAATATTCACCTTCTTGATGTCACATTCATCTAGGTGGTTTTGTATAAACTGAACACTGGCTGTAAAGTCTGCTGAATTAAATTCATAGGGAATATTCCAACCCAAAGGCCCAAACTTCCGTCGTTCCTTAGGAATACATTTAAAAGCAAATATGTTTATGAAACAATGTATCAGTTTCATTACTAAAGTTCATTTGGAGTAAAAAATTGAACTGAAGAAAGAGCCTAGGAAACAGCTATCAGTAATAAACATGATATTGAGTTACACCATGGCAGTAAAAAATTATAGAAAAAGCAACAGAATCATTTATTTACTTTCAATGTAAATTACCTTTAATAATCAATATATGAGTCATAGGTTTGAAATGTCTGTGGATGATCAGATTTCCATACTAAGTAATTAACTAAAGAAAATACTGAATCTCTCCATTTTCAGCACACTCAACAATTCTATCTGAATTCTATAGTCTTTCATTTTTTTTCCTACATATACTGTCTACTAATTATAGTTTACAAATTCATGTATTAATGCTCAGTTATCCAAAGGCTTCTAGGTTGTCCTTTTTGTCTTCATAGGTTCACTGTATAGTTTTAATGTCTTTCAAAATTCAAAACTTTATTTACTTTACTAAAGCTGCCACCACTGCATTTTTCGAAGATACCATTGTACGCATATTTGAATATAAAATTGTAACACTAGTAGCAACAGAAAAAGTTGACTATAAAAGGAGAATGTAATCTGCAGATCAAGACATTTTAAACATCCAACAGTACTAGATTTCTCACTTTATTTTAATCACCCCAGTTAACTCGCTCCATGAATTTTTTCAGAATGTAGAAAAAATTACTCCATGAAGTTAAGAATTAAATTGCTGAATAGTGCTGACTTTTATTAAATGAATAAACAGTGTAGTGTTGATATTCTAAATTAGCTAGTGATATAGCGTATTTATTAGATTTTAAATAACCAGGTCATTGTTATTGACAATCATTGACATTGTTAAGTAGCATTTAGCTACAATATTTGAAAAGAACTAGAATGGAAAAAAAAAAAAAAAAAGACCTTTTATTTTTCCCAGATCAGGTATTGTTTATAAGCAAATGAGTCAGCATCAACCAATAATACCCTGCAGAAAGGTATAACGATTTTCTGCCAAATTCTCTGAATTAGTTCTTAAGCTCTATTTATCATAGCAATCTTGTCACCAAAGGATATTAGGAACTGGTCAGTTTAAAGGCAGGGCAATGTATATATTGCTTACTGATTGACAATCCAGAAATAAATTTTCTGAGCAGATGAATAGCTATAATATTTTTTAAAAGTACTGATGTTTGAATAAACTTAGGTATTCTACTTCCACAAGAACACTATAATCAGGAGACAGTACACAGAACATCTTTCTCACTGTTTTTAAAAGGTAGAAGGGAGAAAATAATGCAGAATACTGTATCTTAGGAGGGACCTCTTACAAAAGGCCATTCTCTTTCACTATCTTTGCTGCACTGAAAATACAAGCAGCTCAATAGAGTCTAAGGTTTTTAAAACTTAGTTTCTTAAACTAGGTTTAAAAACTTAGTGTTTTAAAACTATTTTGAGAAACTTGCTTAAAAGAAGGTATATTAAGAGAGCTCAAAAACTTGGCATTTGTGATCTCAAAAGTTATATAACTTTAACATACAAAATATGCATACCATTGTTCTTAAATTCATATCAGTGTAGAAAATGTTGACTCAAAAATAAGATACAAACAAGACACTAAATGATAGAATTTTATTTAATGTTAGCCATCTAGAAAGTAGACAGCTATGCTAAGCTATGCATATAGACTGCCTTTAAAATCGATTGTCAGAAAAAGTGATATATTTCCAGAAAATTATTCACACCTTTATAGAGAGCCACCTAAGGCAGATAAACTGATTTGCTGTTTTGGGGTGCTTATCTATTTCTTTTGCCTACAGAGAGAGCTTATTCCCTTAGATGAATAACTTTTGGACAGCTAAAATTAGATGAGAAAAATCCTCATTCTAAATGCTCATAGCATGAAAATTATATAAAATTTAAAAGACAATTAAGAGAATTAATTATCTCAAAATACAGATGATAGAAATTAAAGATCCAGCTAAATTAAAGGTCCAACATGATGCTACAAAAAATATCAGAATGCATGTTTTCCATTGGGAAACATTGTTAAAGTGACTCCATATATCACACCTTTATTTGCAAACCTTGTAAGAAATACCTGAACAGTAGAATGCAGAAAAGCTACAGTGTAAAGCAAAGGTTTCCACATAGGCATATTGCTAACATCTAACAGATCCTGATTAATTCCAGAAAATGTTCTTTTTAAACCAGCACGTACACCTTGGGGAGGTTCGTTTGTGAACTTTATAGCAATCTGTTACATAAAAAAGATAAAGGAATTGGATTTATTTACTGAAACAAAAACAGCAACATACAGAAATGTCACAGCTATTAGTTATAAATAAAAGATACAATATAAATAGTTGAAGCATTGTAGATACAAATTTGACAGTTTTCCTGCATAAAAGGAGTATGCATTACATTAAGCCACAAAACCCTGTGATATACGTTACTTTAAGATTTTGAACATGGACTTTCTGTTTATGTTGTTCAGAACCATCACTGACAGATGTCCATGGATCTAAGATTTTTCATCAACAACATGGAAGCAGTTGCTGTGCTTTTCAAAAAGCATCATGTGGTTCTCTATCCCCAGTTCAATGACTGAATGACGGACAACAACTATGCAGAGGAGATGATAACTTTGTTGTATTTCTGTTCCCAAGACTTCACAGTAAATACAAAGAAATCTCACCTCTCCTCAGTTCAGATCTTTGTGTTCGCTCTGGATTCTGTGGCTATGTGGCTCTGCTGCTGCGGCAGCAGTAAGTTAGGATTGCCTGAGAATGTTCCCGGGCACTCTGGTCAGCAGGCATTGAAGCCACATTTGTGGTAGTAAACCGCCATAGTCCCTTTAGCTACAGCCCTTTTTTGCATGAAACTTCATGCAGACTGCCTAGTGGGAATAGTTTCTAGAAAATTTTAATTGTCAAACCATGCCTGCAAATTATTTAAAAGAGTGCTAGTTACCACAGGTTTTCATGTCAGAGAATGTTGTAACTATGTACTCCTATGGACTGTTGCATTCTAGTGCTGCTTAATGGTCATGGGCACACTTGAATATGATAGTTCAGACACAGACTGGCCTTGCCATAATCTAATTTCTATTCCATGAGACACTTTCAAATGCTGCAGGAACTCAAAAACTACGCATTTTTCTGCTCCAACAGTAAGTACTTGTCTGGCTGGCTTACATAACATTGCACCATGCACTGAAAGGATGGTCAATGCCAGGCTGCCCTAGGTCTGAATGCAAGCATGGTTGTGAACTATTTCTACTTCTGAGAGAATCTTAAGGGAATACTGGCATGACTACGTACTTCTCCTGGCAGTTTTACTATCTCCGTATTTGTGGTAAAGAACTTCAATTTTTTCTAAGGAATGACTTTTTAACTTCCATCTCACAAACTCATATTTCTGGGCTGCAAGCTGTCTCAGAGACACGAGCTCCAGACTTCTGCAAGGACCTATCTGCACATGAACACACTAGAGTTTTGGACTGCACAGGAACACTTACTAACCAGGCTTTCCACATTTCAAAGGCTATCTTGTTCAGTTATTGATGAACATTGCTAAAAACAAACAAACAAACAAAAAAACCTGCAAACAAACTCTTCTACCTTCTGAGAGATGACCTTTGGTTTGACAGTTATTCACTTTGTGGTATCCCTGAATATGTTAATATTTTAACATGTAATGTGTCACTATAGACTGGGAAATCACAAATGAAGCATTTGAGATAAATGCAGTGAAGATTCATCTAGCAACCCTCTCAGTTCTCTATTCTGACATTTAGCAAACTATATGTTTATATATCCTGCTACTCAAACTCGAAGAGTTAGGAGGATTTCCTTTTCTATTGAGAGCTACCTTCTATACACAGTGTTTTCCCATGGTGACATACATTTCTTGCTGAAGATCATCTCCTAGATTCACTCCAGAAAGGAATTTCCCCTTCCTCCCTCCACACTGCCTTAAGTCACTACCTTAAGTACACATCTAGGCTACTGCTTCCCTTCATATCCTAGATATCAACCATGGTATCTGTTTTTAATTAGAGAGAGTGGGAACCACTAAGACGACCCCCACTGTTTTTAAGAGGAAAGGCTCCTGTGAACACAGAAGTGTCAGCACACAGCTATTACACTAGATATTAACTAGCATTAAGATCTGCTGCGAGAGTGCTAGGAACCATCATAAGTGACTTAAATGCATTTTGTAAGAGTTTAGGCAATTTTCCTGGTACTGATGAAAAATGTCTCCTTAAGATCTAAAGAATAGCCATTTATAGTTTAGCCAAAGAGAAACAGGTTAATTCTTGGTAGCTGATGGTCTTTGAGATGTGCTGCCCATATGTTTTCTGTTTTCTTTATCCTTTATTTCATTAGGGAAATCTGAAAGAGTCTAAGAGCAGTTGTAGGCATTACCCTCTGCACAAGGCACCTGGGTAGGCAAAAAAAGGATACAGGTAAAGCCTGATAGTTTTGATTTAACTATATGTGTGTACAGAATTAGTGTGAATTCACACATACATAATGCATCTTTACTTGAGAGAACTTCCAGTTACTGGTAATTAACCTTCCTGTTTAGTGCCATTTGGATTGTAAAGTAAGCTCATATATTCATGATCCCACTCCACCTGCAATTTATTTCATTTTCATTTACACAGTTAATCTGAATAAATTCAATGTCATGAGGTACCTGAGCTAAACATTTGAACAAACCTGTAGCAGTGTAATTGGGAATTTAAGATGTGGTTCAGTAGTTATCCAAACTCGAAATGTCTCATTCTGTATCTCAGCAGTAAGAAGTGTCTCCAGTAGTTCATCCATGAAATCCAGTCCAAGATGACAATTCTGAAGTAACACCCAGCCTCCCTAAATAAGAATATTGACTATTACCATATAAAATTTAGAACAAGTTATTCATAACATTCAAAACAACTATCTATATTAGAATCAAATTTGGTCTTGCATGTAATTTTTGAGTTATTTGATTTGGGGGCTGTTCCTAAATGTATATTATCATTTGATTTGATATTATCATAGTTAAAGCTAACAAATAAATAATAATAATAAAAAAGTTAGTGTAAAAGTTATTTTCACATCTTATAAGTTCACAATGAAAGTAACATAACCAGAGCCAATGTTCTAAGTAAAGTATCAGTGCTACCTAGTGGCAAAAAGAAGTAATTCCTATCCTCTTCCAGCAAAATAACAGTGATAAGCAATCCACAAGAATCAGATCCAAAAGAATATGAGTGAAACATTAACAGCTGAAATCTAAGAGATATATCTTTAAAACAAACAAAAAACTTATTTGTTACTAACATAGTCTAAAGTAAGAGTAGAGATGTTGTAACGACTCCCAAACTTTTCAACTGCAATAAGTTTATCTGCAATAAATACATTTTTATGAAATTCAACCTCCTGCGTATTAATTTTGATCTTATTCAGCTCTCAATTACATCAAAGCTCTATTTTGATTATTATCTCTCTGCACTTCTGCTTATGAATTTAAATTCAATCAGCTTTTCTAGCATCACTTTAGAAGCCTGGTGAATCAGAAGCCTGATATTAAAATTGGACATTATTTAATAAGTTCTAAACAGTGATGTGTGGATTTCATTACAGCCTGTAATTTCATATTGGCAATTTTGGTTTAACCCATTTAGAAACAAATAATATTTTGTAACTAATCTAATTGGAATATTTATGGTGAACTAATGAATATTTTTTTTAAGAGTAAAGTTTTTTTTTCTTCTTTTATGGGGATCCACTTTTCTGTAGGAAGATCTTTAATCAATTTGTCTCATTTTCAAATGAATCAGGCTTAGTTCTTTAAACTTATTATCTACATGCAACACAGAACAGCAGCTTTAATCATATTATATATGCTTGGCTGGAGGCAGAAAAAGAAAGAAAGAAAAAAAAAACAGACAAAAAAACTTTCAAATTTCATGTTCACATATTACTCCCTCTGTGAAATGTGTGCACCACCAGGGCAGTTAGGTCAGAAATTGTTACTAACAGTCCTACTGGAGTACTGTTGTGAGTATCCTTGTGTTTTCAACTGAGGGCAAAGAAAGGCAGTGGTGCCCCAATTCTCACCGTTCCAATGAACTAGAAGTTGATGATGACCATCATAGACATACAGACACAGAGAAATATGAGAGATGTATATATGCATTTGCACATCATAAAAAATGCCATCTGCTATAAAGATATTTCTTTTTTCTCTTTTTCGAGAGTGGTATACATCTACAGTATTGCTGCTTTCCAGATCAGCTGTTACAACATTTGGTAGGACTTGAGATGTTACTGGGATACAATATAGACAATTTTCATTACGAAGGCTGCATTAGCTAAAGAACCTTGCATTATACAGTAATGTCTAGAAAGTATACAGTAAGGGGCATATACAAGTATTATGTATGTCCATATTAGAGAAACTCAAATGAAGCACAATGGTCAAATGAATTAATATTATCTGGCAACAGATTTTATTTTACAATTGGAATTCCCTGAATTGACACTGCTTGACCTTTTTTTTTTTTCTGCATGAAAGACAAAGTCCTGGAAAGACTCTGAAGCACTTCAGTCTAAAAGATTAAGAGGACAGGAATCTGCAGAAGTCTAAAGAATGCTTCTGCATTTCCTCATCTCATTGTGATTAAAGAATAAAGTGACAAATGGTTTAGTTCAGATGGAAATCTGAAATAATCTTGATCATGAATCTGCAACAGTCTCAAAAGGAACATCTGTTCCTGAAGAATGTTCTGTGTTGTGATCTCATTTTCATAGTTTGTGCTTCCAGAACTCTAATGGGTGAGGACAGAGAGCCAAGGAATCTAATGGATGTCATATATTGTGAGGAGGTAAATTTTAAATCTCATGATAGATCCATCTTGAACTCTTTATCTAACTTTTCATGAAAATACTGTAAGTATGAAAGCATATACTGGATAATGGATAGGTAATATGGCACCAATCAAATCTTTTACTGAACACAAGTCACCAATGGCTGGGGAGAAAGAGGCCCTGTCACTAGCACATATGTGAGGAAAATGTGAAGAGTCAGAACAGCCTTTTGTATCTACAGCTTTAAGCTGTTTACACTCACCATTTTATCTAGTAGAATCTATGCAACTTCTCGGTAGCTCTCATAGGAAAGGGGAAAAAAAAAGAACTCTGGTAAAGAAGTGGGTTCTGCAAACCTTGCAGGACAAAATTAGGACACTATGTACTTTTACCCTTGAATAACAATGTAGTGATAATAAGGGAATGGGCTACTTCTGAAATTCTGCTCAACAATACTGCTGGCAAGAGTATTCACTTGGACTCCACTGGCACATGCATATCCCACAGTGGAACGGTTTTAGCCTCAGGCTCTCAAGGAGACTTGTTTACCTTGAGATATGCCCGATAGTAAGGTGAAAATGCAAAATATTAAAGATTGCATGCAAGAAGAGCTTTAAAAGAATGATAAAACAGAAAATCAATTTATATTGCAATGTTTTTTTCCCACCTGTTGCATTGACATCTGTATGAGCTTGCGTGCATGAACTTCTTGTCCTTGACCCATAGAGATGGTCCTACATTCTGCAACATATTTGACAATGAGTAATGAACTTACGTTCTTGATAAAAAAGTAAGAATTCCAATTCAGTCAAAAAAGTGATATAAATACAGCATGATTAAGTGTATATTCATAAAAAATATATAGTCAAATCCCTTTGTTAACACATTATGCTACTATGAATTATTTTTTTTTAGCAATGTCACTTTGTAAAATAACATTTAAATATACAACCATAATGTTTATAGTGTTTGCAGAAGTGAAATAACTAATAATGACTAATAACTAATGACTAATGTTGTTATTGTCAATGTTAATGTTAATAAAATGTTAATAAAATAAATGTTAATAAAGTAAGCCACAGCTTACTTTGAAACATGAACCCAGATTTTTCTTTAAGTGTAGGTAGTGAAGCCATGTAAATGAACAAAATTCATAATTGTAAAATTGAATTGTGAATATCTTAATGTGACTAATATCATGAATGTATGCATTTATATCCATTTGTATGCACAATTTTCAGTTTCCATATAATGTAGATATAAAATCCAGAATATACAAATGCAGATCTTGTAGGTGCTTTTTGATACAAAGTAATCTTGTAAGCAGATTGCTGATCATTTCTTTACCTGCACTTAATATTATTATACTTATTATATTACTATTATTATAGTTATATTAAAATATAATACTTTAAATACACAATATTAATATTTTAAACAAGAAGACAGTATTGTCTCCGTGTCAGAATTAATAAAAAGTAAACATCGTCTTACAGTTACAGACTGAAAAAATATCATCACTTTGACGATAACTCAAAAAAAAAACCTGAAAACATTACTGTTCAACTGCATAAAGAATAGTCCTCCGTATACCATCTTTCATTTAAAATGTTATTTTATCTCTAAGAAAAAGGTTCAGGAACAGTAATGGTACAAAAGAATTTAAAAAATACTTTTCAGAAAAAGACTGAAGTTACTTATATTACCCTTCTGTATGTTAAACAACTCAAGACAATGAATAATTATTTTCCTACCCAATTTACGCTTCCTAGCCAAGGAATCAATCTGAATAGTTGGATCAGATCCCATAGACAAGAAACAGATGAGAGGTGTTCGTTCGTCACTTTCCTCCCAAGTTTTTTCTAAATTCAAAATGACTGGTTCTGTATATTTCTCATCCAAGGAATCTGCAATATATTTCCTGGCTTGGGAAAGAGTTCGGTCTGGACACCAACACCTAGAAACAAAAATATATACCAAGATACAAATTCACTGCCACTTCCTGTTGCGAAGACCAGACTTAAATTAGAAATTCTGTTTTAATCAAATATAGATTTTTGCTTCGCGATATACATATATATATATATATATATACACACATTCATATTTATGTCTGTACGTTTGTCTTTACAAATATAATAATAGACAGAGCTGGTAGTCTTCCCTGCATTTATTACTGTCTATTTATTACTGTTAATACTTTCCAGTTGCTTACAATTTTGCCATAAGTAAACTATTTGCACTGGAATTTTCTGTTCTGGGTACCTTTATCAGATTGGGGCATGCTTCATTTTAAACAGAGCTTTTGTATCTGAGAACACAAGTAGGGAAATGTAAGATTGGTTTGGCCCTTCAGTACAATCCTACAGATGTTTCATTGGGTCTGTTAGTCTTTTAGGGCACACAACTCTTGCACTGGATTGCCGTTGTGTTTGGGATGAGTCTATTGCTCCCATAGAAAACAAACAAACAAACAAACAAAAACCTTCTTTTGGACCAAAAGATTATTCTTCTTTGCAAAATTTCTATTTATAGGCTTATTATTTATAGACTCCCCCTCCCTCTTCAGGGTGTACAGCTTGTAACAGCATAGCACTTCTTCCATCAGATTCAGGTCTTTTTTTACTAAATAGGTTGAATCCACTCCAAAGATAACTCATGGTCTAGTAATTAATGTTCTCTTCTGTAGAGTCTCTGATTTATTTGTTGCAGAATTTGGAAACTATACAACAAATGCAGAAAGGTATGAGAAAGGAAAGTATGATCTCATGTATAAGGCAGCTAAATGCTCCTTTGGGGAAATCCATTCTATCCCAAGTTGTGCCATGAAGATCTTAGGTGATGCAATAAAATCATCTATGCCACGTTTTACACATGGGACTTCTGAATACCTGTTTTGCATTTTCACAAATCTCTTTTTAGTTTATATTTTTTTTAATTACTTAAGTTATTTAAAATAGCTCATTTAAAAAGAAGCGAAAAAAAATCATTTTGAAAACTATCTGAATGATTCTACTTTTTCAGTGGCTTTTTGGAGAAGGCTGCAATGTGGTTTCCAGTTTCCTTTCATCATGACATAAAAGCAAAGTCAGAAAACTATTTTCTAGAAAAAATATTTTTAGACTCTTCAGAGGATAGCTCTGAAGTGAGTGAATTTAATTATACGCCATGTGAGTGAATTAAATTATATTTAATGTCACTCAGAAATTAATTACAATTGTGCTATTATGACAAATTGCATACTGATAGACTGAGACACATGGTGCAATAATGTATGTCATTTCCCAAATTTCTGAAGATGCTCACCTGATGAGTAAAAGCTTGCGACAGGTATCAAGTGAATCATTATATCCATCAGGTATAACTTCTTCCTCTGGAGCATCTTTATCAAACCAATTTTTCCATCCCTTTTCATTACTGGTTATCTAAATTTATCACATTAATGCACACAAATATATTTCAGCTGTAGTAAAATCCCCTTGGAAATGTATATTTTAATGAGATTCTGTTATTATATTAGAATATATTACAAGTAGCATTAACAGACTGTCACATTTAAGACATACACCATGTGAATTGCTATTAAGATACTACAATTAGAATTTTTAGTATTACGATGCAGCTACTTAAAAATTAGTAATTAGCAGGAAGATTCTATACTACAAAAGAAACATACCATGACTGATTTATTTCTTCTGATCATGATGTACTAAGAGAAAAAAACTTTCTGTCCCAGTATAGTCTAGACAGTCAAAGAGTCACAAATTAAAAATCACAGGCTCTAGGGAGTTTCTGACGTAAGAAAGAATAAATCTGACCACAAATATGATCACTATTTAGGCACCTCTTAGAACACACAACCTAACAGGACAAGGGATAATGGTGGACACAACATTGTGAAAATTGCTATGCAGTTGAGTGAGAAGAGTCAGCTACCACAATATTCTCAGGTCACTAGAATGAAAATGAGGAACACACTGATACCATCTGTTCTGAAATACAGTTCCATATGCCTGTTATAAACTGTAGAGCTCTGTCTGGTTGACTGACATGGTTTTAAATAGAAGGTGTTTCAGAAAAACCTGCACGAAGAATGGACGGGGAGAGGAGTGAGAAATGAACATAGAGGAACCTCTTCCAACCATGTATTTCCTATAATCTGAGATTCAAAAACAACACAAATGTCCCTTTCTGAACTGCACTCCAAGTCTGAGAAAATAAAAAGAAACAACAATAAAACACCGTATAGGAAAAATACCTCAGTTCTATGTAAATTGACACCAACCTGAGCACATGCTAGGAGAGTATTCAAAGGAGGTACCTTCTCAAAGCATCTGCTAAAGGCCACAGCCAGAGATAGATTACTGGGCTACAGGGACTTCAGTTGGCTCAGTAAAATCATTAATGTTTTATTACATATTTCCTTATATCATCTCTCCCTCAACCATGGCTGGAAGTAGTAACAGTGTGAAAAGGAACAGGGTCATCTAAACATTTAAAGAGGAATATGTCTATATTAAATTAAATTAGGTATCTGGGAGTGTAGGACTTTATTTTTTCAGAAAAGTTTGTAAATGGCAAGGAAAAAAAGAAAAACTACAGGCAACCTCTTAAGAATGGGGAATGCCATTTTCAAGCTTTTTTTTCTTATTTTAAATCATCTTCTAAACATGAAACTACCTGAATAATGATACAATTGTATTTAATATTATGAGCCAAATAGAACATACGTAATGAGTGCAAGTATTAAAAAAAATATTATTTCCATATTTGCATTTTTTACTAAAATCCTAGCTGCCACCCTGCCAGATTCCATCTCTACTACTAAAATCACCTAACTTCTCAACTTGTAAATATATGGAAATTTTAAGTTAGTGCTTAAAGATTAAATTAAAAGAAAGCTGCTGAAGTGTTTTAGAGTCTAAAATTGTGTTTGCACCAATTCTAGAAAAGCCCTATAACAGAAGCATTACAATCTACAAACTAAAAAGAAAAATGCATAATTGATAAATCTATGTCTAAAATTAAACATCACAGCAAGTGTGCACAGTGGCATGCTTTTTAGGTTCTGGTGCCCTAACAACCCAGACTGGAGGCCTGACTAGAATTCCTCCAACTTGCTCCTATATCAATGTCCTGTTTTGGTACCTCTAGAAACCAAAATGTGGAGGAAAAGGGCAGGTACATATACAGATACTGCCTTGATACAGAGTCTGGAAACAGCCAGGACCACTTCCAGATACATTGTTTAGATAAAGGCTCTGCATCCCTTCAGGGCACTTAAATACCATCACAAAATGGACTTGTTTGACCATTGCTGTAGCAGCAAGATGACCTCAGTGATCAGGCTATCAGCCTGATTAACAGTGCTTAGCAAATATAGAAAGAGAAATGCTTAGGGAGTAACTACAAAAAAAAAAAAAGGGATAAATTCAGCAAAGTAAATAAAATAATTAACATGTCACAAAGCTTATGTGTACATAAGGTCATGTACGTCTCAACATAAATAGTATTTTTATAGCTAGTTTATCATGTATGAGTAACATGTTGACCTTTGAATGGAAATGAGTATTTAAAAAGAAAGTAAACAATTTCTTTGTATAATCTACCAGACTCAAGACATAAAATATTATAACTAAAAAAACTGAAACTCATAGATTAACTTTCTAAGCCTTTTTGATACCTTTACTTTTTATTATTATTATTATTATTCTTTCTCTTTATTTCTCTCTCTCTCTCTTTTGCTGACTTCCTTTTTTACTTTTTCTTTGGCCCTGTTCTCTTTCTACTTCAATTATTATAACACAAAAAGCGGGTAAAGAAAAACCATAGAGCAAATAAATACACCCTCATTCCCATTACATAACTGTTCATGTCTATGCCTTTATTCTATACTTTCTTTGGCTTTGTTCTTAACTACATCTCTCATGTGCATTCCCAGTGTGAAATATGGGAGCACAAGTATGATTAGGAAACTGGTTATTAACGTAATTAATATCACCTGATTCAAAATTTCTGCAAACTGTGGAAGTTTACTCAATTCCACTAGGTTTAGCCACATCATGTCAAGAATCCAGCGGAATGGTTTGGGTGGGCAAGCCTTTAGATCCAGTGCTGCACCTCCTGCAGATGAACACATTCGGATGAAATATACACAACAGTCCAAAGATCAAGGTTTTTTTGGAACTACTTTTTAAATTATTTTTTCTGGACCATGTCATTTTCACTGGGGTACTACCTGCACTCTCGTGTACAAATCATTTTAAATATTGAGCATAAATCACTTTAAATAATAGATATAAAGCCAGATAGTCGTACACATTTTATATCCTCTGATATGCAGCTGGAGAGAAGACTAAGCAATACCTCTGGGATAAGATTGAAATCTGATTTTAAACAGACTAAAAGAAATATAAAGACTCCAAGTTAGTTTTGTATCATAGTTTTCTTCCTGTTGTAGCTGCATCTTCCCCAGTCATCCACAATTAAATTAATGCCAACCGGAAGTTGTTATTCCAGGGGTCTCAGATCTAAGACCATTTATTCATTTAAGTCAGTGCTATAATGAGTTTCACCAATTTGCTACAGACTAAAAAAAGCATCTTGGAAAAATAACTATTATTTTTAAGCAGCTATGAGTATGTGAGCACGTGTTTGTGTGTATGCATAGCCTATATACATAAGCTGCAATTATTTCAGTACTTTCAAATTATACATACATGCTTATCAAAAAATACATACATAAATATACATGTTGTTCCTTTTTAATTCAAATATTCATACTTTTGCAAACTGTTTTTAATTATTCCATAAATCATGAAGAAATTTTAACACAGATTTTGTTTTACTCTGCATCCACTTTATCCCTAAATTCTCCATGAATGGAATATAGAGAAAATGAATCATAAAAGCAAGAAGAAAAAGAACAGAAGACAAACCTACCATTGAAGTGACAAGGAGATTAGAATATTAATTCCTTACATAAAGCACAAATTTTGTTATTTAAGAATTATTGGAAGGATACTATATATGGTATTTTTCATACAGGTAAAGAACTGAAGCTTAAAGTCCCGACAAATTTATAAGAGTTTATGGTGCTGCAAATGCTATAATGCTACAAATGTTTTCTGATTTGCATGAAGTCTCTTTCTGCTTACATTACAGACTTTACAGACAAAGATTCAATTCTTTGAGAGGTTTTCCTGCAGACTTCCAGGATGTAAGAATTTTATTTATATTATCAGTGATGATTTTCAGGAAACAGCAACTCTACTTCTTTTCAAAGAATGAGATAAACAAACACAAGATTCAGAAAGACTAAGTATTTTCCTAATTATTTGTATATCCCTAAGTAGAAACACAAGAATTACCTTGCTGAATCTGGGCAATAGTATGTTAATGGGAACAACTAACATAAAAAAAAAGTACAAGTTCCAATGAGTGGACATTAAACGGATTTTAGGGAAGTTTTTGCTTTGGGGAAATTTCTCTTTTAAACCTTAATTTTTTTTGAGGTAGACTTATTCAGTGAAGAATAAGAATTCCAAAAGTGTAAACATTGTGTTTCCCATTGTAATGATTGATATTCTTGCTGTTAATATACATACTTAATCTTTTGTTTAATCCTGCTAAGGTCTTATGGTTAATGGTTTGTTATGTTAATGAGTTAATTATACAATGCCTAGAAACATATTTCCTTTTATTAGTTTTCATTTTGCCATATATAGGGATAAGAGAAGTTCCAGCACCTAGAAAAAATTATGCAAGGCTTTCAGCCACATATGGATACATTTAGATATAACCAAGAAACAGAATTAGATTTGCTTAACATATGATTTAAATGTTTACATAAACAGGTTAAAGGACAAAGCCTTGTTCAAGAATGTGAAGTTTCTACATAAAAATCCAAATTATTTCTGTCATGCAGAAATGTTAAGCTACTTCATGTGCTTTTATTATGAACTTTTTCTACTGTTGAACTTTTTTTCCTTCCCTTTCCCTTAGGGATGACAAACTTCAGTAACCTCAGAGAAAGAAAAGTCTGCTTCATGAAATCTGGGGTGAAAATAATGACTTTCCTGCATTTCCAGTCAGTACTTGTTAAAGTTTCCTTCAAGCATCCTCTTACTCATGCCTTTGGCATTAGGATATATGGTTTGAAATAACTCTGGGATCCAGACATGGATCCCAGAACTTCTTCTTAATTTCTGTAAACTGAAATAATGGAAATCAAATAGAACATAAAAAGTTTTTACACAAATCTGTATTCCATTATTAGCATGATCATTATTACAACAGTATGATATAATTTTCCAGAATCACATCTTTCACAAATTTAATACAATAGTCCAATTGGAATATTTTTGCAAATTACTGAATTCTGTGAGAATATCACAATCACTTTAGACAAAAAGACTTTTTTTTAATTATGAGATGTAATCATTAATTGTCCACAAAGTGGCATACTTGGCAATATTTCTGGCTTTTATTGAAGTCAAAGCCAAAGATGTTTTGCAGTTCTTCTGTAACATGCTCTCATATCTATGGAGCTTCTTAGTAAAATATACTTTCTGCTAGAAAAGATCATAGTCTCCATTTGTGCTAGTCCCTCACTTTTTACTGGAAAAAGACATAGCTTAAGGAAGTGTCAGGATACCTACAAAATTTTCAATGAACTCTTCATTTTCTTGCATATTTTGGATTTTGTTTCTTACTACAGTTTCCATAAAAATTCTATGGCACCCTCATGGGAGAAAACCAGAACGACTATATGTATAAGATTTTGGATGGAGGCTATTTTCCGTTAATTTTGCGACCTGATTTCTCTGTTTTGCTGACTTAAGGTTACCTTCAAGCTATAGCACTAAAATATTTAGGAAGGTCCTAGTGTTTGGCTTTGATGGAATATAGTAAAGCAGAATGGAATTCAACTTATGTACTTCAGCAGGAGGAAAGAATTAGAGTTGGTAATCTTCTGAGACCAGTGGAATAATAAGTTCTAGAGACTTTGTCATTTCAAATAGAAATGCTTTTTCACTGAAACATCCCCTGATAATATGGCTGATGATAAGCCATGAAAGCTCTCATCCTGGAAAAGCAAAAGGAAAAGAAAGAAGAGAAGGAGGGATAAAAAGGAAAAATTAAAAAGGAAAAAGGAAAAAAAAAGAAAAAGAAAAAGGAAAAAAAGAAAATAAAAAGAAAAAAATAAAAAAGGAAAAAGGAAAAAAGAAAAAAAAAGAAGAAAAAAAGAAAAATGAAGAAAAAAGAAAAAGCTTTCTTCAGCTGCCTGATGACCTTTGGTAACATGGCATTCATTTTGCATCAACAACTGCTCATCAAAGGAGGAAAAACTTGAACAATTCATTCATTGCAGAAGATGACCTAAGAAGGCCCTAAGCATCCAGAACAATTTGGCAAGGCATCTGCCCACTTTCCATCTGATTTAATATCATATGAATAATTACAGAAAATCTGTTATTACTTTGGTGTCATTTTGTGCACCAGAAGAATTTCTCATTATCAAATCAACTGTGGTAAACATAGGCGGGAAACTACATTCTCATATTCTAGACAAAAAATTGTTAAAATTATTCCTGTGTTTTATTACAGATTCTCATCAATAATAAAGGGATAAGCATCCACTTTCTACTTCAGATGCCCAAGATATGTCTTCCTCCACCAAAACAAAAATCCATGAGCTGAGAAGCCAAGAAATATGGTTCCTTGTCTAATGCTTTACTAAAGCAGACAGTTCAGTTTGAAAGCATTTCCAAGCGTACCCTGCCTGATATCAGTGGTAAAACGGTAGCTGGATACCATTCTCAAAAGATAAAGCCACTATGACAAACTGTAAAGCAAAACAGAATGTGAATGTAATCCTTTTTCCTATCCATTTTATTCATTAAAGGCAGATAATGATGTTCAAAAAGTACGATTACTACTTTGACGTTAGACATTTGCAAAATTCATTTGAACATTATAAGATTCAAGCAGGTTTTATATGGACCTCTGCATAAGCAATTGTGGTCTCATTTTTCAGCAGAGTCATAAATTCAGAGTACAGAGGAGGTAGACCTGGCCAGTTGGGCCACAGAAGCACATTATGTTCTGTAAAAATGACTGTTAGCTGGTTGGCAAAAGTCAGAAAAAGATCAAGCTGAAACCCATAGAAGACTGTAGCACCTCCCAGACCTCATGTAGAGCTGTTATGGCAACTTAGAAGATAGCTTTTCATGCTCTTCATGGAAGAACAGCAAAAGAGCAAGAAGTCATCTGATTTATAAAAATAAGCATACAAATGTAATAAAAAAATAGCCAATTATTAAACCAGAGAACCAGAACTATCAGCTTGTTCTCAGAACACAGTCTGGCTAAAAGGCAGAGACAGAACTGAGATGGGGAACTGCTTTTAACTTCAACAGGGATAAAGACAGAGCCAGCTCCCACAGGACTATTGGCAGAAAGCATGCAGCCAAAAAAAAAAAAAAAAAAAAAAATCTTACTTTGAAATGGTATTAAAAATTAAAAGGTTGAGATTACCTCTATATATAACAAAATTTTTTAAACCTACCTCTAATGAGTGCATGGAACTCTCTGTTTTTCACATAACCTCTCTCAAGATCAATTTTTAATGTCAGGAGGAGGGTAAAGAGGAATTTGTGATTTTCATACAAGCCTCTAACAGAGTATGTGTAAATCTCATAGGTAAGATACTCAATAATATTTGAGATTCTTTTCTGGGGTACAGGAGACTTCTTAGATCTGAATTGTGAAAACAAAGCACAAGAAAAGCATGTTAGTAACAGCTTGGAAAGAAACACATTGGAAAGACAAACATTTGAATAGTGGAAAAATCTGTCTTCCTACTTGGCCATGGATTGATCAAATAACTTTAAGAACTGAGCCAGTGAAGTTTGATACATATTATTGACCATGCTCATTTCTGTAATAAGAAAATAAAGAATGCTTCCACGTGTAGCAGCAGGTCGATATTCTTCCTGAGCAGAGTTAATCTTCACTTCAGTTTCTGCTGCTACAGACAACTTTTCAGCTACTTCAGCAGCTGTTTGCTTAGTTGTTTGCAGAACACCAATCAAGGATTCATCATCTACTAGTGAACCTAAAAAGCCAAATATTGCATGTTTAGGGCATTTTTATAACATTTTTTAAACTTCATATATGTAAAAATCAAAAGGCCAAATTACAACAATTATTTATACCAAATGGAAATGATTTACTGAATTGCAGAAAGCCTTTTAAAATGGAGACCAAACAGGATATGTAATATTAAAAATTATTTTTATATTCAACATGCTAAACAAATGCATTCAACTTATGTCAATTTGAATGTATGTGTACAAAGAGCTTTGCAGTGTGTACTAGAGATGTCAACTCTTCCAGGCACCTAACAAATGGTATTCATACAGAGTTATTCAATTATTTTAAAGTTTATTGATTGTTACCTTCAAAGTCAAAGAGACTTAGGGTTCTAAAGACAATGGTCAAACAACAGTATTCATGCATCTCATGTACTTACTAATCAATCTGCTGGAAGTTACCACCTTTTTTTTTTTTCCATCAAAGAGATAGAAATTGATCATGTGCAGGCTCCTACTATAATGCAAAAGACTTTCAACACCGTTTTAGCTAGCCCATTTAACTCTGCATTCTCCATGGGTTAAGGATTTGCCCATGATCAGATACTGTATTTCATCTGAGGGTCAGAAAGCTGTGAAGAATTTGGTTTATTTCACAGAACTTGTTTAGGTGCCTAAAAACATTTAGTGTCTGGAATGGATATATAATGGGATGTTGTCATACCAAATTCCTCATGTTCTGGTAAATCGCATACTTCAAATCGCTACCATTGTATGTTCATTTACTGTGTTTAGGATAGATAAATCAGTTTCTGTATGGAAAGGCTCTAATGTCTAGCAGCTTAATTTGCCTTATAAAAATCCTAGTTATTGCACAGTTTGATACAGAACCTCTGGTTGCACTTAGTTTGTACAGAAGATTGTCTTCCAGTTCCTTCATCTTCCTCTTATTAAAAGTTACATCTTCCATGAGTTTAATTCGTTCTGCCTCTAGTTCCTATTATTAAAAGACAAGGAAATGGCATGACACTTTATGTACTGGAGCCGTGAGTCATACTTGAAATTCAGGTGCTGATTTTTCAAGTTCATGGAATATGCATTTTATTTTTTCTGCTATCTGAAATATGTTACTCTAGCACCCTTTTTTTTAAGCAGTGTTTATTCAGTTTGACATATCTTATGAATACTAAATGCTTGTACTTAATTTTTTTGTCATATTGACAGTCATCTGTAGAAAATCACCTATGTGTATTATTGCCATTTAGAAATTTCTATACTGAATCTCCATAAAAATTTAGAAAATGAATGACTTTTTCCACTTGAACATTTCCTTTTCTTATATACTAAAATAGTTAAATCAAGAGCATCACTATGGTTTAAGTACACTGTTAGGTTACCTGTTTTTCAGTAAGAATTACTCTTCTCAGTAACTGATTCTCAAGTCCCTTCATTGTAACAGTAAAATCAATAATTGATGTTTTTGCATTAATTTCAGGTGTGAAAGCAGGATTGGGTAGTTTTGTAGTAATATATAGTCTAAAGGAACCCATTACATCTACTTCCTTATCACCAACTTTCACCTGTGGAGTAAATTATAATAGTATTAAGCAGAGGAAAATAAGCTTTATTCACTTCAATGATATTGACAAGCAAAAAATAAATAAATATATATTTGAAATACCAAAGAGAGGAAGTTTATTTCACAATTCAAATTTGTCATGAAAATAATGACCAAAGGTTACCATAAAAGTGGTATTACCCTTCAGATAAATATAGGAATTACTTCCACTGTGGGTTCTAATTAATGGCTTCAGAACCATTTAGTTTCGGTTTCGTGCCTCCGCATTGCTAGCCACACCTCCGAAATGGTAGAAAACTACTGACCTTTAGAGAAATCATTGTTCTCTTGTGTTCAGGGAAAAAATAAATTAATCTAACAATGGAACATAAGTTATTGGAAATCAATTCTATATTTACTAAGAGTAAGAAGATCTTAAATAATCTTTCTAAAGCAACTATAAATTTATTCAGTTTTCCACAGAATTTTTAACAGAAATTGAATGTTCAGCAAAGTCATTCATAATCTTTCTCAAAAACTGCATGTGCACACTAACACAAGGAAATCTGATCACTGTGTATTACCCTCCCAGGCCACATTACCTGGCTTAAGAAGGAGCAAGACCAATCTACTCCCCAAAGCATATTGGTTGCTCTGACATTCAAAGTAAAAATACTCCACAAAAATAGCAATCATTTGATTTCCATTATCATCAACAATCTTTTCTACAATCTTTGTTATATCCCAGACAGTTAATTAAGATAATTTGAAAAAGATGCGTACAAAAATACGCAGCATGTACAGTCATTTTATTTCAGAATATTTGAAGGGGGGATGCTTTTAGAATTTGAAAGTGATTTCTTCATCTTGTAATGAAGATCAGAAACCTGCATGATTTTTCAAGGTTAGAAGTGTACTTAATATTATTAATAAAGCCTTTGGCTTGTTGCTTCAGAAAAAAAGTTCTGGTCTGGATTAAAGATTCCACGGTTGTTACCATCAGCATTCCACACTAGAAAGAGAGATATCTTTTCAAACCTATATTATTCTATTAAAGGGTGTAAAATGAAATTGTTTGAAAATCAATAGAAAGTATTGTAAGCATTCAATAGAATAAACATAACTGGTTCTGGATAGGAAATTTCAGAAGTAATTGCAGTGGTTAAATCTTAGACTCATCAACTTACTACTCAGCTGAGGTTCTGACTCCTGCTTTTTATTAGTTCAGTTTGATTCTTCACACTGCCCTACTGAATACAAAGTTTACCTGATGCAGAAGAGGTTTGCAATAAATGGGTAAAATATCATTCATCACAAAACTAACTACTTATTCCAGGTCTTTCATTCAATTACTAACCTTAAAAGAAGTTCCAGATTTAATGAAATTCTTCTCTAATATATTATCAAGGACTGGATCCAACTCTTCACCTATATCTTCAATCACAAGTGATCGTCCCAGTGAAAGACTATCCTCTAGGTGTGTACGGAAATACTTGTGATTCAAAGTTGTTACCTCAAAAAATAAATTATAAATTGATATAAGGACAAAGCATTTCTTCAAAGTCTTACATGAAAACCACAGATCTCACTACAAAAACTTTTTTCATTGTTTTTATTAGTTGCATTTTAAAGGTAGTAACAAAGGTTGGCCATGCAGCAGTTTATCCAGAAAGAAATACTTGTGTACACAATGAAAAGTACCGTGAAAAGGTGAAGTAAAAGATTGGCTGTAATGGAATCTGCAAAACTTCATTATCAGAGCACAGGTAAAACTGGCACCAAAAGTTGAAAATGTTACATGTATTTTTGAAAGCACAGGTACCCAACTTCTAACTTTCTATTCTATGTCCATAGACAAGATTTCCTAATTTTAGTTTTTAAGTGTTGAGAAATTCTTTCTGAATTCAGTCTAATAGATGAATCACTGTTACAATATTATGAACTCAGACATTTGAAATATCACAAAAAGGGACTTGCAATATATAAAACCATTAGATAAATAAATACATACATAAATAGAACACTACTTTTGTACTGCTTTCTCAATTTTAACTTTCAGAAACCTCTCATATTATTTTCAAGATCTTCTCTACAGCTGTGAAATAGGGCCACCCTACTGGAAAACAGCTTTGCAGAAAAGGACTCTGGAGTCTTGGTGGACAATAAGTTGAGCGCGAATCAGCAATCTCCTTTTGCAGCAAAGGCCAACAGCATTCTGGGCTGCTTTAGTAAGAACATCACCAGCATTTTGAGGAAGGTGATCCTCCCCCTCTACTCATTACTGGAGAGACACATCCAGGGTGTCCAGTTCTGGGCAATAACGTTTGAAGGAATATAACACACAGCACATTATGTTTTTAAAAACATTGTTCACCTGTAATTCGTTATCCTGTTCTTTCTTTTTAATCCATGTTTTTCCTTGAGTTTGTGGGTCTACTAAAAGAGGGTATCTAGTTGCCTTAGTGACAATGATACCATTCTGAATTGAGAGATCATCTCCAGGCAGTCCTTGAAGATTCCACTCACTAATCTGAAGAATATTAAAAAATAAAAATAAAAAAATAGTAGTTTGGAATACAGTCTCACTGGAATACAATCTCACTGGAACTATTATCCTTCAATCAAGATTGTTCTAAGAAACAATGAAGACATCAAGAAAAAGGGGATTCATATCTTAAGCTCCTGAAAAATGACTAATACAGATGGAAAATATTTCTAGGCTTTTATTTTTATGGATGTTTTCAATTATATAGAATGATAAAAATATATTTTAAAAGTATAAGAAAACTTGACAGCCAAATTAAGCATTGGATCAATTAAGAGAAAACCAGACGAAGAGAGTTTGGGTCTTAGTATTTGCTGAAGAGTACTTGAAGATTCTGGAAAGACATTGTCCCCTGTTTGATTCCAGTGAAAATATTTCATAATTTCTTTGTTAAATGTTTTCTTTGATATAAAATCTGTTTTTCAGACTAGACCCAGATAACATTGGCAGAACCAAAAGCTAACAAAAAAACAACACTGTCTTAGTAGATATGTATTCTATAGATGTAGTGATGGATTCTCAAAATAAGATGCATGAAAGTACACTATCTCACTAGCAATTATCGGATTGTATAATATATAACTTGTTTATTATAGATAAGTTGTTTTTCTATCTGAACATTCTCAGTACTCAGACGTTTAGTGGAAATTGCTAAGAACTTTCAGAAACCACAGAACTACAATGAACAGCAATATTGGGGAATATAGTCCTGTTCTAACTAAGCATAATGCTGGCTAACAGCTAAAAAAAAAAAAAAATGTTCATTGAAATTGAAATGAAACCCACTGATCACCAAGAACTTACTGTTGCGGGATCTACCAACATAGAAATCAGGTTCAAATTTTCAGAAAAGGGGATTTTATGGGATCTCATCTCTGCTTCCCACAAATCTTTAAGCAAAAGTGTCCTGAAGTTTTGATTAAAAGGTCCACAGTATGAAAGAAAACCTGTGCAAAGCAGTATATCTCCCACAAGTCTAAAAAAAAGAAAAAAAGCATGATTAAAAGGTGATGTACAATTTCATTTTCTATCGATTTAGATAAGCAGCATTTGAAACAGAAGATTTCTGTTCTTAAGGCTATTTAAGGAAAGAACTGGTGCTCTCAAAGAAGAACAGATAGGTTCTTTCTATTCCTAAGATATTTTTGTTACAAAACTTAAGAGCAGTCTTGTATGAAAATGTTATCTTTACCCCTAAGAATTAAAAAAGGCCTGATGACAACAATTCCTTCTTTCATAAGTGAAGCAAGAAATTGGTTTATTTCTTAAAAATAAGCCTGCAAGGCAGTATTTATCAAATGGTGAAAACTTAATTCTCTTGGGATGAACAGACCTCACCAGAAACGCCCAATTTTCTCATAGGCAAGTCACGGAAAGAGAAGTGTCCAAGCTTTCAGGCTCTTTACCTCTAGCAGCCAATATATCAGGTTTCCTGTTTTCTAGACTGCTAGGACCTCTGGCTCCCAGGCTGCTCAACATTTTGGCATTTGCAGTGGTACACAGTGGGGACTCCTAAGTATCTAAGTTTCTCAGAACAAGGCCTCCTGTCGTATATGTGTTTCAAGGGCTAATGTCAGGTTTCTACAACGCCCTCTTTCATTCAAATATGCCATAACTAATATCAAAAGGGAGACTTCTTTTTCTAGCCAGTATCAGGCTAGGAATCCTTCCTTATTCCCTCTCATAGCTAGCCTTAGATCATCCCTACCTCTCACCTATCTGAGGGTTTCACTTTCTCAATAACATTGGAACAAGAAGCAGTGTTAGTGGGACAGGAGAGGCACCTGTAATACAAGCACATAACTGCACTAGAACAATCCCTTTTGAAATGATTTCTGAAATGTGAGGCATTGTTCTAAATTGAAATACAAGCATTCAGTTCCTTACAAGTAATTATGGGAGGGAAATTCGAATTTCAGGACAATTCAGTTAATTGTGTAAATATAGTAGGATTTCTAGGATGAAAATGAAGTACAACTATTAAAGCTATTAAATTGCTTGCTGGCTCTTCATTTTTTACAGGTAATTTTTCTTTTCTTTGATGAATTTGATACCTGTTAATCTGAGATTTAAATTCTTTCCTTTGCTCAGTCCACCTAACTTTCTCTCCACTCAGTCCATCTATTAGTGCAGAGGCTGCTTGCATCTTTCTTCTGCATGTTTCTGCATCATTCAATAAGTCCTAAAAATGAAAGAATGTCCTATTTCATTTAATAATAGAATGCAAAAATCTTAAAGAATTATTTTATATATTAGTTCAACCTCTTATGATGGTTAATTAATTTATTTAGGAGTCATTCTGGAGAGCTGCAAGTGCATCTATTGTCTAATATGTGCTTATTCATAGGAAGAAGGAAATATGAGAGAACACAGATTTAAATCTCTTATTTTATTTTTATACATGAACCTCATCCATGTCATTCAAGGTAGTAGATACTGAATGGATGTCTGTATCAATTCCTGATTGCTTAAGTTTTGTATGTAAGCATTTTATAATAGAAATACTCATATCTCACCATTTTCTCCTTCATTGCTGCATCAAACTTTGCCTGCACTTTATCCAGTTCAGCTTGCTTTTCATCTAATACCTCCTGAGCCTTTGCTAATTCTGCATTAGCTACTTTCAGGCGGCCTTCCTGTTTTGCCAAGTTAGCCTGCAAAGAGAAGGAATATTAAAACAATAATGGTATCTATGAATACACTTAGGAATTATTTTCTGCCTGCTTAGTTGGAAATCAACAGTCAATAATACATGAAAATAATTTTATATTAATATTTATATAAATATTATTTCCTTTGAAAACTATGCCATATATATACTGCAGATACTACTTTTGTGTTAAATAAAATAGTACTCAAGGTTCCTACTACATATTGTCAACTTTATCACTTTTTTAAAAAAATTACATTTAAGGAAGCTGGCTAAGGAAGTAAGGTTTCTGATCTGTAAATATTGATTAGCCTAGAAAAACAACCACTCAGTCTTGCTTGATTATATGCTTTAGTCTTTCTTTTTTATTTGTGTGTTCTGTAGTGATCAACAATCACAACAGATTAGTCCTTGATCAGCTAACAATATAGTTTTCACCCACTGCAAAATCATGATCCTAAAACAGTGAATGCTCCCTAAACTCATACTTATGCTAAATACAGGATATTTGTTGTTGTTGTTTTTGGTTTTTTTTTTTGAATCATAACCTACATCACTGTTGCTTTCATAAATTACATTCCTAAAAGTGACAAAAAAGGTTTGTAATTACCATTCAGATTCTTTCCCCTTTTAAGTTTTTTTTTTTTTTTTTTTTACCAGAACTGTGTTATGGGATCTGTAGGGCTTAAACACTTGTTTTATAATCCAAAAAGCAACAAATACTACCTTTGAGTTTCTAGATGATCTTTACCTCTGATAAAAATTTCTGTTCAAATGTTCATGAACATGTACGAGAACACCCACACAAATGTAAAACTGACTTCTAAAATACGTTGGAATGTAACTCCTTTATTCATGTGAGCCCTGCATCTCTTAACAACACCAACATTTGGGAAAGATATCAGCCCTCTGCTCACTCTAAGTTATTGTATGAAAGCAGAGAAAGTTAAATAGCTGGTAACCCTCTGTTATCTTCTTTTCAGCTTGAAAGCTCTGTTTGCAGGACTCTTTTAAGAATGGTTGAAGATCCTCTCCTAGTACAACCTTCTGAAAATAATTATAACATAATAGAAACAAATAAAATAGTTTTCACTGCACACAGTAAACCAGAGCATATATCTGTGTAAGCAAATTTCAGAGATCACTCTGCCATTAAGAAAATTCTGATTTTAAGTGAGAGAGAGAGATTATTTTGGATCTTTTGGAAAGACAATGGAACAGTAAGAATGCTACTTTTCATAGTATAGTTAATCTCTACTAAATTTAATCTAAACTAATTTGTTGTTCTGTGTTCTGTCTAGAATCAAGAGAAGGATGCTGGTTTTTTCTGCTCATATCATCCTTAGCCACTACATTCTATAGGCAATTATGTCTGAATCAATTTAATTACTTTTTTTTTTTTTTTTTAATCCTATGACCATTAAAGTAAGTGAAATTAAATTACATGGAAAGCAAACAGAAAGCAAGAGGTGATGCGTTACCTTAAGAGGTAAGACTTCTCTGTTAACACCATAAAATATCGCCATGGCTTGTGTCCAAGACAGAAGTCCTGCCACATTACCACACACCTTTTTACCACTCTCCAGTGTATAGTCTTCCATGTTAAAGTAAGGCTGGAGTAATTCTACTGTCTCTTCATTGATTGAATCCTTAGGAAACTGCTGTAGACTCTGCAGAAATGGGCCACTCATAAGCTGCAAAAAACAACACAGGATATTTGTAAGCTCTTTACTCATTTTATTACCAAAAGGTTGCAGGCAAGCAGGAAGGAAGGAAAAGAAAAAGACAAAAAGAAAAAGACAAAGATAGAAAGACAGAAAGATGAAGACAGAAAGAACAAATGTTTAACATGTTAAAGGCCAGACATGGAATAACTGCTTATCCCATTTCATTCTGTCCATGGAAAATAAAAAGTTTTGGTGATTTCTTAATACCTGGGCAAGCCTAAATAAAAAGCAAGAGCTCTATTCACATCCAAGATATGTATTTTTTCTTCATTTGCATGACAACAAACTTTGAGGCAGCAATAATTGCAAATTAGTATACTAATAGAGGTAGAACAGAATTTAAAGAATGGCAGGAGAAGGCATGGAAAGAAGAGAGCATCCTGAGAGATGACCAAAGACTAGAAGATATGGCTGTCTGCCCAAGAAATTTGCGCCAGCAATATAATCTGCTGATTTTTAAGAAACACAGTTTGAAAACTCTACTTACTTTTAATGATTCTCCCCATGATGGCTTGCAGCAAGGCTTTTCTGGATCCATGGTAACTGGATCTACTTGCTTTTGGAACAGTAACAGACAACAGTCCATGATCCTCATAATTAGATGAGGAGGTTTTGCAAGTTTTCTAACAGTAGCAATATCCACTGGTTTGATTGTCTGAAGAAAAAGGTAACAGAATCCTGCCTTAATACCATTATCATATTTTCCTATTCGATATCTTGATTTTAATATTTGTCATACTTTTCTCTGAGGCAAGTTGTATTAAGAATGTACAAAAAATGAATCACTGGGGTTACTTTATTAATTTCATAGTTTCATTAAACTTTAATACTTTTAATGAATATACATTAGACACAAATATTTTCTCAATGATGAAGATAGCAGTCAAAAATCAAATTTAAATACATAGAACAGCAGCAATCTAAGTGACTGAAGAAAATACTGTTTTACACTGTAAAGGTGCAGAGGACTTAATTAAAAGCAGTTTCCTTGGTATGACAGTATTTTGGATTTTTAAGGGTTGTGTCATTTATTCTGAGATAAATTTGATCAATTTTGTTGCTTTCTAAGCTATTGTAGGTATGAGATATTCTTTTTTTTACTTTATTTACTAGTAGCATCACTGATGTTTTGCTTAGTTTAATAATAATTCACATGAAAATAATAAATAATTGCAAACTTCTAAACTAAGAGTAATTTGTGTCTGCAAAATACATGCATGCTGCTATCTGTCTGGAAGTAGTTACAGATGAAATATAGAATCCACAGGATAGTGTAGGAGCACACACATTTTATAAGTGCATTTTGTGAGCGGTTTTGGAAGTTTCATTTATCTTGTTATCTAAATATCAGTACAAGAGTAAACAACGCTCACTTTTCTGGCTTTTTCCACTCAGTATGGTTTTGTCACATAACTTCTGGTAAATGGAACAGAAGTCCTTAACAATATAAT
The DNA here is from genome assembly GCA_013399115.1 of Anseranas semipalmata. NCBI lineage: Eukaryota > Metazoa > Chordata > Aves > Anseriformes > Anseranatidae > Anseranas > Anseranas semipalmata. The sequence continues at coordinate 71,809 of VXAA01001704.1, forward strand.
ACATTATTGATTTTCGATTCCAGAGTTCTTAACTTTATAATTGTTCAGAATAATGAAATTAAATTATAGAGTGCAGCAATGCCTCAAAATTCCTTAACCCTGATTCTGATTCCCCAAATCCCCTTTGTTTCCTCTTTCTCTCCAGATTTAATGATTTTTGGTGAAGGATGACACAGCCTTTTACACCTCTTTCTTAAAAGAAAGATATAACCAGTTAGTGTGAAGAATTTATTATTATTATTATTATTATTATTATTTAGCACAAGAAGTGTGCTTTTTAATTCAGAATACCAGAATTCTAAATTCTAAAGACACCTGTAACTTTTGGAAAGATTTACGCCTGCATCTTCATAATGATCAAGTAGTTAAGGTAAAAGCAGGACATACGCTATAAAATAATCTCTATGTTTTTAGAAGCAAATTGTGAGTTCCATAAACTTTCATCAGAGACATGACCGCCAACAATGATAAGCTGGTGTCAGCAGTCAAAACCAACTGACAACTGCATACTGGTGGCGCTGGCCTTTCTTTCACTGGTGACTCAAATAGAACTAAACTAATCAAAATGTAAGAAATTTATTCACATTCAGTGCAGCTTCTGCTTCTTCTAATGCTGGTTTAGCTGCCTCCAGTTTACTTTCTGCTTTCACTTTTTCTAAATCGATTTCATCTACAATTTTTTGTGCTTTATCTTTCACACCTTGGACTTCATTTTTTACTTTAGCTGCAGCTTCAGCACTTACTGTGACTTCTGCTAGTACCTGGAATTGATAATAAACACATAAAAAGTATACATCAAAATGGTGGAACAAGTGATTAAGCTATCAGGTACAAGAGAACACAGATATATAAAGGCTGTTTTAAAGACATATATAAAGCTAACCCTAGCTATGTATGGAATCATAATTATTTTCATTTACAGAATACTCACAAAGAAAAATTGGAGTAATCTCTCAGCAGGAGCTGGACAGTAAAAATGAATCATTTTTATAATGGATAAAAGACCTTTCAGTGGCTTTTAAAGTTAGTTTTTTGTTTTGTTTTGTTTTATCCTATGATGGATTTTCATCCTGTTTGAATCTATACTTTTTCAATACAACACGTATTTGCTTTTTCACTATAATTCTGCAGATAAAGATAAAAATAATATAGCTAATTGAACTAATGGAGGATGGCAAACCATCTTCATGAATGTTCAGCCTCTCTTTTACTTCTCATCTAAGATAACTCACTTTTAATTAGTCTATTGAAAGAACTGACCCCTGTGAATCCACAGAATTGGTATCCATTTGTGTCTTTGTTTCCTCAGTACATGTATTTTTAGTTCTATTGTACGTGTGACATACAGTTGGTGTCAGAATATTTTTTGTTCAGGATCAGCTGTAGAGTCAATACCAGCATTCTGTGTGCATTTACAAGAACATAAATAATGTTCTCAAATAGCTGTGAGAAGAAATAATAGATAAAAAACAAAATCCCTCTTTTTTTTTTGGGGGGGGGGGGGTCAAATCCAATTCTGATTTCTATAGAGTTCAGTGCTAACTGGAAAGAAAGAAATTTATAGAATATAAATAATATCACACTTAGTTTAAATAAATGTCTATTTTTATTGTTTGTCCAGATGTCTTCTACTTCTGATGACTCATAGGCAGTGCCGTATTGAAAAAGTTGACAACCCAGAGGCTATGTAAACAATTATCGTCGGACAGCTATTTCAAAATGCGTATCAAATATAAATATTAAACAAAGTGAACACTACCAGCATATCTATCATACTCTTGAAATGTGAATAGTGTCAATTCATCCCTTTCTGCCATTATTTTCTCACTTATGAGAGTAAAGGTCTTGAAGAATGCAGGCAGTCCTTTAGCTATCACTGGCCAAAGGTTTGTTCTCCAGTGCATATTATATACGCACCACAATAGTATTACGGTATCTTTCAGAAAACAGAATGCCTAAAATAATACTTGATTTATACCAGACCACCAGTCTCATGAACACATGGATACCTTGCTAATACAAAAACAAAACATGAAACAGAACTAAAGCTGGGTGAATTTTTAAAAGCAATTTTGAAATACTAAAGTGTTGTTACTATCTGTTAACTTGTAATCTGCAAATAAGTGCATTTATAACACCAAATTTAATAAACTTCGATCAAACACACTAAAAAAAAACCAATGAAATGAAAAAAATGAAACCTGATGCTTATAGGAGTGGAAAGAAATGGGAGGAAAACAAGGAAGGTACTCAGTCTTTGAATATGTTCATGACCTCCCACCCAGCCACTATAATCCCAGCCTCAGTTGCAGTCTTAAAGTGCCTCACTTTCAGAAGTATGTGTTGTGTCAACATGCTATAGACATGGGGTCAAAACCTCTTTTTAGACCACAATGCACATTTATTGACTTGTACAAATTATGAGAGAATTCTCCCATAGCACTTTAACCCACTATATATTGTGAAGCTATTCACGGCCTTTTTTTTATTTAACACTTGAGTACTTACTTCATCTGCCTTTACAGAAGCCACAGCCAGTTCCTTCTCCTTAACGGCCAGTTCCTGAGAGAGCTTAGCAACAGATTCACTGGCCTCCATCAGCTTGGCCAGACCTATTAAGTAAAAGACAAAAATCGGAACAATGAAAACTATTTTTTCTTAATTACATACTACATTCTAGCTCTGGATCCCAAATACCTTGTACCTTTTGCTCTCTTTCAAATTTGTGTAAGGGAGAGAAAGTGGATGTAAGTAGTCATACTAACCTGATTGCCCTTTATATTCATTTTTCATAAACATAAATAATTTCATAGGGTACAGAATGATTATAAACAAGGTTGAGTCTTCAAAAAAGAAATAAAAAAGTCTTAGTTTTGGCTAGTAATAGCTGTAAATGGTACCTAAAAGTGGTATATTGAGGATATGTTGTTTCAAAAAGACACGACAGTCAGAAAATTAGACTTCCACTGCATTTGTAACACTGCATTAGGAAATGACATAAATATTCGAATCCATAACTGCCTTCCAACAGTGGGTTCTTTCCAGAAAGAAGTGAGAAGTTTCATGGATTCCACGGTCCATCTTCAGGGATAATTTTACAGCTAGACTGGATGCTAGTTTCATCAATATGAAATTCAATATGAAATGTGAGATTCAACCTGCTGAATCTCACACAGCTTGTGTGAAGGCACTAATGACCAATCCCCGAAGTGGAGTCACCAAAAGTAGGCCCAAAAGTCACAGCAAGTTTACAGCCTCCAGCTTCTCCATACAGGAGCTTCCCCTCTCTTGTCTCTGGTGACAGAAAGCACAGGAAAGCACATAAAAGCATCTATGCCCACGTAGCTTTGGGACAGTCCAATCATACTCTCATATATTCTGAAGCAACCATCCATAGAGGCCTTTTAGGCTTACACAGTTGCTCAAAAAGAGATGAGCTTGCTCCCTCTATTCATATTATATATCAAGTCTGTCCCATGCATCTTTATTTTCTCTCCCCTGTTGCTCATAGATATGAGCACTGATTTTTGGTTGAGTTCCTCATTGCATGCTGGGTCCTCTCTAGCTTCTCTCCTCTTCACCACTGAATCTTAAAAATCTTACAGCTTGCCTGGAAGCACTCCCCTCAACATCCTTTCTCCCTGAAGGGTAGAGTCAGAGCACTCTTGCAATTACACCTTTGATGCATCCCTTGATGTGTGGTGTTTCTCTGTTCTCTCTCTCCACTTCTCTGTTACCACATTTTACACAGACAAGCACTTCCTCCTAGAACATTTCCTGTTCCCTGTCACAGCTACCTCACAATCAGGTTACTGCCATTCCACAGGCTCTTTATTATTCCTTGGCAAAAGACCCATTATTCTGCCACTCAATAAAGAGTTTCTGCCACAACAATAAAGTCCAAAGGTATATTCACTCAGGACATTCACTGTGAGACAAAAAAGATCTTTAGAACATTTCCTTTTCCCAGACACATGCCACTTCCTATAATACTCTGAGAACAGAGGTACGTATACACTAACATTCCACCGTCACCTTCCACTCCTCTGACAGACATTTCAAAAAACGGATGTTACTTCACTTCACTGCAACCTAAAAAGTTCTGAAAGAAGGTATGAAAGTGATGGCCTTTGCTGCATTGGCTTTCCTTTCCCACACAATCCTAGAGTGTGAAAAAAGAAAGATGGACAACAAATGTGAATATGCTGAAGAAGAAAAAAATGAAAAATGCTATAAAAAAGAAATCTCTAAAGCTTCTTCAGGTTCCTTACATACTTCCAGTCACAAGAAACACTACCACAACAGTATCACACCAGCAGATAATGTATTTTAGTGTTTGTAATCATAAACAAATGCCTGATTTAGGCATCGGAAACAGGCATAGTATTTTTCAGAGGGATACGTAGAACTCCACAAAAGAAATTTAACGCTATGAGCTGAAGCTTACTGAAAACTAGCTAAACAGTCAACTGATCTGACACCATGTATTTGGATCCTACAGAGGGAATTAAAGTATTTTTTTAATCTCTTTTCAATGTATTTTGTAACTTATCTGAATAATGACTGAAGAAAAATAGAAAATTTAGAAAAATTATACAAATCTCTATTAAGATACTAAGCTACAGTACTTTTATCACCTCAAAGATACGTTTTCTGTCCCTTTTTGTTAGCAGAACATAGAGCAACAAGTTGCTCAAATGGATGATATATCCACTTTTGTCAAAGTACTGAAGTCTAAAATTAACATTGTCTAAAAACTATATCTTTTTACATTTCTAAGAAAAATCTTGTCATGTAGATGTTTCTCTATTCTATTAAATTGAAATACAGTACCTTTTTCCATAACGATCAAGTTTCCTGAGCTGTTCCATTGCCTTTACAGATTTACAAAAGCGTGTGTAGATGCAAACTGCAGAAAACTAGAACTCTACTCTGAACCCATTAAGTACTATTCTAAATCTAAAAATTAGATCATTTCAAATAGATATTCAAAATTAGAAGAGCATGTGAGCCATGCTTTTCTGTATTTCAGATCCCTATTTATAAAATAACCACTTGTAAAAGTTGCTCGTTGCACAGCAGAAATCTGAAATAAATCAACCATGAAGCACTCAAATTATATAGCAAGGATTTTTATAGACAAAACCAGAAATAAATTAATAACTGAATTTAGAGTTGCCTCTCTTCACATTAGGAAGTCAGATGCTCTCTCTGGCCATTTTCATGCCCTACTTTCTGTTAAAAATGGTAAATTGGAAGTATTAAAGTTTAATATAATGCTGTGATGAATAATTAAACTAGCAACTTCTAAAAGACATTCTTGTAAGAGTTATTGTGAGTCTGACAGCTAGGGTGCTCAGAAGTGGTTCTCATATGCTACCAGTTTTGGACCGTGATCTAGCAGAACTGATTCTAAGTGATCATTGAATAAGATGAGTAATATTAAAAACAGAGAAAATTCAAAAACAGCCAGGGAAATATATCTTTATCCCTATTTTGCTTACCAATTTGCATACGTTCAGCTTGTTCATTAATACTTGCTAACTTTTCACTATAAACTTCTTTGTAGCCATTGATGAAAGAGAGATATGATTTAGGTGTTACATGAGCTCTTCTTCGATACCTAAAACATGGTATATTGGCAACATCAGCTTTGTACATGTTTTTGATATATACAGCAATTTGATTACCTCCAATCTGTTGCCAATCTGGCAATAGAAGGAAATATAAAACAAGCACTTAATTCAGTCAAAATCAATTTTTTTTTCATAATGCAAACCCTTATTTCCAATTATATTGTTTTTATCCACGTAAGCAACTTTAAAGTTTGATGAACAGTAGGAATGAAGATAACAAATTTGCAAGGTAATTGTAATTACTTTTCACGGCCTTTGCATATATTGATATAGCAGATTCATTTTTGTATTAGCCTTAAAAGACACTTACTGATTCACACAACACATTGAGTTCAAAACCACTATCAGTAGCAATATTTTGGGGATTATTACTTTTGTATAAAATATTACCTTTGGAAATAATTCTCACAGCTTTCTGAAACTATATCATGAAAGAGACCCATGGTTTCTACTATTTGTGTTTTAACTGATGCAGAGCAGACCATATTAAATTCTGAAAGGAAATAACTCGCTACAGCTATAAGAGCTTCCTTGGGCCATCGACTGAACCAATCCATGGTGCATCCTGATATGAGACCAGGAAATTTCAAAGAACGTGCACGGAACTTCTCGCCAACCTAAAGAGAGTAACAGTGTTAATTTATGATACAATATCTAAATTAGGTTGATCAAAACATTTAATGCATATGAACAACTAGTCTATTTTTTTCTTGCTAATTTTCTGCTTAGAACACCCTGCACAGTTTTTTCTTTTAAATATTTTGTTAGATTTGCAACATTCAATATTTTACAAAATTTGAAGAAACTCGTGACAAATTGAATGTTTCTTAATATTTTAAAACTTTAATTAAGTTCTTATAATTTCCATGAAATTCTTGCTTTCAAGTTGCAAGCATGAATTTCATAAAGCTGCACACATTGATTTGTATTAGGAAAGAGCGTGCCAGGAGGAAAAAAATGATAACTGATCTAACATGTAAAGAATTATTTAACTTTCAAGGAGTTTGCTTTTAAGTTCTGATAATTATACTATTATTTTTATTGTATCAGCAATTATAACCCAGACTTCAGTAATCTTTTTATGACTCTTTAAATCTCCTCAAAAATATAAACCTTGAATAATTCTGTCACAATTTACAGGATACTCTGCTAATGGAAGTAAGGAAGACAGATATGAAGAAAAAACGTACTGGAGAAAAGCAGAGGACAACGTGCAAGTTCTTCTTTGCCCGAGTTAAAAAATATTCATAAAGATTATCAAATGTAGGAGGACACCGAGGCATCTCTTTCTTCATCACTGGTATTAATCCTTGGGTGATTTCATCCAATTCATCCCGAGCAAACAAATTAGAAATCTTTATATAAAATTAAAATTGATAATAAATTGCATTGATACAGTCATTACAGAGTTTATAAATATTTGTCTGCTTACATCTGTATATCTCTCTCTGCATATATGCAGTTTAGAAATATTATAAAAGAAATTTGCCTCTGATTTAGACTTCATTTAACTCCATTAAAATCTAGAAATTCTAACTCAGAAAGAGTACAGATCTTGACTGGCCAATGAATCTTCATTTAATAAAAGCTACTGAAATACCCAACATAGCTACTTTCTTGTCTTTTCCTGCCATGTATTGAAATACAAATACAGGAAGTCCACACCAAGAGCACTCTTTATCTTATCTTATCTTAGGGTTAATCATTATGAATTCTACAAAATATTATCAAAATAAATAAAAATTAAAGAGAACAAGCTCTGCAGTTCCCTGCTTCTAAAATACATAGTCTGTCACATTGAGACTCTTACCTCTCCCGAAGACAGTAGATTATTAACGTATTCCAAAAATGACTCCTCTTTTATTTCATTATCAGTGAAAATAAAAGTGATGCCTTGTCCTTCTGCTCCAGCTGTTCTATACAGCAATTTTAAATCATCTGACAGATTGCTTACATTATAGGATCTACAAGGAATAAGAAACCTGACCTGGTAGTTCAAAACAACACAGAATACTGCTATTTCCAGATTACAGTGTTTTAACAAATTATGTTGCAAACACCCTTTGTAAATACATATATTTCGACTTAGGAGTAGCTAACACATATTGCAGCTTTTTGAGTTCAAACTTCCTTCAATATAGTATACAAACCATATATATATATATATATATATATTTCCACTTTTAATTGGTCACAAAATGAAAAAGACAAGCTGTTAAAAACACGCCATTATGACTTGTAAAGAGAAAGCACTAGCATAAATTGCATCTATATTTTCCTCATATTTCTTACCTAGTTAAAGTGATCTGAAATATTTTATAGCCAGCAATATAGGAGGCCAGCCTTGAAAGACTTTGTTTTCCAGAACCACCAACTCCAACAAGTAAAGCATTTCCATATGCTGTCCGAATTATCCGGGAAATCTATATAGGAAAAAAATAGAAGAATAGTACACTGAAAAAATAAAAACATTAATTAGCAAAATAAAAAATCTGTTATATAACAACTTCGTTTAGTAGAATAAAATGTAAAGATTATTAAAAGGACACTGAGTTTTGAAGAAAATTTTTCGTCTCAGAACAACGTTCTTACGTACTTTAGGAATTTTGTGTTACTGAAATGAAAGTGTTCTCATGTAAGACTACAGGATGGTAATAATTAGAGCTATACATAGGATTTAAATAAATAAAGGCAGTGATTTTGAGCTCCATTCTATGTTGAAGGTATCATCCTGGCTATGTTTAAAAATATCAATGAAAAAAAAACTTCATCTAGAAGAATGAAATATACCACATTAATGGTCCTGTATGGAGCCAGGAGTTGGACTTGGTGATCCTTGTGGGTCCCTTCAACTCAGGATATTCTATGATTCTGTGAAATACTTGGACATTTTTGCTGAAGAAACACTAAATTATAGTTTGATTGTGATCTTCTGTTTTATCTACTTTCAATGTTTCCTTTGAGGTAGTTTCCTTAACAAGTCTCCCAGATACAAAAACTGAATTACAAATTCGTTGTTTAATTGCCTTTTTCTTTCCACATCTTTCAGGGTTTTATTATCTGTTAGTGCACTACTACTCCTAGATGCTACAGTTTACTTCATTCCTCATATAAATTATGTACAAAAAGAAAAGATTGGCACCTATATCAAGCCATTGAATTCTATTCATTTTTTCCATCAAAGAAATTTTGGTTTTATATGCCGTTCCTTCTGAGCCTATCTAGACAATTTCACATTTAGACTTCTATTTTAATATTGTTATGAGGGTGACAAAATTTATCATCACTCAAGTCACAACAGGGCTTCTTTCTACTGCCCAAATGCATATCCCAGATATTCTGGTTAAAACTTGCCAGTGGAATTGGATTATCAGAGACTTTCAACATCTTCTGAAATTCACCAACAACCACTTGAACTGAATTTAAAAATAATATTTTTTTTTCTGTTCAAATGCAAAGAAAAAGAAGTAATTTAATTCACTTGAAGTTAACTAATGAATAATAAAACATCTCTCTTTTTCTGTTTTGGTTTTAATGTGGCTTCTATGCATCTTTCAGTAAACAGACCACCAAGTTTAAGAAATTTCTGAGATATCTAACACAACTTTTTAAACCAGAGGCTCAATGCTTCAAACAAAACCCATGCTTAGCTTTTTTTTTTTTTTTTTCCTCCAGATTTGATTCTAACTTGGTATGAATTCTTCCCTTACATCTTCCTTTCTGAATAGGGGTTCAATTGATTATGAACTGAGACTTTCCTCTACCCTACAACATTCTTTTGCAGTCCTTATTTATATCTCTGTTCTTGTCTCTCATCTAATCAGATTCAACCTCACACTGTTTTGGTCACTTGTCAGGTACAGATACCTTTGAAGTGTCCTCTGAATCCTTAAAGATTAAAAACCATTCTATATATAGAACACAAATGTGCCTCTTTCTGACCTCACCTTTCCTACTGAGGAAAATCTGAACACACAGAAGTTTAAACAAATATATAAAATAATATATTTATTACAAAATATGCAGAGGTAAAATGACTGTAGCTCTTTTCTAGTTCTTTAAAATGGCTAGGCAAAGATGGCAAACAAATCTGGGGATAAGAGTTGCTTTTCAGAATGTGCACCCTAAGCATAGCTTGTCAAAGTCAGGAACGCTATTGCAATAGTTAAACACTAAAGTAACAAATCCCAAACCTTAATAAGATGTGTCATTGCATCCTTAAAAAACACCAGATCAAGAAATGATCCTCTAATATATTCATTGTATTGTCTCTGATACATTTGCAATTTTTCACAAAGAAATTCAAAGCTTGGAATCTGAAAGATTACAAATAAAAAAAAGATCAGTAACAATACTAGCGTAGCCNGGAAGGGAAGAAAAAGAGAATAAGGAGCAAGGAGAATGGGAATGAATAAACTATATTTATATGGTATTATTAACTTTAACATATTTTAATATATATATTTTAATGTCACTAGAATGATTTATTGCATACTAACCAGAAAAATGTATATACAGGTTCACAAAAAATGAGGCAGGTAATCAACAAAACTTCAGTATGCTATATGAGTTCAGCAATATAATATACTTAATAATTAAAGCAAAACTTCAGCTCTGAGTATTTTAGGTGCAAAATTAAATACCTGCTCATAAATTTTTGGTGCTTCAAATACAAAATCTTCTGGTTCATCACCAGTTGGTTCAGGTACATCCCGCAGAAAATCTACAAAATATGGCTCAGTTTGGAGAACAGCTATGCCTGTATTCACATGTTCCTCAATTGCTTTAGTAATACTTTTATCAAACCAGGCTGTATCCTCAGGAGTTATAAATCTAAAAATCATAGATTAGAATAACTTAAAAAAACTGTTTTCTAGTTAAATAAAGAGAAAAACAGATAATGAAATACTGAAAAAAAAGAAAAGAAATTGTAACATTTCATTGAAAAATACATATTAGGCAATACATATTAGACAATAGTTACAAAAAAATGATTAGGCAATTTTCACAGAAATTAAATGTTTTCATGTTCTGCAAGTATCACAGTCAATCACTAGAACAGAGAAAAACAACTTAATTCTCCAGCTTCCACCTAAAACTAGGTAATGACAAACCACTTAATTTCTCAGATGAGAAAGGATGAAAAAAGTTGAATGACTTCCCAAGTAACCATGGCTAAGTTTCCCTTATATTCTTTTGACCAGCACCAAAATAGCATAATTTATGTTATTATAGTGCTGCCTATGAAACTGTAGTGCTGCCTATGAAACTGTAATGAGATATGGAATGGTGAAAATCAGCAGGAAACTTTGGCCTTTATTTTTATATTCTTGAAAAATGATGGATAATATTTCCTGCATACATTTTCTGAACTCATCATATGTATCTAAGGAGAGAGGAAAAAGTGAGCACGGTTTTCAAATTAGAGCTCCTCTGTGATATTAGAGCTCATCATAAAAAGCTATCTTACTTCCTTGGTCTTAACTCCAGTTTTTTAATGCACCTTCCCATGAAAAAGCAGAAGGCATCTGCCAGCTAATTCAGAACTTTCATGGAAGAAGATGAGGGATTCTAGAAGATACAGGCAGGGATGGTAACTAAAACTGGTTGACAGTGGTCTATGTTTTGCTTGGAACTTTCTAACATCTACCTGAAATAGAGGGCTGTTTTTTCATCCACCAGTTTCAGTTACAATTTACCTCTTACATGTTTTGTTTCCGTTTCAACTGAGTGAATGCTAAAGTCCATATGCTAAAGTATATTTATGAGGATTTCTCTTTGTCCCTCTTATAAGGAGCTCTATTTTCAAAAGATAGTTCTTTTATATCTTTGCTCTTTCCTTTATGTTGACAGGTTTCTGGAATAATAGTGACTAAGCCTGACTGTGCTTGAATACAATGCAGTTATGCATCTTGCCTGCTACCATGCCAAATCATTTGCACCAGACTGCATTTATATACTTGGCATCTTAAAATAAATTCCATTTTAGACTTCTACAAATATGCTGAACTCTGAAGAAATTACACTCATGGCAGGTAATTCCTAAGCACTTGCCATTTCAAGGCCTTTATGTTTAATTAAAAGCAAAAGCAGTGTAATTATGCCCTTTTGTGTCTATGGCAAAACATTTTTCATTGCTTTCACTTTAAAAGGGAATGCAGTGTTACAAAATACACATACTTATTTTTAAGAGTCAACATTTAACTTTAATGTTTTAAATTAAAACATTAATTTTATAATAAATATGAAGGCCCTTTGTCATACAAGAAATAGTTATATTAGTTACAATCCACAGTAGTTGTGGATATATAGAGACTTTTACTGGCAATTTCACAAGAAACTGAAACACTGTAGACAAAAACATTACTGAATCCTTAAAACATACAGCTGATAACTGTGTCAGTTTTATGAATCGTTTAAAGGAGATTCTGATGAGATGAGCCATTTTTTCAATTATAGGAATGCGATGATTTTCTCTCTGTGAGGAGATCAAAGCAATTGTATATCACTGTCTATGGGCCACTGTATATATTTAGGACACTGTAAAATCCTCTTTTTTCTTTTTCTTTTTCTTTTTTTTTTTTTTTCCTTTTTTTATACAGAGGAAATGGCTACACATAGCCAAAGATAAGTTTGCCACAAAAATGTAGGTTTCAAAGTTCCAGAGTTCTCCAACCAGTTACTGGTCTGATCTATCAGCACATAACATGACATTTGTTGGGATGATACCACAACACAGACTCATGCAAAATAAGACAATGTTTTTCACATTGGCTGAATAACATTTATCGTGTTAACAAATCTAATATGTATGAGCATAAAATGAAGTGAATGGTTAAACCTTCTGAATATAAAATAATACAGTTATGATACCTGTCAGCAATTACTCTAGTACATTCATGTTTAAAAAGTGCCAGAAGGACAGTGCTGTTCACGCATTCCTCTGACTTTATAGTTAACATTCCTTGCCAGATTCTAGAAAGGTCTCGAAGGTTGAAGATATAGTGGAATTTAGATGGTGTAGGCAGCATCTTTGTCTAAAGAAAAATATTGTTAATATTCCAGATCAGTAACATTTAGAAAGAAATGAGAATATGTTACACATTTATAAATAATCATATACTTATTAAAATAACAAAAAAACTAATTTTCACACATAATACTCTGGGCAAACTCTTTCTAAGAAGTCATCAAAAATATCTCATCTGTTTGGAAGCAGGATTAGCACTAAATGTAAAAACCCAAGTCTTAGAACAGGTAATGATTTCATATGTTGCTCTGGGCTTTATAAACCAAAAATGATAAATTTAGAATTTCACACTGTTCCAAAGCTACAGCGATAAAAGCTTCGGATAACATGAATAAAACTAGAGGAACGAATGAACTAATATACCCATTCATCTGAACCAATAAATCCATTCTGATCTAGGTGTTCCTGCTCCAGCAGGTGGATTGAACTAGATGATATTTGAAGGTCCCTTCCTATCCCTAACATTCTGTGATTCTGTGATCTATCATATATAGTGAAATCCAATTTTCCAGATTCTTTCTCCAACAATTTTTAGCTCATCTTTCTCCTGTATTCTTCTTGCTACAGATATGTTCTTAAGAAATATGTGCCTAAATTAGACTAACAGGTACTCTGTTCAGACTGATGATGCTGAAGTTTTCCCTATAATTTATACCTTTGTCCACTGCCACAATATTCTACCCGTTGGGATCAATTTTTTCACCATATCACATACTTCAGAGCTAAAATTTCTACATGAATGAAAGTATCCACAGCCAATAACACCTGAAAAGATAAAATGGAATATACAATTAATCTCAAGGTGCAGGATATAATAAGGTAAGTTGTGAGCAATATTCCAAAAATATATTTAAAACTAATTTGCTTTTAAATTACAGATGAAATAGTTTTGTCTGTCTTGTCCATGGCTTTTCTGAACATGGAATATTTGGCATGGACACCTGTTGGCAGCTGCTGGCTTTTAACAATATACTGTACTGACAAAGTTAAAAGAATTTCAGCAACAGAAGGTTCTTCAGACAACGCAGATGTATTACATATTAACAGCAGTGCTCATTATCTTCCAGGAAATGACCATTACTTCTGATTTTGGACAAGCAAAATAATTAATATGAAAGATAAGCATTTAGAAGGGCTTATTTCTGTTCAATGGCACAATTTTGCTGTAATACATCTTCAGTTGTTTCACTGGAAGCACTTTATATTTGCATGACAAGAGAGAGAGAACATACTTTCATAAATTTTATATCAATTATTTTTAAAAATATATGCAAAAACAAGAGAAAAAAGTACCAAAAATTTTGTCTATGGATGCATTGGATGGCAGTGTACAATTGAATATACAAAACTGTCTTTTTAAACGCTGGGGAATATCATTACGGCCTCCTCCTGGATGTATCATTGCTGCTATTAACTGTACATCTACAATTGTAGTGAAGTCTCCAGGCTTATCTAAGCTGTACATTCCTTTCATTTCCATCATTTGACGAACAATTTCATTTGTTACCTGTAAGTTTATGTAACATACAAATTAGAAATTCAAAGCAAAACATATTCTGTGATAATTTGATTTCTTTTTGTAACCTTACCATTAATCCCTAGAGAGGTTTAGTCTAAACACAGATTAAGTTATGTTTCTTAGTCATACGGGAGATCTTGGTTTACATGATTCTAAAACCAGGAAGATTCTTTGAGCTGTAACATCTAATATGAAACAAAATGTGCATGTGTTCCTTTTAGCTGAACACAATTAAGGCACTGAACTGAACAGAAAAAAATAGTTTTGTTCCATATTTTGCTGTTGGGTATTCAGCTCCAGATGTTCAAATTGTGCTTTTCAGTTCTCCCTTGGGCATCCTTTGAAGCAAAACAACTAATTCTTTTCTGAGATAGGAATCTGCTTGTTCTGAAAAGACTATTCACTCCACATTTTACTCTACAGCACCTATATGGATCTGGAGGCAACAGAGAGTTGCCCCTACAGCAACTGCTCCAACAATATTTAACAAGCTTTATGTTCTCCAACAAAGCCATGATAAATCATCCCATAAAAAAATATTGCAGAAATGTATTGGGGGCATAATGGAAGACCTGGTGGAGATCCTTCCATAACGGAGATCCTTCACATTGCCTGGGCCTGTGAGGCTTTGCCTCAAACACAGCCACCTGCCCATGTCCTAGACTATCGTCAAGCACCTTTGTGTTGTGGGTTATTTATCACTAGTTTTAATTAATAATAATAAAGGTCTCAAGTGAGAGCAAATGATGCAAACCAAAGAACTGATATAAGCTGTCATTTAGGTGAAAGGCCAGCTTCCACTTCAGAGAGACTAAAAACACGTGCTTGGCTTCAATTTTGACAAAAACAGCTTCCTAAAGTGAAGAGAAGGAATTATTCACTCTACATAGATTCACTTTTACCCATACTGCCACTTAAATATTTGTCCAAGCCCACTCTCAAGAACAGACCTACTACCCACACTGCAAACAAACCAGCTTAATGCTATCATTACTCTTAACCCAAACTCTAAGCCTCACACAGAAGCCAGACAGCCTGAGGATTCAAACCTGCACACAGACCCAGGTCTCTCATTTGTTAATTTACTCTGAGCAAATTGAAAAAAGCAATGGTAAGCATACTGGCTCTTTATGTTAGAATAGCCATTCCAGAAGACCTAGCATCTTGGTCTAGAAAGACTTCAGACCTACTACAGGAAGGAACTATTGAATACTTTTGCCTGATTTGGGGTCTGTGTAGGCATATGAATGCTACACACCCAAACTGGGTGTAGACAGGCAATGGCTCATCAAAAGCCAAAAATATTTAATCCAGTTTTCAAGCCAATTTGTTATCTTTGAGTTTGGACACAGCTTTTATTACTTTTTGCAAGATATCACGCTTTTGGTTTGCATGAAGCTTGCTTACTGGTGCTCTCAAATTAACGTCAAACTTTAATAATATGGTACAGTGATGCTTTTATTTAGACTTACAAAAATAAGAGAAAGTGGAAATAATGTAAGATCTGACACCTTTATTCTCCATGTCTCTTCAGCAAATCTAACCTGCTCCTTTTTTTCTTCCATAAATATACCATAATTAGAAAGCATTACCAATAATTAATAGTAAATTAAAATTTTGAGTAAGTCCACAGATTCTCATATATATGAAAAAATTAGCAACAGTTTGAGAATAAATTGTACTAGTTAACAATGTACCTGATCTCCCCATTCATTGATAACTGGCATATTGATATCATCAATAAAGACAGTCATTTTTCTGCCTCCAGGAGGTCCATAAGTACTTCCAACACGTTTGTCCACATAACTCTCTATTGTCCTCTAAAAATTAAAGAAAGTTTGTTTTTTTTTTTTGTTTTGTTTTGTTTTGTTTTTATCAAAAGCAATGATATTTAAAATGTATTGTTAAAAAAATGTGTAGCTGTCTGCCACAACACTTTATTTAACCAGTGATTTCCTCTTCCTATTAGTAGTTTCAGCTTTGATCATGAAGGAACTGTATCCGTCTATCCATTGCACTCATTCCTGTGCAATTCTCCAGCTTTGGGACTATGTTCTGCAACCCACCTTTGGCTACCAGAGAACTTTTTAAAAGTGACCAAACTAAAATGCCATTAATTTTAACATGCTGTATTATCTTCGTATGAAACATTACATTTTACTGTGAAGTGTATTTCAGTCTTCAAACGTGTCAACATTAATGCAAGAAGAGAAACTGCTAATACAAAAGAAAAGGAATAGATTGGAAGTTGTGACTTCTGTTGCATATCTTTTTTTCTCATGCTTCACAAATGAGAAATAAATAGTGGGATGATAGTACACAATTTGAAAAACAGAGGATTAATCAAAATTGTAATAATTATGAGTAAACTAGAAAATCAACAAGCAGAAGTAGTATTTTCATTAGCTACAGCATAATTCTTGTAAATATTGGACTTGCTTTGAAATGAACTTGGAATCTTCCTTCCAAAGGATAGTTCTGGAGAGAAATGGAATCTGAGTTCATGTACTGTCTGAAGTTCATGAATGACTTGGATTTCCCCTAGCTAAGCTCAACTGTTTTCTATTTGCAGTAAAAGAGCAGACCATATGAAGACAACTTAGATTCCTTTTACAATGATTTACCAGATGTCTTGTAGGCTAAGTAATGCAGTATTTTAACATTTTGGTGGCAAAAATATTTTACATGGAGTTTTGAACTGAATAAGAAGCAGGATGTGATAGAGAAATAAGACATTGATATTTAATTGGAGTATATTTTCAAAGCTCTACAGTTCAACAGTCCTTTCTAAAGGTACTTGGACCTTTAGAAACAATGGCAGAAAAATACCTTAAAAGATGGTAGCAAATGTTTTCCTTAGAGAAATAATTGTTTTGGCTTTATAAGCATAACTGTCATTCTATACCAGGAACGTGGCATATGCTATGATAAAGTCAGAAGTATTAATAGCATTTTTGGAAAGCTCACAAACAGAAAACAGATACAAGTTTTATCCAACGGCTTTTCACGACAGAAAATATTTAGCTCAATGTTCTAGGATAATTGCATATAGAACATTCTTAGCATTAATACGTCACTTTGGGGACGTGATTAAGGTGAAGGAGAAACTGCTAAGAAACAGAAAATGATTACATAAGAAAATAAAAACTTTGTTGCATAGCTATCACATCTAAAATCACCCAATCTTTCAAATACCCTCAGAATGACAACTCAAAAAATATTAAAAAATATTTTGAATGTGGCTCTTTCAAGTGTTTAGAAGCATTTCAAAAAAAAATTTTTTTTCAGCTACATTTCTCTCTTGGAAATTAGTAGAGTGAACTATGAATTCAGCTAGCTAGCTGAAAAGAAAGAGAATACCTTCTGAGGTATTACAGGTCTGAAGCAGAAACAAGACACAATAAGCTCCTTTCATAGTGTCTCTGTACCAGACAAGAGGAAGTCTGGATTTTGTTTTTCAAGATAGTAATGTTCTAGGGACCATAATACACTAAGTGAAGGACACTGAGACAAAGATAAAGACTGTTCAATTAATCTTACATGCGTGAAAGGGTGCCTGCCTTATTCTGCCTCATAGTTTGATATATACCATGGCCAGAGATCTTATGCACACCAGAAAAGCCCAGCAGGTGTTCTGTGAGTTCAGAATTATAAAAAATAAGAGATTTCAGTTATGACTTCTCACCATTTTCTTAATACCATTTTGAATTAGCTTCTTAAAAACAGATACTGGATTTTGGGATAGAGTTTGTAAAACCTGCTCCATGAGCAGGCTTTTCAATTAAGAAATTTTCCCAGATGATTACTATCCTATCAGAGGATTCTCACCGTGAATTCATTGCTTTGAAGAGGTAATGAGTCAATTCAACTTACAGGATCACATCCTAGCAAAATAGTACTATTAAATCATAGTGTTGTAGTATAAATCTTCCTCTCTATCACTTGAAAAGCCATCTGTAGTATTTGTTTCTATTTATATGGACTTTTTTACAGTTCTTTTGAGAAAGGGAAAGCTGTACAAAGTTGCAGTGCTAGAGGACTTTAAAGACTAGCTTTCTGTTGCACTAGTCACTCCTGAACTGAGGAAAAATAAGAGGAACTAGAATTTGAAATCTGATTTTTATTTAACTATAAATATATAAACTACAGAATCAAGAAAAACTGAAGTATAAGCAAAAAAATTCTAAAGGTTCTAAAGAGAAACGGTCTTCAGCAAAAAAAAAAAAAAAAAGAAAGAAAGAAAAAAGAAAAAGAAAGGGATTCTTAGAATTCCATAAAGAAAAAGCACACAGTAATCATGAATGTATGCATCTGTATATGAGTAAATATATTTTATTCTCTGCAAAAAAAAAAGATTTTTATAGAATTTTCTGAAGTTTTAAAGTGACTTAGATGAAAAAAGCTCCTTTAAACTTTATTTCTACATCACTCATTTTGTCATCAGAATTAAGTATATTTAAATATTTAGCAAGGAAATGATACACAAGAATTGTTTAAAAGCTGTATTTTTACCTGAAACATAAATGGTTCTGTGGCAGATGAAAAGTTCAGACATTTTGACAAATGTTCTTCCGGATCATATTTCTTCAAGTATGCCTTAATCATGACTGTCTTTGCAGTCCCCTGTTCTCCTATGAGCAAAACCGCCTGCAACAGACATTTAAATAGCATAAGTAGCATCAAAACTGTTAACTAAACATGCATAACAGGACTATTTTAGAGAAAGAGATACTTTCTGTGTCTAATTTTGCATGATATATTATTCTGGTAGTTTTTTCTGTGTCTCCACATGCAGTGACACAGTATGTATTTTCATTCCATCTCCAAGACAAATTAGTTGAGTCAAAATAGAAAGGATAAAGTGAGAATATGCTAGAGGGTTATTTGTGTTGGTTTTTTTTTTTTTTTTTTTTTTTTTCATTTTTTTTTNNNTTTTTTTGTGTTGTTTTTTTTTTTTTTTTTTTTTTTCCAGTTCCTTAACTTCTATTTTCTAACACATTCACTGCAGCAGTCTGCAGCAGTCTCTTGCAGTGGATGACCCTAAGAAGGCTTTTTTATAATGGAAAGTAGTCTCTAACATTAAATTTGAATGTAAAATTTCTATTATTTGCTTTTGCTATGGGTATCCTTGGTGACACATGGTTGTGATAGAAGGATAAATCTTCCTTCCTGGCACTGTCCTGAAAGCAATTAAACAATCACTAAAAGAGACATTCTAAAACTGATATTCTAGAGGTCTCTATAGACATGAAGTAACAATAATTGCAATACGAAATAACAGCTACTAGACCGTGTAGAGAAGGCTTAAGTGACCCCAAAATGTCTATGGCTTTGAGGTAAATGTTAGTAAAGATGGGAAACAATTAAATGGATAAAAGACTGTTGTTTTCTACCTCTGGAAATGTAGTCCTTTTTGAAGTTCCCTAAAATATCTAAAATACTCAAAACTGAATAAAATACAGAAGTGAGAAAAATACATAGAAGTGATTTGCAGTGAGTATTGGACTGTTCACGTCTACTGTTCGATAGGCCAGTGAAGCTGTTAAGAGATGAAGCAATCCAGCAGTGAAACTCTGAAATGAGTTTTACTTTCCACTCACAGAAAGAACTGAGAAAAAAATTCTACTTAACAGCAGCAAAAGAAAATCACTTGTTTTCTAAGCAGACGGTTATACACCAGCTTTCCTCAAAAGAACACCAACCTTTCTTTAAGGAACACTAGTTCCTATCTACGCCTCCTCTTCTCCTAAGTTTGAATTTTTAAGTCTGTACCTCATGTTCCCCAGCCTAACTATGGTGACATAAACTGACTTATCTCAGCAAGAAAGGCTTTCTTCATTCTGAATTTCATTGACTGCCTCTCATAGTCATGCTTGATTCTGTCTCTAAGCATCCACAGAGGAATACAAAACCAATGCACTTTTCCAGAATACTTTTTAATATCAAAATGATTGCTTTTGCATAGGGCCTTTAGATCACCTAGTCAGGATATCAGACTTTGAGAGAGCAGATTTTGGCCAAGGATGTTCACAGAACGGTCAGGAAATTATAGAATTTTTCTTAAAGATTGTTTTCCCTTCCTGATTGTGTTATTATTGTAAACAAGCCCCCTTCTGATGACAGTATGATTATTTTGTCTTCTGTTATCACTGCAGTATTTACAAAAGCAGCATTTGATGCTTTTAATAGAGCACTTTCGGCTTTTACAATTCATAATATCTTACTGCATGCCTCACTATATACATTCCTATTTTTCAAAGGACTTCTACTCCTCTCTGATGGCTTGTTCAAATTAAGGGTGCAGATAACTGATGTTTCAAGTTGATATTTTGGTAGGTATTTAATTTCTGCTTTCTCTTTTAATATATTATTTCTTGTTTAATCAGTACACTGTCATTTTCCTGCAACAACAACAACAACAATAACAACAAAAGTAATAAATATGTCAAGAAAGAAGAAAGTCTTTCCTGGTTTCCTTCTTGTCTCGGTAAAATCTGAGGCTAAATCAGAATGTTGCTGAACTAAAGGATTAATGCTGTAGTAGTTGTTCTTTGCTTTCTTTTAAAACTTTTATAGAGATTTCCCATTTCATTTCATGAAAGAGAACTATGTAAGAACCCTGCTCTTTTTTTCAGGCATGTAAGAGTCCTTTGTGTTTTCTTTCCAGCTAAGATTATCATCCTATTTATGTCTTTGACAGATGCCATTCTCTTCATTATTATATCCCCTCCATGAAAGGAATTTAATCCATTTGCAGAAGGCAGTATGCATTTGTTTATGAATGTGAGCACTGAACTTGATAACACAGGAGATTCCTGCCAATACTGTATTTGAAATGCTCAAATACTTGTTACTTTCTCCTGCTTTACATTAATGCTCTCCAACAGATAGACACAATGATACTACATGGTCTCATTTTTTACTCTATTTCTTCAATGTCCAAGAGATTGATTGACCATGATAACACAGATGATAATAATAAATTCTCTGGAGAACCAACAAGCCAAGTCAGACCTGTAAAACACCACTTTGGTTTCATCTAGTACATTCAATTCAGCTACAGCTGGAAAGAAAGTTCATGCTACTATGATCTGATCCAGGGGAGAAAATAATAAATATATTTCTGAAATCAAAATTCAATATGTGATTAAATCAAACCTTACCAAATAAAGATGCTTGAAAACAAAGTAAGCTGACTGCTTTCAAGGAGGGGACCATTCTACTTAACAGGGAAGCATGGGCAAGTCCTAAGACACACTGAATGCTGAAGCTTTTCTACTGAAGAGAAGAGGATCTAAACCATACACCACAGAAACACTGAATTGTGGAAAATGATAGGCTTCAGAAACTCCCTTTGGAAGATTTCAGTATTTGCTATTTGTATTGCAATGATGGCAAAATAATGTACTTGGAATTAAAAAAAAAAAAAAAAAAAATCTCCCAAGGCATTGACATACAAAGATTTATCATTTGTTTCCAAATATCAAGATTTTGCATGTTTTTATAATCTGATACATCAAAGGGACAGACACATTATGGCCTCTGGAACAGTTTCATCAAACCCAAGTAAAAGGTTGTGTGTCCAAATCCCAGAATTTCACAGAAAAGCCAAGTTCCAGCACTGGCTCTTGCACTTGTGGTACTTCTGATATTGGCTCCAAATATTAAGAAAGGAGTACATTGACTTGCACCTCACAGTTTGGCACAGGTTTCCGTAGCAGGTTGCTAGGGCTGTTAATAGCATTGTGCTAAAGCAAATGTTTTTGTTTGTTTGTTTGCTTGGCTTTTTTTTCCAGATCTTCCACTGGGCAAATAGGCCTATATATGTTTTAAATAATTATTGTTTAATGTGACCTGTGGCCATGATAACAGATTGGACCTTACTGGTTAAATCTGCATAAGAAGTGTTCTTTTCTATAGTTATGGCTACTGGTATTAACTACAGCTTTCTTACTAAGAGGGAAAAAAATACAGTAAAGGCTAGTAATTTCATGTTTATAATGAGCTGACTTGTGAAATCTATTTTCCTTATTTCCCTATTCAAGAAAGCGTAAATCAGACAGAGGAATATGATGTGAAGACTAGGAACAAGGTTTATGTCTTCCTCCAAGAAAAATGATGGGTTGTTGGAGTTAAAATTTTATGAGAAAAAAATGCTTTATAAAAAGGATATTTTAAACATTTTTTCTTGGAACAGAAATAAGTATAGAGGATTCATATTAAGGAAATAAAAATAGAGCAATATGTAAATAACGATGCAGCTGGCAAGCCATGACTAGAGAGAGAATACAAACGATGATTTCAACACCCAGTTACTTTATAAGTAAGTTTCTATTTATATACATTTAAATAAGTAAACCTGCACTTACTTTGTGTTGCTTAGCAATTGTATTTATCAAAAACTGAGTTCTGACATTGTCAACATTTGGAACCAGAATAGATGCATAGTCTGGGACACTATCTGTTGGATAAACATATTCCTGAACATTTTTACTCCAGTGTTCCCAGTCACCTAAAACAACAAAAACAAACAAACAAAAAAAAAAAAAAGAAAAAAACTCAGAATGTTTAGATTAGAGTCATCAACATTTTGTTAGTGAAAAATATATATATATATAGTACTACTTAAATTTATATATAGCTACCAAAATAAAAAAGCCAAAAAAATGTTTGCCTGGAAACTTGTTCTCACTCTATGGGTGAAAAGATATAGAATGTGAAAATATGGATTGTGTGTGTATACACTAAATCAACATTGCTGGCAAAAAAATCTGAATTTAGATAAATGAGAAATAGATGCATACATGTGAGAATATACTGTAAAAGTACAGTAAGTTCTTTATAAATTTTGTTGTGTGTGTTATTTAAACTACAAATTCTTTGTGGAAAATATGACACCATTTGAGTCTTATAAATTTTAAGATTTATTGCTGACTATCAGACACGAATAAACAATGATTATGACAGATTATATATTTAACAAAAAATACTAGCTGTGAGGAAATTAAATATAAACATAAAATTAATTTAGGCTAGAACAGCCTAAGCATAAATTATCTAAAAATTGCAGACTGGTTAAGGATAGCTAATAGAAAAAAAAAAAAAAATCTGTAAGAATGAAATCAAAAGCAAAGGAAATAAGAAAATACTACCAATAAGCGCTCTATCCCTGTTTCTAACTTCTCACCTTGACAGAGTTGATGCATAGAGAATCTGTATTACTACTATACTGCCAAAATCTGTGCTATACAACTGAGAAATAAGGACTAAAGGAATAACTTTGAATTTCAAATTATCTATACTCAGTTTTAAAATTCCAGTATAAAAAAGACTGCCAGTGCTTTTTCTTACCATAATCAGTAACATAAAACTCATACATCGTTTGATTGGTGCCGGGTGGGATTTCTGGTAAATCTAATTTGTTATCATGGGATCTAATGAAGGCTTCAAGTTTATCTCTGCTGTCCAGCTCCAAAAGAGCACCTAAACTCCACATTATTCCAAAGCAGAACAATTTATGCAGATGAGATATAGTTGATAAACCACCTTCTTCCTTCGATGGAATCAAACCCTCCAGAAGATTAATAGACTGAAAATATTTTAAAATATTATTCATTAAGAAAGCATTACATAATCACTTTTTATTTTTACATATACATACATAATTTACATGCATTATTTATATGTATTCAAACTTTAAATTATAATTTGAAAACAAATACAGATTACCAAAAAATAATATAAAATTCAGAACTACAAACTCAAGAAAATAGATTAAAGATATCAATATAAACCTGAACAAAATTTTCAAAATTACTTAAATACTTTGATAGTCAAATATCCTTTTAAATTATGCCTACCTGATAATGTCACTTAAGAGCTAGAGTAATGGAACAACATTTTAAGGGTATTTATTTTTGTCACAGGAAGAAACATTGAATAAAGGTTAAATCAGGGAAATATTTCCCTGATTAACCTAATCAGAAACAACACGGAAACTTGTAGTCCCAAGAAAAGTCTTCCACGAAGTCAACATGAATTCAGCCAAAGGTCTCACAGATAACAAATGAAGAAAAAAAAATTTTTTTCTCTCTTTAGAAAATTTGTGCAGAACACATCTACCTTTTTTATCATCATATATCAGTTAGTTACAGTTTCTGCCTGTGGACTTCAGTTCCAGAGGTAACATAATTCCATTTGATACTGCACATAGTTAATCTTTGCAGCATGTATTGTGGCTATTAATTTGCAGCAAAATACTCCCAACTGCTGAATGTGTGAAGCTAAATCCCTAATGGACAGTAAAGAGACATTGGGTGCTAATTGGTTAGTTTAATATTAATTGTGGTGTTAGCTAAAATATTATCTTGTCTACACTCTTATTCAAAGTCACTAATGAATTGGTTATGAGACTGTCAATATAAAGCTGAGATCACATGGACAAATGCAGAGTCTGGAAACAGAATCTGCACATGACAACTGACATAAACAAATCAGCTGGAGACATGCAATATAGGACTGGCAATCTTGCAAGATCTGCCAAGCAAACAATTTTAATATTAATAAATCACTGATTGGATCCCACTCAAGGAAGAATTGCAATTGATAGGAAGGTAGAAGCAAAAATTACTACATTGACCTCGGAATCGCTGACTGACAGAATCATAGCTACTACATCTGGAGATAAAAAGATAATCAGAATTATTCTTTGCTATCTCTGTTGACAGTACCAGTAGGGTTAGTCTGACCCTTACTGCAATTTGTTTGGTATTTAAAGAATTGGAATGAGACCACTAGCTTATAAAACATACACTTCTGAAAACCTACTAAAGCTTGCAAATTCCAGTCAACAGAAGACTATGAAGCAATAGGAGAAGTAGAAGTTTGTTCTGCACATCTCTAACAGTTCCTCTTGTATTCTCTAAGAAATACTAAGGCTGTGGTTTCCTTTGTCAGGAAACAAGCTTTTCAAATGAAATTTTATTGTTATCAAATGTTCATTTTGCTATTTTTGCAAACTTACTATGTCAATTCATACAAACTTATACAGTATCTGTTTTACCTGCATAATGTAGTTACATTCCAGAAGCTCCATTTTGGGATTAAGGTTTAGTTTCATATATGTATATACTGGTTCAAAGATTCTATCATACAAACTCTGTAAAACTTCAGCTTCTTGAGGAGAACGTTTTTTCAGCCATGCCTGAAGAACATCCACAATATTATTCTGTATAAATGTACGAACACATTGAAGAGAACTGGTCCTAAAATGGAACCCTGGGGAACCCCACTAGTGACAGGTCACCAGCCCGACGTAACTCCATTTACAAGAACCCTTTGGGCCCGGCCCGTCAGCCAGTTGTTCACCCATCTTGTTATGCTTTTGTCAAACAAGGTAAAGTTAGGAGTAGCCAGCAATGATAATCTTACTTGCAATATTGGTCTCCAGCTGAGGGCAGAGGAACTGATGTAGACCATACCCATTCGAGAAACCGTGGCTGGAGAGGCATTCTCAATGTTATGGACTTCAAATAACAGCTTACATGTAGGAGACATAGGAATTCGATCTCCATTTGCTAGAGTGAGGGTCTTGTTATCATCTAAAACTGAATTTAGATTCTCAATCCAGATCGCATCTACAGGACCATCTAAAATCAGAAACACATTTTCACCTGGAAAAACAACAACAACAACAAAACAATTAAAAGATGTATAGTTCATATCTTGATGCTGAAAGAACAAGAAAAGATGCCTTAGAACTTAAATAATGTACAAAAATAAATGTTGTTTACTGTAAATTCTGCTGTCTCCACACATACTCATTACTGTATGAGTTGCACACCTAGTTAAAACACCATTTTTTAAAGAAGCAAATGAGGGCACAAGTATATCTTTATAAAGTACGTCTGTGGTGGGATTACCTCGGCTGGCTGATGGACACCCAGCCAGCCACTTTCTCACTCTCCCTCCTCAACAGGACAGGGGGAGAAAATAAGATAAGAATGTTTGTGGGCCGAGGTAAAGATGGAGATCACTTACCATCACGCAAAATAGACTCAACTTGGGGAAAGTTAATTTAATTTATAAAAAGGATATTTATAGAAAAGATATTAAGATATTTGAACACTTCCAGAGGAGGGCAACAAAGCTGGTAAAAGGGCCTGACGGTATGTCCCATGAGGAGAGACTGAGGACACTTTGTTTAGTTGGCGAGTTGTATAGTTTGGAGAAAAGGAGGTTCAGAGGTGACCTCATTGCTGTCTACAACTTCCTGAGGAGGAGAAATGGAAAGGGAGGTGCTGGTCCCTTCTCCCTGGGAACTGACACCAGGATGCGTGGGAATGGCACAAAGCTGCACCAGGGGAGGTTCAGACTGGACATGAGGAAAAATTTCTTTACTTTGAGGGTCGTCAAACCCTGGAACAGGCTTCCTAGCAAGATGGTTGATGCCCCCTACCTGTCAGTGTTCAGAGGCATTTGAATAATGCTCTTAATAAAATGCTTTAACTTCTGATTAGCCCTGAAGTGGTCAGGCAGTGGGACTCAATCTTTGTAGGTCCCTCCCAACTGAACTACTGTAATTTGATAATTTATTGCCAGTTAATATAGACTTGGATAATGAGAAACAAAGACAAAAAAAAAAAGAAAAAAAAGAAAAAAAAGAGAAAAAAAGAAAAAAAGAAAAAAAAGAAAAAAAAAAAAAAAAGAAAAAAAAAAAAAAAAACTTTTCCTCCGGCCCCCTCACTCCCTTTTTTTCCCATGCTCAACTTCACTCCTTCCTTCCCTATCCATCTAATTCCTCCCTCCTCCACCACCACCCCAAGCAGCACAGGCGATATGGATAATGGGGGGTTGTGATCAGTTCATAACAGTTCCTCTCTGCCGCTCCTTCCTCCTCACACTTTCACCCCATTCCAGTGTGTATCCTTCTCATGGACTACAGTGCTTCTAGAAAAACTGCTCCTGCATGGGTCCTTTCCACAGGCTGCACTCCTTCAGGATAAGCCTACTCCAACATGGGCTCTCCATGGGCTGCAGTTCCTTCAGGACATATCCACCTGCTCCAGCATGGGATCCTCTCCAATGGGCTGCAGGGAATATTTGCTCTGGTGCCTGGAGCACCTCCTCTCCCTTCTGCACTGACCTTGGTGCTCACAGGGTTGTTTCTCGCATGTTTTTTTTCCTTACTCCTCACTGCCTGTGCAGCGCTTTGCCCTTTCTTAAATATGTTACCACAGAGACACCATCAGCTTTACTGATGGGCTCAGCTGTGTACTGTGGTGGTTCTTTTCCAGAGCCAGATAAAACTGGACATGTCCAGCACAGGACAGCCCCTGGCCTCTTCCCATATAGGCCACCCCTGCAGCTCCCCTGCTACTAAAACCTTGCCATGTAAACCCCTTACAACATCAAAGACTAAAAAACTAACAGTTCAACATTTCATTTTTTAAAAAAAGAACCTCCTTTGAGGAAGGTTCCCTAGAAGAATTCCCTTTCTTTACTACTTTTATTTTTTCAGATGCAAATGAATACACATCACTGTGAAAGGAATTTCAGTATTCTAATCCTAAAATGCTGAAATATAAATATGGGTAATCAACACATGAAAAAAAGAAATGGAAAAAAAACAACCCATCTTGCCCTTTCTTGAGAAGTGAAGTATAACATCATCTATGTTCTCTATAGTTGTTTTCAGGAGAGAACTTCAACACATTTGCAAATACAAGATTCTTTTTTCAACTTATCATTCAAGAGGTATTTTTATGACACCCTACACAAAGTATTTACATACCCTTTTTAGTTTTCAGTGTTTTCCTCCACAGTGTAGAAAATATTCCATCTGTCCAATCATTAGTTGCAGCATCTAGTTTTCCAAACATCTGAGGAGCTGTAATAGCTTTGGGATTCATTCGCATTTCTCTATGAGGTTGTCCACATTCTGTCAGTGCTCTCATTAATATAGTTATGACCATTGTTTTTCCAGATCCGCTTGGTCCAAGTGTCATCAACCCATGACGTACTAGAGAAGTTTCATACAACTATTAAAAATTAAAATATTTTGAGAAATAAGCTTTTGGAAGATTTTTGCTTGCATTTAGAATGTTTGATAGTTGATGATTATAAATATATTAGACATACAAGACTATGTGCTCAGAATTGAAATCAGCTTGTGTCTGCTGATTTGTAGTGTTTTGTGGAATTGTACATACCCACATATCCTAATCTTTTAAGCACCAAACAAATTTACTATAAAACAGTTTATAGAACTAAATCATGCCTAATCTGTTCAAAGCAACTCAAAATAATTGCACTAGATTTTAAAAAGGATTTTCTGTATTACTCAAAAGGAAAAAATGAACAGTAGCAAAACATTTAACAGAAGAATAACTAATCATTAAACTGCTAAAACACCTTGAGTATATGAAATAAACATAGGCACAGCACTTCCTACAGGATTTTGTAAGTGAAGACTGTACAGCCCATGATCAAACCTAGCACTTCAAGGCCTTCCTATTAAATAACTACATACCCATTAATCAACAATATGCCAGAAGAATAACCCACACTAAACTCAAATTACCATAATTCAAAATCATGGTTTAACCATTAAATCATTAGTTTATTAAACATAGTGTCTTACAAACATTCTTAAATCAAAATAATTATTTTATTGGAACACCTTAACTATCTTCTGTCTTCTGGTTCTTTCATTTTATAGTACCTCCTGCATGTTCTATTGCATACTTAGCCTTGTTATAGGTTTACATAAGGTTATCATAGCATATACTAAGACTGTCTGAGGCCTCTACACATCCTTATACCTTATTTTTTTTAACCCAATACAGCTGGATGATTACCCAACCAGAATATAGGTTCTCAAACCTTATGTGAGAAAATCTTTGTTTCCTACAATGTCTGCTCAAACCCAACATGAAGACTCTCCTTCATTACAGAAACATATCTAAGTCACAAATACATACCTCTTACATTTTTCTCTGCCCTGTGATAGGCCTTTTAGCTCTCACCCCATATGTAGCAGAAGTTGTGCCCTGGCTTTGTTTCTTGTCACTATTTATTTACTGCCTTGGCTTTCAAAACGCTTCCCAACCATTTTTATGCCCTACTCTCCCTACTGTAGCCTAGGAGATGCATGTTTAGAGGGCCATTTACATGCTTTGTTTTTTCATTCAGATAACTTAGATGTACTACCATATCTGGGGAAGGCTGGGTTAACAGCATGCTTTAAGGAAATTTTTTTCTTCTTCTGAATAATTTAAAAAAGTAATAATAATAATAAAAAAATGTCCCTTGGATTAGTGTTCCTTAGTGTGGTCTACACACGACCTTTATTTTATTCCCATATTAGCAGCACAAGTCCTTGAAAAAGACAGTGATTTAACCACTAAAATGTGTTCTGACTTCTGTTTGTTAAAAAGATTTTAGAAAAAAAAAAAAAGTTTTACCTGAACAAGTTTAAGATTCCATGGTGGATGGTTAATCAATCCTGCCTCTTCAATCTGATTAGCTACTGCAGCCTGAAGCTCAGTATATGTACTACTGTCCAACTGCAGCCCCGGAAATAGATCATTGATAAGACTGAGAAACAAAGGCTCATCTTCATCTATCTGAAAAAAAAAAAAAAAACAAAACAAAACAAAACAAAACAAAACAAAAACAAAAACAAAACCAGTTATTAAGTGTTTAAAGCACAGTTATCCAAAGTTCTCAAGCCAAAATCCAAAATTAATCTCTATTGTAAAATAATAAACAGTAAGAATATATTTTCTAAATACAGATGCTTATGTTCATAAACACAGCCTGCCAACAGGACAGGTCACTAAGGTGACAGTATTTTGATAATGTCATCCTTATACCATGTGAAAAATAAATTCATAATTGAAAGAAATTTCCCACTGAGTACACACTGAATCTATCTGTAAAATCCCTCAACAGTCACAGTGTATATTGGAAAGAACATCCTGTCTGGAAAGAAATCTTCTCATAACTTGTTCTTCTAGCCCTTAAATAGTTTTCTTCCCAACCTTAACAAACACTTCACCAGAAGCAAACTTGCTGCAGTCCAAAAAGTATCAAATAGATTTAGACTGTACCTGAGCAAAAAGTGCTAAATTTGTCCAGGCATTTCCACTACCACTAAATTCAATACCTCTGTAATAGTTTTGTGCTTTCACTTCCTGGAACAAACAACACTTCATTCAATGTAAATGCCCTTATGGTAACTATGTCAGTGGAACTAAACAAGCCACTACCTACCCCATAAACTCACTCAATCAGTGAAAAAAAGGAAAATAAAACAAAATGAAGCAAAACTCTCCTTTTAAAACAATCACTACATTTATGATCTTTCAATCCTAATACTTAAAGGACACCTACAAGAAAAGGTAGAATTCTTATCCCTGCTGGATATCAAAACCCACAGATTTGGTACATACTTTGGATTTAAGGCACACTAGAATCTCTGCTCCCTAGTCACCTCTATGTTCAGGTATTCATTTCCTCCTTCCAGCTGATATTGTCTTTAATTTACAGGCAGCATCTTTCTTTTTTTTTTTTTTTGGAGAGGGTCTAACTGATACTTATCCACTGACACTATAATCAACTGTTCCCAAGTTTTATTTAGCTTTCAAGCATGCCACTTCTATACTAGCCCTGAACAAAAGTATGCGTGCATACAGACCTGTCTTTTTTCCACATTTTTCAGCTGTTCTAACAGAAGATATTGCCTCCACATAACAAAAATTCTTGTCTTGCCTATTTTATTACAATTATTATAGGTACAACATTTCCACAAATACCATCCATAATTTTAGACACTTGGCAACATTTATTGATATAAATGTATCCCCAAGGTGTTCTCACTGAGATATATGCATACATGTTAGTTCTTTTGTCTATATATTAACTCTGCAATTACTTTATACTGCTTTTACAGTAATTGATAAAGCAAAATCTGATTGAAACAGAGTGACAATTATCTAAATAAATCTTTGGCACATGCCTGTTATGCATGTGCAAACTGGACTGAACACTACATTCATCATTACTTGAGGACTTGCATTATTGGCAGCTGTATAAACATGCATTGTTGAGCAGGCATACTTTAGAAGTCTAATTTAGTTCATATTCAAATTATTCAGTTTATTTATAGTACAGTAATCAGTCTATACACAAGTCAGTATGTAAAATGTCATTCCCACAGCTGAACCACTATTAACCTATTTGAACCTTTGCACCCTAACCACTGTTTTCAAGTTTATTAAATATTCACTACTGTTTAATGATAACACGATTATCACTTCATTTTTTAAAGAAAGGGGTGTTTTAGTTTTTTTTCTCATCTTCTACAAAAACATGAAATTACTACTAGTTACTAAATTACTACCTATATATGGTGCTAAAATCTTAAATTAGATTCTTACCAGCTTAGAAAGATTCATATCTCTTAGCCCTCTCATGACAATACTTAATTCACCTTCATTTGGTCTGGCCCTCTTTTGAGATCCAAGAGTCCTAAGTACTGAAAGGATATTCCTCAGACCAAAGTCATAATGAACCTAAAAGAGGGTGAAAAAAAAAGTCTTGTGCATCAGTAATGAGTTCTCTAGTTTTATTTCATCAGTATTTCAAACTTTGTCTATTGTATAATGTAGTTACCCTGCCTGGAAAGGGTAGCTAGCATAGGAATTGTTGTTGTTTAGGAAGTATTCTATTAAAATAAATGAAGGATAGTAAGGTTATTTTCAGGAAGGGACGTGTGTGTGTGTGTGTGTGTATAGATAAGTTTTCTAGTTTGAATTTCATTGACTTCATCATTTACAAACCCATGTAGCAATTATTTTGTAGCTCTTTGTAGCAGTGTTCTAAAAAAGCAATAGTTCCATTCCAGACTGGGTCTTTCCAACGGAAGCAACTTGAACCGAATACCTCAGATCAAAGCAGTGCTGTGCATTGCAAAGCAGCACTGCAACTTAAATCAAACTTGAGACATTCCTCCTGCAGTTTCCAAACTCCAAACGCTTTCTCTAGCCTTCACTAATTCTTACATAAAAAAAAAGACATCACCAGGTTAATTTTCCCTCGCTGACACGTTTAGGCAGAGAACTTCATACATGTGCAACTACAAGCTATCATTTTTAACAATTAGACAAATGTGTGTATCAGACTATACATACATGAATTAACATGGTTATTAGTTCAAACATTTTAATAGAAACATGCTTGAGTTATATTTTAACTACTTCAATATTTTGTTAGAAGCATAAAAGTGATTCTTCAGAAACAACCTGCACAAACCAAAACCTAAGGGGTTGTATTGTGTAAATTAGTATTTACTAATTTACACTTAACTAAAACAAAGATGAAGAGAATGCATAACATTACCTGCTTAGTGAGTTGCTCCTCACAAAGTTTATAAAGAACAAAGAATTTCTGAGACAACATCACATTGTCAATAAATCCATAACTTGCAAGCTTAACTCTTATAATTATCTGAAATACAATTTTTTATTAGAAATTAGTTTTTATGAAGATAGATAAGCAAAGTAAAATAGACAAGTAACTTAAAACATTTTTTCTTTCTTTCAGTTCATTCATTAATTGTACCTGTCTATCTGGAACCATCATTGAAACAGTTCTAAACTGAATTTTGAGATTTTCTGGCAGTTCTTGACGTCCAGCATATCCAGGATTCTATATAAGAAAACATACTGCATTATTAGTTACAACAGTCAAAATAACATTCTTTTTATTGTTCAAGAAAAGTAAATTTATGCATAAATACCTAGATCTGTTCTGTTCTATCCCTTGTCACATGAAAATGTGAAGAAGAAACTTCAACTAAACTATGAACTTAATAACTTATGCATAATTGTGTTATAACTGAAATTGTTTATCATAGCAAACCAGCAATCATAATTTCAAAATTTTGTGGAATAAAATCTACTTGGTAGATTGCTTCTAGTGTATTCCCTGAGCTCTACACTGAGCTCTCAGTAGCCAGATAATTCTAATAAAATGATATTTCATCAGGAAAACAGTAATTACTGTGAGGAGAAATTTCTGGTAACTGAAGAATAAATAGTTAATACTTGCTTGACTGACATTGGTCAAACTTTAGTCATTTGGTGAAGAGGAAGTTCTACATATTGTGCAGAAGAGGTAGGTCTTCTGACATGCTAAAGGTTCAATGACTAGCAAGAGCCAGGAAAAAAGAATAAAAAACAATCTACAGTGAAGAAATATGTGGGTGTTCTTTCCTATATTTCTTGTGTCTAAAAGTTTAAAGTACAGACTCTCACTGTATGTTTAATAGTTTGTGAGTGAATCCCATCTGCTGAAGAATCATGTAAGAAATTGTAATTCTTTTAGTGGTGGAACTGAGTTTAATAATGGTTCAAGAATATGCAGAGAATATTTTGTAATGACAGAAAAAATACCAGTCAACAAAATTAAAACATGAAAACTTCACAACAAAATCATATGAAATACAGTTTTAATGACTAAGAAAGTTTGACTAATAGAGGATTTCCAGAAGCTTGCTGCAAACATAAGGAATACCTCTGACATAAAACAGGTGACATTTACAAAATTAGAAGTGGTCAAAAGATATTTATGACCTCCTCGGTTACTGTCATGCACCCGAACATGCAAATGAGAATTTTAATTTCTAGCTGCCTTAGCATTAGGAAACATACACTATAAAATTCCCTGACCATGAACTTACAGGAATCGGCCCTGCAAAGCCTCAGGAATCCTATAGCAACATGACAGCATATCCCGAAAGTTCATCTAAATCCAGGAGTTTGTGTTTCTGCCTTTGGGTAATGGTTGGTAACTGCCCATCTAAAATTATATATATGGCCTTGCATGTCTTTTTTTTTTTTTT